>JAYESA010000006.1:189314091-189914091 GCA_036927795.1 Iris macrosiphon | reverse complement strand
TTAGAGGTCATGATCTTGCGTGTTATGGACATGAGACGTTGTGGACATGAGACGTGTGATTATATTGGGTGGAGAGAGTATTACCATACTAAAGGTTGGTTATATTATATATATATATATATATATATATATATATATATATATATATATATATATATATATATATATATAGTTTTCTGGAGGTGCCTTAGACTATGACCAGAGCTATGGCACATGCACTAGCCCTTAGAGATATATAATGCTGCTATGGGTTTTCCCGACACAGAGCCTATAGTAGTTTCAGTCTGAGTATGATTTATGCTCTCACTTGCATATTACTTATTTGATTACATAGTTTGCCCTATTGATACATTATTATATACTGTACTTATTTGACTTGAGTTCTTCTTGTACCTTATCATGTCCCCTGAGGACCTGTATCCGGATTATGTCCCCAGGTCTAGCAGAGGAGATCTACCATGAGGTATATGGGACAGGAGCAGACATTGGAGCAGTACCAGTACCAGAGGATGAGGTGATGACAGAAGATTTCTCCTGAGTATTTGCTTATTATACTCAGTCATTTCTGTTCTTAATACTCTATTTCCTGTCTCATGGAATTCTGTATTAAACTCATTATCGGGTTGTTCCCCGAGATATTTTATTCATACTTGTTGTTGAATTATATATCTCTTTGATTAGTTGATATTTGAGTTATGTTTATCTTATGTGGATGATATTAGAATTAGACTGTAACTTGTATCGTAGACCACTTTATTGTTGTTTTACAGCTTAAGTATACTCTAATGGGTCCATTAAATTGGGTTTGCCCATTGGAGTGTGCTGCTGGTTATTGCCACGTGTTTAGTCCCTCGGTATTTTGGGACTGGGGAGTGACAGCATGCGCCCTAACTATATGATGGCCCATGAGTTATCCCATTGATGGACAATAATACCCCCCTAGATCCCGTAGAACCAGAACATCGGGGTGCTCTCACAATCCCTTCCAGACCGACCGATTCCAAGTGCCCCAAAAATTGTTCGAGAGACTATTACCTTGTGCACAAGTTGTCCGAGACCAATGCATGACAAGCAACAATCTATCAATTAAAACTATAAGGATGCACCAACATTTATAAGCATTTAACAATCTAATAGCCACACCTCCCTAGATCCCGTAGGACCGAAATATCAGGGCGGACTACTAGACTCTTCTCTTTCATTCTTTCAAGCAAACCACATCTTTTCACATATCTAATAGCACACCCCCTAGACCCCGTAGGACCGGAATATCAGGGCGCACTATTAGTCTCTTCTTATACAAATCAAAACTTGTAACAGTGCGATATAGCAAAACAGGCAAGCGAAACATATAATGGCAAGCACGATTTTGATTTCATATCTAGCATATAATATCTATCTCTTTCTTAGCATGTTTCAAGGGACTTATTCAAGCGATTCTTTTACTTATCTTTTTAGCAGAGCAAGGGTTCGTTTCGTAGCAGTGTTAGTGTAACTAAGCATGCAACATTTCTTATACTCTTGACTTAGCATGGCAAGGTTATATCTCTTTTCAGACAAGCATACAAGTTTTCTAGTTAAGTAAGCAGGTTCGTTTCGATGACAAGCTATATGAGTTCTCTTATTAAGCATGCAAAGCAGGTTCTATCATTCTCTTATGAAACTATCTTCTTAAGCAAACAAGCATTCAAAAACTCAGATTCATTATTAAGGCATGCAAGAATCAGAGAATACAATTTTGCCCACTCACATTGATCAATCGTCTTGTGGTTCGGTCGGGAACTCTCCGAGAAGACTTTCGCTCCAGCAAGCAAAGCGATATCACTTGCACATAGTGCCTACGCGGAGTGGGACACTACATATGGCTTGCTCAAGCAATACTCAAAAGTCGGTAACATAATTTTTTTTTACTCGGCATAGGGTCGCCTACCTAACCGCTAGATCATCTCACAAGGTCATAGGTATATTTCAAGTTTACGATTCTCATCGTACAAATTCATTGCACGATACTCTCCACAATTTCTAAGGTCAAAGCATTGTTCTTTCGTACAGGATATTCTATCCAAACTCGTTTCAATTAGATTTTTAAGCATCGAGCACGAATCATCCTATCCACATCAACACGTTTGTTTGCACAGGGTCCGAGTCCGTTTAGCATAGCTGTTTCTAAGACACGTTTGTTCAACCAAATCTACGATATATCCACGTCGTATGTCAAATCTAACGACTCAAATAGTTTATCTCCTCAAATATATTTGATAGAATTCACATATCCAATCTTTTCTAAGTCTAGACCACCAGTCATAATTAAATTTTTAATCATCGATCTCAATCATAAACTCTAAGTCCTCTAACACGATTCACATATCCGTTCACGAAACCATCAAGCATAACTTACTTCATGTTCTAGACGAACTCCTCCTCGAAATATTTTTGATTCACTGGTATCCGAAAACTCGTCTTATCGTGTCAAACCACAAGTCAAAATAATCCATCAATTTTTATGCTCTGGTCTCCCATAAGTTCAATCATCTCCACTGGATGTGAGATCACCACGCCAACTCTCCCGCAGGATAATCGTCATAATTCGGACGTGATGCATGTACGAGCAAGGAGTTGCACTCGCACAAGACAAGAACGTCAATATTATAGTTATCATTGAAACAATCAAGATACCTTATTGTTACACTCTATTTCATCTAAGTTATATATTAATCCACCAAGTTAGGTTTATCTAATAACCGTTCATGCCGTGATCGTAATTCGTCTAGCCAAATCATCCAACTTCAATGTTCCGTTCGATCAATCCATAGTCTACTTCTAGCACTCCTCAAACAACTAAGTTCAAATCCTCAAGCCAAAGTCTATCCACCTTCGTTATGCTTTATTTCATCGAGTTCGTCTGAATAATTATTGGACATGTTCCCGCAAGTTCGATCATCCTCGCTGGACGTAAAATTACCACGTCAACGCTCCCGCGGGATAATCATTCTCATTAAGGCCCGATGTCAAGTGTTATCTTTTGAACTAGATTCAAAACCGTTCGTCCAAATCAAGATTAAGTGTTATTGCCCATCTCAATCATTGAACCACAAATTTGCTAACTTGCATCAATCCATGCTATCTTGTAACTTATCGATATCGTATCAAGTCTTCCAAATTTGAAATCATAATATGCGTACTCAAGATAAATTCTATCGAGTGATATCCTACTCAATTCAAATTTTCCATGCACGCTATCTCGTTCGCGCCATTATTCCAATTGTACTAACTCCGATCGCATCTTCGATTATTCTATCTCAACTCAAGTTTTAATTCGTTTGATTCAATTTAAAATCGCTCGTATGATCTACTAAATTTTTTTGACCCAGATATTAACTCTAACACTCTGAATTCCTATCCGATATAAGCCTTATCACTTATTCAACTCATTATAACTCATTCGAATCAAATCTCGCATAATTCCTTCGAGTTCACTTACTTGCTAGAAATTTCTTATACTAAGGCTTTACACAATCACGTCTTTTGCTGCTAGACTCATTTGCTATCCTGAAATCCTCGATTCACTCGAACCTTTTTAAGATGATCAATACACCACTCATGGTTCAAGCTATACTCTATGAATCTTCAAATCGCTTATTCGTTCCTGAGCTATCCCATACACCACTCAGGAATCGATTCATCTAATTAAATCCTCAATTACGTTCGTATTACTCACTCGCATGCCCACCAATTCATTCCTTAGAACTCCTGCGCGATCCCTATGCATCGCCTCAAAAAAACTCATTCACGTATATACCTCTATTATACCTAGATTCGCCTTAGCGATAGTCCGATAACATTTCTATCAATAGACATTCTAACTCTGACTTATCTTATCCGAACAATATCCCAATCTCGCTCGCAAATTAACCATCTATTATACCTAGATTCACCAAGGGTCTTAGCACGCGATACTCAACACAACTTAGCTGAAAGGCTGTGTGCATAACTAACCATCCGAACGATATTATATCTTGCATACTAACTTTCTAGCATTAGGGTAAGATCATTCTAGTTCGCACGTAACTTACAAATTTCAAGCACGAGTCTATTCCCACGAAGTCTGACTTAGTTCGACACAAAAAACCTTTGCATCACAATCCCGTTCAAGCAATCATATCATTCACATGCACTTTTTAAAAATATTTAGGCTCATTATATGGAACATCTCGACGAAACAACGAGAGAGAACATTTTGTAACATAACCCACGAACGATCTTTCCAAAACTGAGAGAATCGATAAGAAGTCCAAGGACGTAAAGCCGTACTCTGATACCAATATATCATGCCTTGATCTCCCGCAGGATCGGTCATCCCCGCTAGACGCGAATCTACACGCCAGCGCTCCCGTGGGACGATTGTTCCCATCAGGACGTAATACCGCATGATCACAAGCTGCGCCCGCGCAAGGCCATGATCCGAACAGGCGATGAAATAGCTAAGCCACAGAGTCACACCGATAGTCCGAATGCAGCGGAATAAGAACCGAACAGGCGATTAGTAATAAGTTCACTGAGTCATCATAGCGAAAGCATTGAATGAACACAAGTATGAAACAAAATATGCTCTTTATTGATAATCATGAATTATTACAAGCGATGCTAGGCCGAGATTATAAATCGCTCACGCTCTCTATTTCAAAATAATAAAAGCGTGCTAGTGGCTTACAACATGGGATGATACATAGGCGATGTTCCAACATTATGTCATGTATATGTGCTTAAACTCCGGATGCAACACTCTAAGGCTCTAGAGCGAACTCCACGCCTTAGCGTGCATGAGGGGACACTTCACACCAAACGAGGTTCCTCCGTACCCTGCACGCAATCTGGTGGATTATCTGTACATGAATGCACTGGTGGGGAGGCTTCTCGCCCTTTCGACAAATCCAACACGTTGTATTAGTTCTGTGCACCAACTATTGAATTATTTTTCTATTCTTGTCTTAGGATCAATTTTATGGCATAAGATACAAAGCCTAACTCATGTGACATTGCGCCGTATGATATAAGGGAAATACGGTAAAACTTACAAACTTACCATTCATCCTTCCATGTCCAATGATAAAACCAAGTTAACCAAACAGAATATATAAAAGAAAAACCAAGAATCGCATAAGCAAACACAAGTGTTACTAACGTTTTTCAGACTCAGGTGAACGACATACACAATTTTATGATACTCATATTACTTTTTAACTCAGGTTGTTCACATGCATTATACTCAAGCCGTTCAGATTTCTCAGATGTCTTATACTCAGATTATTCAAGTGTGTTCAGAGGTTCAGATTACTTGGTTTAATTAACGATCTGCATGCAGAGTGCATCGTGCATCCGTTACTTGCCTCAAGTCCATATGAGCCCATACGCGGGTTGCTGCCACGTATGCAATATACTTAATGATACATATTTGGTCTTATGACCTGACGGACCGCCATGGACAAATTATAGTCTCAATACTGGAATAGGATGCAACGCATGTAGCGAGCCCCGCTACATGCCTTCCCGTCCGAAGCAAACGACTATCCGCATGTTCCTGACCGGTTCGGATCACCCCCGATGTACCATCCGGAGGAACCATAAGCATGTGCATGGGTTGTCCATGATCAATGACGATCTATACACTAAGTTTACATATGAGGCAATTCAAGAACATAATTTAACACATTGATTCAATATAGGTCCATAGCAAATTATATATGTTCATACGATTCAGTATAGGTTCATAACATAGTATACACATTCTAATTATCGCATTATCCCGTGTGTTCTTTTCAATGCACAATTAAGGTGATATTTTTACTACTTATTGCAGCCTCCGTTTCGGAAGTTGCCTTAGAGACCCAACGGTTCTGAAGCCTTTCCATGTTTCTATTACTTGGCTCAAAATGACCATTTTGATAGTCATCCCGCCTTAGGTAAATAACCATGATCTGTGTCGTGCTTCTATATCGAGGTAATATCTATGTGACAAGCATTTCAAAATATATGAAGCAATATACTTGAAGGAACATATAAGGAACAAAAGTAAAGCTATGAAGGCGAGGTTATAAGAACTGTAAAGCAAGCATATTATTCCATTCAACCGATCTACTTTCATGTTCTATGCAAAGAGATATAAGATAGGATTATTCCCTTAGTTAGGTGTGTTGACTTCTTTTATTAGCATGCAAAAAGGTTATCACCTAGCGATCTAGCATGTATCGTCCGTATTTTTAAGTGTGTAGGCTAAGCAAGGACAAGTTTATCGGAGCCACCCACCTTAGCGATGATTCGTCTCAGCTGGTCGATACTCCGAGTGCATCTTTGAAAGTCTAAGTCTTAACTCCTGAAGTCCAAGTCTGGATCCTTTGCTTCAAGCTAGTCTTCTCACTGATCAAAGCGAGACGGGTCATCGCAGTTATGCAATTTGAATTGGCTATCCGAATTGATATGAGCGTCTCGTTACAGTATATGTCTCTCTACATTATCCAAATATCACCAGCACCCTCCATTGCTTGCACGTTGCCGAACACTTGGTCGGTCAATGAGGCTGTCAACCATCTAGCAACAACATTGTTAATGATTTTTTACACAATAAAATTGCATGTTCCTGACCGGTTTGGATCTCCCCTGATGCACCGTCTGCAGGAACCATAAGCATGTGCACTGGTTGTCCATGACCAATGACGATCTATACACTAAGTTTACATACGAGGCAATTCAAGAACATAATTTAACACATTGATTCAATATAGGTCCATAGCAAAAGTTCATACGATTCAGTATAAGTTCATAACATAGTATACACATTCTAATCATCGCATTATCCCGTATGTTCTTTTCAATGCACAGTTAAGGTGATATTTTTACTACTTATTGCAGCCCCCGTTTCGAAAGTTGCCTTGGAGACCCAACGGTCCCGAAGCCTTTCCATGTTTTTATTACTTGGCTCGGAAATGACTATTTTGATAGTCATCCCGCCTCAAGTAAATGAACCATGATCTGTGTCGTGCTTTCATATCGAGGCAATATCTATGTGACAAGCATTTCAAAACATATGAAGCAATATACTTGAAGGAACATATAAGGAACAAAAGTAAAGCTATGAAGGCGAGGTTATAAGAACTGAAAAGCGAGCATACTATTCAATTCAACCGATCTACTTCTATGTTCTATGCAAAGAGATATAAAATGAGATTATTCCCTTAGTTAGGTGTGTTGACTTCTTTTATTAGCATGTAAAAAGGTTATCACCTAGTGATCTAGCATGTATCATCCGTATTTTTAAGTGTGTAGGCTAAGCAAAGACAGGTTCATCATAGCCACCCACCTTAGCGATGATTCCCCTCGGCTGAGCGATACTCTGAGCACATTTTTGAAAGTCTAAATCTAAACTCCTGAAGTCCAAGTCTGGATCCTTTGCCTCAAGCTGGTCTTCTCACTAAGCAAAGCGGGACGGGTCATCGCAGTTGTGACATTTGAATCAGCTATCTGAATTGATACGGAGCGGGTCGTTACAGTATATGTCTATCAGCGTCATCAAAATATCACCAGCACCCTCCATTGCTTGCACGTTGCCCAACACTTGGTCGGTCAATGAGGCTGTCAACCATCCAGTAACAACATTGTTGACGATTTCCTACACGGCAAAATCCCATGAGAAGTGATCTTCAGGTGCCTTGGTTTGGCCATTCACATAGCCCACCAAGCCTCTTGCCTTCAGAGTCAGCATCGCCTGACGCGACCACTTCAAGTAGTTGGAAGTACTCTCCAACTTTATCTCCAGTTTCTCCAACTTCTCCATTTTGTATAGTGAAGGATCCACATCTGCGTGTGCAACACGAGAGCTAGTCTCGATCAACCTCCTGGAGAAGAGATCATCCACCAAAGCCTTCATCTTTAGGGCTGTCAGCTTACCGTAGATCGTCTCCATCGTATTCTTCTTGTCCTCTTCCATCAGCAAGACGGTGGCAGATCTAGATCGTCTTCACATTTGATCATCGTTCTCTTCACGTCTATTGTTTCTTCTTTAACAGCAGCGGTGTCCCTGAGAGTTGCTGCTCATGTCCCTTACACGGCTTCGACCCAAGGTCGCATAGCCTGACGAGAAGGAGAAAAAAGAACCGACAGTTGTAGTCGAGATCAGGAGTTCACACAAAAGTTTTCTCACTGATATACCTCGATCCAACTAGCAACTATATAATTAATATTCCGATTACAACTTGTTGCTACAAAAAATAATAATCAGAAAATTAAACTTCTCGTTCTTTCTTGCAATTGTAGTTGCATACGGACAGAACTGAGTTACAACTCGTATAAGAGAAGAAGAAGAAGAATAAGAAGAAGAAGAGGGAAGGGGGTTGGCCGGCGGAGGGGGGCTGCTGGCCGGCGGCCACTAGTGGCGGAAGAGGGAAAGGGGGATGTGAAGGGGGGGGGGGGGGGGGGGGGGGTAGGGTTTAATGTTAAGAATATGTACTAAACAAACACTTTCTTTACCCATGAGGAATAATGTTAATGTAAGCATTCCAGTTATTGCTTGCCTCATACTACATACATATCTACGTATTCTTCTTTCTTCTTTCTTCTTTCTTCTTCCACCCACTTATTAAACAAATAAATATAGTGGGAGTGGTACTGCTCTTCTTAATTTTTCTCTTTGCTCAGTTCTTGACTGCTTGGAGACCTTCTTTGCATCATCATTGCATTGCTCTCGTATACTCTCTCTCTCTCTCTCTCTGAGAAGCTAGATGTCAGCATTAATGGTGGGGGCTTTGCCATAGCAGTTGCCATACTTCTTCTCTTTTCTTCTTCTTCTTCTGCAAACTTCCCAGAAAAGGAAAGATAGTGAAGAAGGGTCTGTGGAGAAGAAAAAGGAAAATGTTGTCAATATCACTCTGAGACCTCCTCGCTATCTATTCTTCTTCTTCTTCTTCTTGTTAGTGTTATTGTTCCTTTTGGAAAGTAAAGGTGAAGAAAATGGTGGGGATCAGTCTCAGCATGGAGAGCTGCTGTGGTGTTATGCTCAGAGAGCTACAGGTTTATTTTTGCTCTTCCCTTCTCTTGGAGCTTTGAAGTTGAATTGTATAATTTTTGTTATTTATTTGTGGTTCATTTATATGGTTCATTGTATGATAGTTCATTAGGTGCTACTTTTTTTTCCCTGTACTTCTATTTACTGGGTTTTTTTTTGTTCTTTATTTTTGCTTTGAGTTGTAAATTTTGTTGAATTGTAAATTTGGTAGGAGTCTATGAGAAGCATTTATTATATATTTTGTCTTTTGTTGTCATAATTTATTTTCAGGAAACAGGCTTGCGCTTTTTCAGTGTTTTTTTTTTCTGAACTTCATTTAAAGGTCACAATATATTCTGTAATTTTCTTATGCATTTAAAGGGGAAATTGTTCACACAGAAAAAAAAAAAAAAAGGGGGGGTCATCTTTTAGTGTTTTATTCCCCCCAACAAAAAGCATTTCTTAATGGTTAAAATTGTGCTCTTGCAAATTATCAAGAACAGAGTGTGATCAAATTGAGTACTTAAAACTTTTAATTGTTTTCGGTATTCTGACTTAACTAATTACTACTTCATGGGAACAGCATATATGGACAGAGATAGGGGAGAGTCAAGCCCGCAAGGATCGGATACTGTCAGAAATTGAGGAGGAGTGTCTGCAAGTGTACCGAAGGAGGGTCGACGAAGCCAGTGATGCAAAGGCCAGGCTCCACCAGTCAGTGGCTGCAAAAGAGGCTGAGCTTTCTGTTCTCATGGCTTCCCTTGGAGAACACAATCTTCATTCAAAGGTAACAGACAAACTTGCAGACACTTGGTGATCAGTATAGCCGCGCGTGTATTACTAATTTATCAATGCAATTATTAGTTTCATCTTGTGTGTGCCTCGTTAATTTCATTGTACTGAAGAATCAAGTTTTGGCTCGCAACCCGCAAATTGACTTTGCTTAGTGCTCAAGCTGGGTCCATGTAGTATCATTATGGATGTACACCGATGAAGACTTACTACCTAATGCTTAAGTCGAGTCCTTGGGTTGCTCTAGTATTTAATGTGGATGTTGGCAGATGACTTCTGGATTCAGCTTTTCTCTCAATAGAAAAGGATAGGGCAACAATTTGCGATGTATGTCATAATTTACTCTATCAATCCAATCACGGTCAATGAGTTCTTATGTTACGGCTTCCTTAGCACTGTATTTTCCTCGTGGGTTTTATCAAATTGCTTAGAGTTGAATGAAGTAGCAGTATATTTTTTCAGTTTCATGTCTAAAGCTTGGTGGTAATGCCAACAATATTTGAATTGTCTTCAATTGCCAGGGGTAATTATCTACAGGGAACTACGTATTTTATACAAGATTTCCCTACAAACATAGCTGTGTCAGCAGTTTGATTTCATCTTTTAGATGTTCTTTAATAGTATTTCTACTCGGTCATTAACTTGAAGATAATTGCTAGCTTCTTGATAGGAATCTTGATTGAAGCAAGTCCAAGAGAATTTGCCATCAATGGCAGAATTTTTTTGTGATTGATTAAGAACGCAGTTAAACCATTTCAGTGCTAATTTTAACTTGAATAACCCTGGTCATGGTCTACTTTGTTGCAGCAAGTTGCTCAAGTTATTGAAGCGGGTCATCAAAATTCCTGTTAGTCGGACAGTACTAGATAATTTAGCATTAGTGGCACATGAACTTCTTAGGTGATGTTAAAACTTAAAAGTGGTCGATACATCAAAACAATCTAGTAAGTATTAGTTTGATGGGGGGAAATCATTATCATTAACCGCAATATCTTCTCCTGTCAAAACAGAGTCGATGCAAAGAATTTCACTGACAGGATTTCAAATTTCACGACAAGGAAATCGACCTTTTATGAGACATGCAGGTCATGAACAAAGCAACTGTGGATAAGAGACCCATGCCTTAAATTTATAAGTAAGTGAATATGGTAAACTATTCTAGGGATTGCACTGTAACCTTGTGCAACTAGGGATCAACCCTCCAGATACATTGACTGAGAAAGAGCTTCCAAGATTCTTGACAAATGAGAAATTTGGGTATAAACGAGATGCACTCAAACTGGAGCATAATATAAGCCAAAGTGACAAACCTAGCAATTCCAATATTGAAATCAATATAACTTGATATAATACAAGTAGCAACTAATGAATACGCTAAGAAACATGAAAATGATTAACATTATGTCACCTATACATCAAGTACTTCTACATTCTTCTTGCATACATTTAGGACAAATCCAAAAGAATTTGCCTTTAATGAGTGATACAAAGCTGGTCTAATGCATATCTGAGTAGACTGAGTGCTCGATTGCTTCTCCTGTGTGAATTTCATTATCGTTAATGGATGATGAAGTTGGGTATGTTTTGTCTGAAGTTTTAGTGTTATGAGTCCTCTGGCTCAATAATTTGTTTCTCTTAGTTTCTTGCATTTTATTTCGTGAAATATGTATTGGAACTTGATTGATTTTTGCTTGAAAGAATTTTGTATACAACATGTGTCATCGTTGTCATGTCAGGTTTACATTATCTCATTGTGCCATTCTTTGTTTAGTGGTGTCATCAATTGCTCAAACCTTGCAACTATTAATTGCCTTCTGTATTCAGACAGACAGAAGGCTGGCATCACTGAAAGAGCAGCTTGCTTTGGTCACACCTCTGTTGGAAGATCTGAGGAAAAAGAAAGAAGAACGTGTCAAACAATTTGCTGAAGTACGTTCGCAGATTGAGAAGATTGCTTCCGAAATGACAGAATTCAACCAGAACAATGCTACTACTAATTCTGTTGCTATTGAAGAAAATGACTTATCTATAAGAAAGTTTAGCGAGTACCAAGCACAACTTCGTACCCTTCAGAAAGAGAAGGTAACTATTCTCTCCTTTTGCCATTAATTCATCATCATTCAGCGGTGGGATGGCAACATTTTATCATCCATTAGCCCCGCAGTTTTAGCTTCATCAATCACCAATATTAGGAGTTGATTGGCAAAAGTGAATACTCAGTTACAAACTCGAAGCAAAACATAAACATGTATGTTGATATTTACCAACAAATTGTTGATATATTTTCAATTATCAAGTTGCATAAGCAAATCATGCTTTTTCATGCAACATAGTTGGAACATATTTGACTTACAATTCATTTGGTAATCTATCGGCAGTTAAATCATTCATATTCTTACACGTGTTCTGTTTCCAGGCCAATCGCGTTCAGAAGGTTCTGGACTACATAAATGAACTGCATTGTTTATGTGGTGTTCTTGGACTGGACTTCCAGAAGACGGTGGATGAGGTGCATCCAAGCTTACATGAGACTAGCTCTGGTAAATCCACAAACATCAGCAATAACACACTGGAGGGTCTAGCTCAGTCCATACTGAAACTAAAAGCAGAGAAGAAGGCTAGACTCCAAAAGGTTAGTACTTGGCTAGCAAGATTTTTTGTTTTGTTATAGCATTACTGGGAGCCTCAGGCCACTGCAACGCCCTATCAGACATTCAAGTTTAGACTATTAAATATTGTAGAATATTTTGGAGTAATTGTTATATTTTTTATTGATAATCTCTTGGCTATTTATAGCCTTGCAACCCTTCATCTTACATTAATACCCCATTAAAACCCCCATAGAATATTCTAATATTCCAATAAATATACCAAGAATATTCTAATATACCAACAAATATACCAAGAATATTCTAATATACCAACACTCCTCCTCAAGATGGACGAAAGATATTCACTAGGCCCATCTTGTCACATCCTCTAATCATATCTGCAGAGCTAAGTCCCTTGGTCATACTGTTTGCTACCTGCTCTTTGGTTGGAACATGACCTAGCTCCAACAGTCCACGGTCCAACTTCTCCTTGATGAAGAACCTATCAATCTCAATGTGTTTGGTCCTGTCATGCTGCACTGGATTGTTGGCGATACTGATGGCTGACTGGTTGTCACACCACAGCTTCATCTTGGCTCCTTGATCCAGCTTCAGCTCCACCAGCATACTCTTCAGCCATAGCAGCTCTGCAACTCCCAAGGCCATAGCTCTTTACTCAACTTCAGCTGTCGATCTGGCCACCACCGACTGCTTCTTACTCCTCCAAGAGACCAAGTTGCCTCCTACAAATATGCAATAGCCCGAGGTAGACCTCATGTCATCAGTACAGCTAGTCCAGTCAGAGTCACAGTAGCCCTCGATGCTCAAGTGATCATTCTTCCTGAATATCAACCACTTTTCGGGAGCACCCTTCAAGTATCTCAGAATCTGGTACACTGCGTCCATATGATTCTTCCTTGGGTCATGCATGTAGCGGCTCACCACACTCACTACAAAGCAGATGTCAGGACGTGTGTGGCTCAAATAGATCAACTTGTCCACCAGTCTCTGGTATCTGTCTCGGTCAACTGGTTCTCCAGTCTCAGCATACAGCTTGAACCCCTGGTTGATCGGCGTCGCTGCAGGTCTGCATCCCAACATCCCTGTCTCTGTGAGAAGGTCCAGCGCATACTTCCTTTGAGAAAGAATACCCCTCTTTTTCTCGAGCAATCTCAATCCCAAGGAAGTACCGAAGAAGGCCAAGGTCCTTCACCTCGAACTCCTTGCCAAGCTTTCCCTTGAGTCAGGAAATCTCCTGCTCATCATCTCCTGTGATAATCATATCGTTTACATACACTGCAAGCATGGTGATGTGGCCTCCACTCCGACGGAAGAATACAGTATGATCAGCATTGATCTGCTGATATCACATCCCTATCATCATCATCCTGAATCTGTCAAACCACGCTCGAGGAGACTGCTTCAATCCATAGAGGGACTTCTTCAACCTGCAGACCTTGTCCACTGTCTTATCGGTGCAGAATCCTTGTGGTATCTCCATGTATACTTCCTCCACTAGATCGCCATGAAGAAACACGTTCTTCACTGGTGTAGTTTCCATCCACCATTCACTGCCAAAGAAATCAGGGTCCTGACGGTGCTCATCTTCGCCACTGGTGCAAATGTCTCATCATAGTCAATGTCGTACGTCTGACTGTATCATTTTGCCACCAGTCGAGCCTTGTAGCGTTCTACTTTTTCATCTGGATTCTGTTTCACAGTAAAGACCCACTTGCATCCGACTGTCCTCTTTCCTTCTGGCAGTTTTACCAGTTCCCAAGTGTGGTTCTTCTCAAGAGCACCTAACTCCTCTTGCATCGTATTTTTCCACTTTGGATCGTTCTTGGCAACCTGCCAATTGTTAGGTACAGTAAAACTATCCAAAGATACAATAAATGCTCCATGAGAAAAAGAAATTTATTATATAATACAAACTAAGCAAGGTTCCAACTATATCTATCAGGAGGATTTTTTGCATTGCTGCTAGTGGTCCTTCGTACTGATAATGGTGTGGGAGTAGGAAGAATGATATCACCTGAAGAGAAATCTGGTGGTGGTGGTGTAGGTGTCTCAGGAGTTGAGACGGACGCAGACAAGGGACTTGGCACTATAGGTACTGGTCCTGCAGTTTGCTTCCCTTTCCTGCTGTAGGTAAGTAACTTCCCATGTGTCGTGGGCCTAACACCTCTCATCGTCTCTCCCTGTTCCTCTTCACTCTCCTGCTCCTCCTCAAACGGTCCTCCATGTCATACTCCTAAATCGGTCACCACACCCTCACCAATCTTCCTCTCTCGTCCCATACTCAGTATCAGGTGAGTTACTCATGGATGAAGTTCCCTCCTGACGGTAGTATGACTCAAACTCCCTGAAGTGAACATTCATGCTCACAAATTTCTTCTTCTCTACTGGGCTCCAACACGTACCCCTTCTGAGTCGCCGAATAGCCCACGATTACACACTTGACTGCTCCGAAGTCATGTTTTTCAACAGACGGTCTGTTGTCCTTCACAAAATATAAGTAGTTAAACACCTATAGTGGTAGTATTCCACTATTATTTTCTTGCAATATCTCACATGGAGACTTTCATCCCAGTACCTTTGAGGGCATCATGTTGATCAATCGAGCTGCTGTCAACACTGCATGTCCACACAGACTCTGTGGGACATTCATGACGATCATCATGCTCCTTGCCACCTCCAGAAGGTGTCTGTTCTTCCTTTCTGCCACTCTATTTTGTGCTGGTGTGTATGCACAAGTGGTCTGATGTTGTATCCCTTAGGCTGACAGGTATTCCTCAAGTGTTTTGTTGGTATACTCTGTTCAATTGTCAGACCTTAGTACCTTCACTACTGCTCTGTACCGAGTCTGGACATGTTTATGAAAGTCCCGAAAACAGGCAAAGACCTCACTCTTATTCTTCATCAAATACAGCCTGGTGACATAAGAGGAACAATCAATAAAAGAGACGAAATACTTGTACCATTCATAGTAGTAGTGGCGCACGGACCCCAGACATCAGAATGTATAATATCAAAAATAGAAGAGCTCTTACGGCCCGCACCAACATATGAGCTTCTAGTAAGTTTGTCTAAATCACATGCATCACATACTAGTTTCTCCTTATTTGCCTTCTCATAAATAGATGGATACAACCTACTCAAAATACCAAAAGAGGAGTGCTCCAACCGCCTGTGATGAAGTATCAATATATCATCGGCACTCATCTTTAGTCCTCTCATTCCTGCCCTTTCTGCCACAGACACCAATGCTGAATCGAGTTCTTCCCGATCCAGGTACCACAGTCCATCATGCCAACTGCCAATTCCAAGTCTTCGTCTCGTCTCCTTCTCCTGGAAGATCACCTTAGGAATATCAAAAGAGAATGTATTTTAGTTGGAGGATTATAGAACTAATGGACAAAAGACTGACTGGAAAAGGAGGAACATGTAAAACATTGGATAATCTTACTGAACCTGTACAATCGACAGTACCATTACCAACCACTGGCTGGAAAGTACCATCGGCTGTTTGAATGATGTCTGCAGATGCTAGGTGAGTATAGGAAGAGAACTGATTAGCATTTCCTGTCATGTGTCGAGACGCACCCGAATTGACAATCCAGTCCGACGATCTAAAGGAAGACATAGATGCAAGGGCGAGTGAGTCATCAGTACCTTCCGATGGATGGACATACATGGCAGCGTTGCCTCTGGCGAAGACTTAGGTGGACGCCTCCTCAGTCCCACTCCTCCTGTCTCCATCGCTTGACGCTCTCTATTTTCTCCTCTTACTTCCAGCATACCCAGTAGTGCCTGATCCTACTCAGTATAGGCACCATTAGCTCCCTCCTCACCTTCTGCTACCAGCAGGTTCACCCGATAACCTCCTCGACCACCTCGTCGATGACCACGGCCACGTCCTCCAAACTGTCCATGTCCGCTACCTAAATCTCCCTCCTTGGATGGTTTGGTGCAAGCATATCTCAGATGGCCCACATCTCCGCAGTTGTAACACCGCCTGGGGTCTCCCTTAGGTCCTGTGCCTTCTGAATTGGCAGCCGCCAGTGCTGTCTTCACTTCAGGAGGACCACCTGTCCTGCTTGTAGCTTGATACGAGTCTCCTCCTGGATCATGGCCGAGATAGCCTCCTCAAGTGTAGGAATCTTCGGTTGGGTTAGAAGTAATGTTGTCCTCTAAGCAAATATTGCGGCCAGTCCCTTAAGAAACTTCATCGTCCTCTCCTGCAGATATACCTCTCTTCTTACACTTCGGGTCCTCGCAGCTCGTCCGATCTGAGAAATTATCATAATCCAACCACAGACGCTCCAACTCTGTGGCATACTCATGTACTGTCTTCTCTCCTTGTATGGTGTCGTCGATTTTCTCCTTGATCTGAAAAATTCTCAAGTTATTCTCTACGAAAATCCTCAAGTTATTCTCCACACTATCGTAGGTTCTCCTCAACTTCTCCCACACGTCTTTTACCATCTCAAGGTCATCCACTGTGGCGGCGATCGACTGGACTGAAGAATTGATGAGCCAAATATATACCACCATATGAGTGGACTTCCACTCGTTGCGTCATGTCGAGCCCTCATCCGGCTCTGTCTTCTCTCCTGACAAGAAACCCTCAAGGTTCTTCCCTGTGAGGGTTCTCCTCACTCGTCGTGACCAACTCAGGTAAGTGGTCGGTTCATCAAGCTTCAGATCGATAGATGGAAGCTCCAACTTCGTCAATGTTCGTGTCGTGCTCTCACCAGCTGACAGTTTCATCAGCTTCATCAACGTTGCGACCTTCGCAGAGTCCAACTTCTTGATGATCTCCTCTATCGATCATTCTCTTCTCCGATTTTCTCACACCCGTCCCATGATTCACGTTCGCCCTTTTCATCCTCTCCTAGACCCGATCATGTCTCTCCCCCATCAGATCTAGGCCTTTGATGTCAACGTCTGGAACGATCCGCGGGAGACTCCAGGAACCGCGGGAGTCGCGGCTTTGCAGTGGTGGTGGTGGCGGGCGAGCGGCGACAGTGGTGGCAGGGGAGCGGTGCGGCAGCGGTAGTGGCGGACGGCGCGGCAGCGGTGGTGGCGTGCAGTGTGGCGGCGGTGGCGGCTAGGGTTTGGGAGATGGTGGCTAGGGTTTGGGCTCTGATACCATGTAGAATATTTTGAAGAAATTGTTATATTTTTTATTGATAATCTTTTGGCTATTTACAGCCTTACAACTCTTCATCTTACATTAATACCCCATTAAAAAACCCTGTAGAATATTCTAATATCCCAACAAATATACCAAGAATATTCTAATATACCAACAAATATACTAAGAATATTCTAATATACCAACAAATATATATAACTTCTACCATATGAAGCCCATCGAATAGTAGAAGAAAAAAATCTTGGCTTTTCGATTTGAGTATTTAACTTTTTATCATTTTCCTACATCATTGGCCCATAATTGTACTACAGTTGCGAGAAACAGTGGAATCACTACTTGATCTCTGGAAGTTGATGGACTCATCTGAAGAAGAGAAAAGGAGCTTTGGAAGGCTGAAGTATATCCTTGGATCACCAGAAGAGGAGATCAAGTATAATGGGGTTCTCTCAAAAGAAACTATTGAGCAGGTTTGATAGTTAGACTCTCTTTATCCTTCATGAAAATTGTAAAAGACAGTAAACTAGATCTTTGTCATGGTATTTTGCAGACAGAAGCTGAGGTTGAGAGACTGAAGAAACTAAAAGCCAGTAAAATGAAAGAACTTGTTCGAAAGAGAAGATTGGAATTGGAAGACATATGTAAAAGAGCACATATGGAGCCTAATATTAGCACAGAACCTGAGAAGACTAATGCATTGATAGATTCTGGTGAAATATATACTAGCTATGTTTCTGCAAGAGCAAATCTTTGCACGTTTCTGACTATTTTGTCTGACTAAATTTCTGGTTTAGGTCTTGTGGATCCTTCCGAGCTTCTGGCCAACATAGAGGCTCAGATAATGAAGGCAAAAGAAGTATCTATTAGCAGGAAAGACATCATGGACAGGATAAGTAAATGGCTCTCTGCTTGTGAAGAAGAAAACTGGCTCGAAGAATACAATCAAGTAGGTGCTCTTTCCCAGTCATCAACAGTGAAATTAGTTTCAAGCCTATGTCACAGTTGCAGTGCATATACATTATTAAAACTTTGGGTATTTGTTAAGAACAAACTATCTGATTTTAGCTACTCCAAATCCTTTTAGGCTAGTCTTTCCTGTGAAAAGGTCTTTGTTGAAGACCTTGTATGTTTCAAGCCTATGTTGTACGAACACTGGAAAATGACGTCCATATTTGTTTTGTTAACCTAACCGTGTAGGTGACTACTACCATATTTGTATTGATAACCTAACCGTGTAGGTGACTACTACTGTACCTATTTGAAAGTTTCGGTATACCATATTCGTATCGTATACTTACCCGTTTCTGTATTCGTGCAACATAGGGTTTCATCTGTCCATTGTTTTAACATAAAATGGCCTAGTTATGTGGATAAATAGATATATGGTGAAAGGATTATCAGAATCTTATCTGCATAGTAAGCATTAGTCATAAATGTTGTTCTATTTAGATAACATAGTATGGCTTTCTAATACATGATGTCCACACTCACATAGATCAAATGCTTGATAATATTGAACTCCAGTTATGAATTTATAAGTAGGCTTAGAAGAGAGCTACTAGAAAAATCAAAACCAGGTCGTTCTCCGGTTTTCAATTTGGATTAGTGTGTATCATTCATATTCCTCCTACTCGGCACTTGGATCATTTTTTCTTTCAAGAGTTATATCTTGTTGTTTGCCTTGATGCAGGATGAAAACAGGTACAGTTCAGGGAGAGGCTCTCATTTAAATCTAAGACGTGCAGAGAAGGCGCGGATTGCTATAACCAAAATCCCAGGTACCACATATTTCCCTACAATACAGAAACAACCTAAAATGATTTCCTCTCGATCACTGGGATTTGAGTTGATACTTGGTTCCCAGCTATGGTCGACAATCTCATTAGCAGGACTTTTGCTTGGGAGGATGAAAGAAACATGTTGTTCTTGTATGATGGGGTTAGTCTTTTCCTGTTTTCAAACCCTCAATAAAAGTATTTTTCTTTAGTAGATATTGGTTTAAACAATCTTCTCTTCCAGGTTCGCTTAGTGTCTATTTTGGAAGAGTATAAACTTTCTAGACAACAGAAAGAAGAAGAAAGAAAACGATATCGGGTATCCTTTCTTTAGCCATTGCTTCTAAAATGTCTTTTTCTTTTACTTCAGCTAACTAACTAACAGATCATACGATCCTTCTTCTGTCAGGATCAAAAGAAGCTACAGGATCTGCTCGAGAAGGGATCAATCTATGGGTCAAGATCAATCCCGAAAAGGTGCAGCAGTTTTAATAGGAAGCCAAATGGATACTATGGAAATGGTACCGGGAGTGGATTCATGACTCCTGCTCCACGCCGTGTCTCTGTAGGCAGTGCAACCCCAGAGCTTCTCACGCCACGCTCTTATTCTGGCCGTGCTGGATACTTCCGGGAGACGAGACGGATTTCAACTGCTTCACTGAACTATGCCCCTATGTCAAAGGCAGATACCTCTTCTTCCTTTGCATCCATCAGTGGCTCGGAACCTGAAACTCCACCTCTGGCTGATTTTGAGCGGTATAAATCTCTTCCATCTAACAATATAGCTGCAGTACTAAATTGTTAAGTATTAATCAGGATTTTGGTCTGTGGGTTCGTGTTGGCAAGTGCCCAAGAACACAGCATTGTGCAACTTGTGCAACTTCCATCCAATCTTTTTATGATTTCCAAGAAAATTATTCTTCTAAAAACCTAGAGTAGAAGTGAAAAAACAAAATTGCAATTTAAATAAATAATAAAACTACACAATAAAATATGTTTCTAAAGGAATTGAATAGTAGAGAAGGTGAAGCAGAACCTCCAACAACTGGGTCATACTGTTGGTTTTGCTTTGCTTTCAAAAGCTCAAGCTTCCTCTTTTTCTTTAGTCCCACATCGGATGGGCCAACCCCTTCTTGTGTACATATATTAGTTTCTCTTCTTTGCTCTCTTAAAGTTGTTGTGTGGGGAACCCCTTGGGCCACACGCGCGCGCCGCCGCTGCTCGGCTCGGTTCGGTTCGGCGCGCGTAACGGGTGCGGGTACGCGCCCACATTTGCGGGCGTCGAATGCCGATTCGATTTCCTCTTCGGGTTTGGGCTGGGACCCTAAAATTCTTTTTGCTCCTCTTCATTTTCATTTAATTTTCTGAACGTTGGAAAATTAATTTCTTCCGTTACAAATTGTTTTTGAACCGTTATAATTTTTTTTGTCCAGGTTCATTCTTTATTTCTCCTGTGTAACGGCTGAATTAATAAGAAAATTAATTCAGACCGTTACATATTAGTATTATATATTTGTCTATTTTTCTTTGTAAAACATCAGAAATCTTTCTCTCCGGAAAATTGCTGCCAACAGTTTTTTACTCCATTCTTCGTCGTCGTTTCACTCATCTCCAAGCTCTGGGCAGAGCTAAGTCCTGGTTATTCTCTCCAAGTCGTGTGCCGCGACGAGATACCGGTAGTGCGGGGTTTTTACCACTAGGAGCTTCGGGAACGTCTGCACACGGATTCCGAATCAACTCTTAGAGCAGTGCTTCGTGCACGACTTCCCCAGGGGCCGGTAACATCAGTCTATTTTATTTTTATTCACAAAGTTTTGAATAAGAAAACGATAATTATTCTAACAATCTAAGAGTTGATTTTTGTTACAATTAATTTTTCTAAGTATTGGTTACTGTTTGTTAAATAGTTACTGTTATAATTGATTTATTTGTTAGAATTGATTTTTCTAACTATTTTTTACTGTTTGTTTAAGTTGATTTATTCTAGAAAAATTAATTTAATAGTTAGAATTGATTACTGTTTGTTAAAATTGATTTAATAGTTACTGTTAGAGTTGAACTTTGTTACAATTGATTTACTGTTTGTTAGAAAAATATTAAGTTGATTCATTTTCCCAGAGGTCTAAATATTAAGTTGATTTATTCTGATTAAAGTGTTAACTATTGCTTAATATTTCAATATACAATTTTCTTAAATTTGCTTAAAGTGTCTTAACAAATTTTCTTACTATACAGTCAATATTAAAATTGTTTAAATTTGCTTAAAGTGTCTTAACAAATTTTCTTACTATACTGTCAATATTAAAATTGCTTAAATTTGCTTAAAGTGTCTTAACAAATTTTCTTACTATACTGTCAATATTCAAATTGCTTAAATTTGCTTAAAGTGTTTTAAAAAATTGCAAACTTCTGATTAAAAAGAATTTTCTAAAATATTGTTAATATACAATTGCTAGAAAACTTCTAGAAATTTCAATTTGCTTAATATTTACCATAGCAAATTTCTGATTATTTGTTTACTTATCAAGTTGCTTACTATACTGTCAAATTGCAAATTTGCTTAAAGTGTTTTAAAAATTGTTAGCACATTTGATAATTTTGTCAATTGCAATTTTTGATCACAAAATTTCTTTCAATTGTAACATACAATTTGCTTCAATTTTAATCACTTGGTATTTTGAAAGCAATCTAGGATCAAAAAGAAAATAGTTTAGTAAAAAGAAAATTGCAAATAAAATCTTCAAATCTAAAGTTTCAAAGTAGAGACAAATTCGGGCACAAGCCGAAAGGGTCCTTCTGTCAACCGGGTGTAAATAGCCCTAAACGACACGGTACTTAAGAGTCTTCGGACCACCGCTAGCTGGGAACCGGCCCCTACAGCTAACCTGAGTTGATCAACACTTGGAGAACTAAAGATTTTAAGATTGATTAGCAAAGACCACCTAAACTATTATCTTAGACATTGTTATTAAATAAATTTATATTTTTCAGACTACAATCATGACTGGTAAGGAGGAATCCTCTACTGCAAAACCTGATAAGTTTGATGGCTCATACTTTAAAAGATGGCAGAGCCAAATGAAATTTTGGCTCACGACCTTAGGACTTATTTCAGCCATTGATGGGTCCACACACATCACAAATGATTCTGATGATACTGAGTCTGACATAGGAGTGTCCACCTCCTCGAAACCAAAAACCCCTAAAGAGATAGACTTTCACTGCTTTCATAGAATTCTGAGCGCATTATCTGAATCCTTGTATGATATATTTTTTGAATACAAGAGCGCTAAAGAACTTTGGAAAGCCTTGGAAGATGAATACGGCTGTGATGATGCCGGAATAGAAAGGTTTAATTCTCCAACCTTTAATAGGTATTTCATGGTAGATAACAAGCCAATGAATGACCAACTCCATGAATTCCAAGAATATCTTAGGCATATTCAAGCCAAAGGGACATCTTTCTCCAATGAGCATAAAATAGCATGCATAATAGACAAGCTACCTCCCTCTTGGTCTGATATTTCTAAGGAACTTATCCATACACAAGGAGATCTTACTTACAATCAAGTCCTAAAGAAAATTAGAACCGAAGAACAAATTAGATTGAGGTCTAAGCCTAAGACTGAATCTAAAGCTAAGGTAAACCTTGTAGAAGGCCAAGGAAAACCCAAGTCTAATTTTTCTTATAAATCCAAAAAGAATTTCTTCAAGAAGAAGAAAAACTTTCAGCCTAACCACCAAAACCATCATCACCAAAACCCAAAACCTAGAAACTTCAGTCAGACTCAGGATCAGAAGAGATTTTGTTTTGTGTGTGGTAAAACAAACCATATGGCCACCAACTGCTACCATAGGAAGAAGGAAGCTGTCCAGACCTCCTACAAAGGAAAGGGCTCAGTTAGACCAGAAGCGAACATGCTTCACAAAGGTTCTTCGAGTTCCTTCAGGTCTGTAAGCTTTCAACCCCTTATTAACCTCTCTTACCATTCTGATGATTGGTGGTTGGATTCTGGAGCTAATGTTCACGTTTCGTTTGATCGCTCCTGTTTTTCAAACTATCAGGAATCAAGTGGAGGAGGTGTGACCCTAGGAGATGGCTCAACGGCACAAATTATTGGAAGAGGAAAAGTTAACCTGAAGATGACATCAGGAAAAATCTTAACTCTTCATGATGTTCTTCATGTGCCGTCTGTCAGGAGAAACCTAGTTAGTGGATCCCTTCTTGTAGCCTCAGGATACAAAATTGTAATGGAGGCAAATAAAGTAGTTTTTTCTAAGCATGACTCCTTTATAGGAAAAGGTTTTATAAAAGACGGTCTTTTCTTTTTAAGCACAATGAATAAAATTTCTGATTGTTCTCTCATTGTCTCTAATATAGAATCTTCAAATGTTTGGCATGGCAGACTAGGTCATGTGAACCTAGGTTCCATTAAAAGAATGATGACTTTAGATCTTATTCCCAAGACTCCAATAGATGACAAACACAAATGTGAAATCTGTGTTCAAGCCAAACACACTCGATTACCATTCAAATCTGTAGAAAGAAATTTTGACCTTCTAGAACTTATCCATAGTGATGTATGTGACTCAAATAGGATTTTGACCAGAGGCGGTAGAAAATACTTTGTTACATTTATAGATGATTATTCAAAGTATTGTCATATCTACCTTCTCAAAACCAAAGATGGAGTTCTAGATAAATTTAAGGTCTACAAATCTGAAACTGAGAATCAATTAGAAAGGAAGATTAAGATCCTTAGATCTGATCGTGGTGGAGAATATACCTCAAACGAAATGATTAACTTCTGTGAAGAACATGGAATAATTCATGAGGTAACTGCTCCATATTCACCTCAGTCTAACGGAGTTGCTGAACGCAAGAACCGCACTCTGTTAGATATGGTGAATGCCATGCTTCTCAGCTCTGGTGCTCCTGATAACTTGTGGGGAGAAGCCCTTTTAACTGCCTGTTACATTCTTAATAGGATTCCTAGTAAGACAAAAGATAAGACTCCCTATGAGCTGTGGAAAGGTAGAGCGCCTAGGATTAATTACCTTAGAGTTTGGGGATGCCTTGCTAAAGTCGGAATTTCCGAACCTAAAAAGAGGAAGATTGGTCCCAAGACTGTAGACGCTGTTTTCATAGGATATGCCTTAGACAGCTATGCCAATAGATTTCTAGTGACTCACTCAGAAGTAAATAAAATCTCTAACAATACCATTATAGAAGCAAGAGATGCAGTTTACTTTGAAAACATATTTCCTTTTAAGGATAGAAGTTCAATCTCTTCCTCCATACCCTCTACTAGTTCTCAAGTCCAAATACCAAGCACACAATCTGAACAAGACTTAGAACCTAGACGGAGTAAAAGGAATAGGATTGAAAAAAAATTAGGAGAAGGATTCTTCACCTTTTTGATAGAGGGTGATCCCTCAACTTATGAAGAAGCAATGTCGTCTCCTGATGCTCCCTTCTGGAAAGAAGCCATTAACAGTGAATACAACTCCATCATGGAGAATAACACTTGGTTTCTAACAGATCTACCTTTAGGCAATAAACCAATATGTTGTAAGTGGATTTTTAAGAAGAAACTCAGAGCCGATGGTACTATAGAGAAATACAAAGCTAGATTAGTTGCTAAGGGTTTTACCCAGAAGAAAGGGTTAGATTATTTTGATACCTACTCTCCTGTAGCTAGGATCACATCCATTAGAACTCTCTTGGCCTTAGCATCCATTCATGATATGCTAATCCATCAAATGGATGTAAATACAGCATTTTTGAATGGAGATCTAGAGGAAGAACTTTATATGGACCAACCTGAAGGTTTCATTACTAAAGGTCAAGAAAAAAAAGTCTGCAGACTAGTAAAATCCATCTATGGCTTGAAACAAGCTCCCAAACAATGGCACAATAAATTTGACAAAGTAATTTGTGAATATGGTTTCTTGTCAAATGAGTGTGACAAATGCATATACTCTAAAGGTACATGTAAAAGTTGTGTCATTTTATGCTTGTATGTAGATGACATCCTTATCCTAGGTTCATCACTGGAATTGATAAATATTACAAAGAACTATTTATCTAGCCAGTTTGATATGAAAGACCTAGGAGAAGCCAACTTAATTTTAGGAATGCAAGTGACCAAAGGTAAAGAGGGTTATACTCTATCTTTAGCACATTCAATTGAAAAAATGCTAAAAAGGTTTGAGTTATTTGATAAGAAACCTGTCCTTACTCCTTATGACAGCAGTATTGTACTGAAAAAGAATGAAGGATCACCTTTGGAACAACATAAATATTCACAGATGATAGGCTCCCTTATGTATATAACAAACAGGACAAGACCTGATATTGTATTTGCTATTGGGAGACTAAGTAGATATACCAGTAACCCAAATCAGTCACATTGGACTGCCTTGGATAGGGTATTTAGATATCTCAAGGGCACCATAGATTACAAACTTCATTTTACTAGGCACCCTGATATCATAGAAGGTTATTCAGATGCAAACTGGGTAACTGACTCACATGATATAAAATCTACTACTGAATATGTATTTACTTTAGGAGGAGCTGCAATCTCCTGGGGCTCTTGTAAGCAAACTATCATAGCTAGGAGTACAATGGACTCCGAAATGATAGCTTTAGATACAACTTGCACAGAAGCTGAATGGCTTAAAAATCTTATTATGCATATACCTGTTTCTCTTAGTCCTGTTCCTGCAATTTCTATAAATTGTGATAATAAATCTGTTATTGAACTACTAAAGCATGATTATGTGAATGCTAAGATGAACAGGCACCTGCAGCTGCGCTTCAAGTAAATAAAAAGTCTACTAAGCAAATATGTGGTTCTTGACTATATAAAGTCAGAAAAGAACCTTGCAGATCACTTAACGAAGGGTCTGTCTAGGACTTTGATCCTAGAATCATCGAGGGGGATGGGGTTAAGCCCATAAGTTAGTCACCAGCAGTGGCAACCCAACCGAGTCTGACTGGAGATCCCAAGAAGCCGGTTCAATGGGTAGAAACAAGCTGAACTTAGGTGACTTTATGGAACACTGACTCGAGATTAAAGTCTCATTAAAATAAAGCCCAAGCGGCTGTACATGTGTACAATGACTCCCCATCCCTTTGGTAACAGTGTTCCTGTGTGATATGGTTAGGATGAGGTTAAACTCTTAATAGGTCCAAGCTGTAATGCTGGGTTGATTCATATCACCAACCATTAAGGACTTACCTATATGAGAGGTCGTGAAGGCCGCGACTATGGGACAGGGCGATCCCAGACAACTCTCATGAATATGGAAAGTGCGCATGGCCATTTAAAAGCTCCACCCGATAGACCAAGGACCTCTAGCGTACTATGTGTGCTATTTTTCTAAATCTGGTTCAAGAAGTCTGATTCAAGGCATAGTTCATCAAGCACTTCTTCAGATTAAGGCAATAGTTACTACGTGAGATTCAAGGCTGTAGTCCATCTCATCTATGCATAGTATTTTACTGCCCAGATGCTCTCTCTCTATTTACTTCACTCTTATCTCTGTTTCGGAACTTGACCTTTTGGGGGGGGGGGATTGTTGGTTTTGCTTTGCTTTGCTTTGCTTTCAAAAGCTCAAGCTTCCTCTTTTTCTTTAGTCCCACATCGGATGGGCCAACCCCTTCTTGTGTACATATATTAGTTTCTCTTCTTTGCTCTCTTAAAGTTGTTGTGTGGGGAACCCCTTGGGCCACACGCGCGCGCCGCCGCCGCCGCCCGGCCCGGCTCGGTTCGGTTCGGCCTGCGTAACGGGTGCGGGTACGCACCCACATCTGCGGGCGCCGAATGCCGATTCGATTTCCTCTTCGGGTTCGGGCTGGGACCCTAAAATTCTTTTTGCTCCTCTTCATTTTCATTTAATTTTCTGAACGTTGGAAAATTAATTTCTTCCGTTACAAATTGTTTTTGAACCGTTATAATTTTTTGTGTCCAGGTTCATTCTTTATTTCTCCTGTGTAGCGGCTGAATTAATAAGAAAATTAATTCAGACCGTTACATATTAGTATTATATATTTGTCTTTTTTTTTTGTAAAACATCAGAAATCTTTCTCTCCGGAAAATTGCTGCCAACAGATTTTTTACTCCATTCTTCGTCGTCGTTTCACTCATCTCCAAGCTCTGGGCAGAGCTAAGTCCTGGTCATTCTCTCCAAGTCGTGTGCCGCGACGAGATACCGGTAGTGCGGGGTTTTTACCACTAGGAGCTTCGGGAACGTCTGCACACAGATCCCAAATCAACTCTTAGGGCAGTGCTTCGTGCACGACTTCCCCAGAGGCCGGTAACATCAGTCTATTTTATTTTTATTCACAAAGTTTTCAATAAGAAAACGATAATTATTCTAACACACTTTATGCTACTGCATGGCGGGAGCGGGAAGGAAAAAAAACAGACATCATTATCATCCAAACAAAAATAAATTGAAGAACATATTGACCTAATAGATAATGCCAGAGAAACTATTAGAGATCTAAAAGAAGATGGACAGATCCCAACTGTGTAATTGGTTACTAAATATTTCTTGCGCAAATTTGCACTCTTATGAAATCAAATCAATACCTGAACTGAACAGACTTAGAGCTGCTGAATATGGTTCATTTTCATACATGTTGTACTTAATCGCGCTCTTAACTTTCCATTTCTCGATTTTGGCACATCAAACCTCATAAATTGTTCTTTTGAAGCACATTTCATCAATTTTGAAGCACATCGGAACCACTTCAAAAGAATATTTGGTAATGCAAGTATTTAAATTACGCTTTTGTACTATAAGATATGCTTTTGGAAGTGGTCTCGATGTGCTACAAAATTGATAAAAGGTGCTTCAAATGAGCAATTTATAAAGTTGGGATGCCAAAACCGAACAGTGAAAACTTAATGTGCCAAAAATATCTGAACGCTATAGTTGGAGTGCCATTAGGTTAATTTAGCCTATTATATTTGATGGCGCTCAATCAAAAACCTTGTGGTTCTGTTGAACCACTTTCTCAAACCATTGTCTAAAAGTTGCTCTTTCTTATGGCAGGAAGAAGACTCCCATCTAGGAATCTTAAAGAGGGAAGGATGTAAAGTAGTGTATTGCTGTGAATTACCTAGGTCTTTGATTGGTGTGGAACCTGAAGACAGAGAGTAAGTTAACATGCATGGAGTAGATATGAAAACTAACCAGCTGGTGTACGTGAAAACTGAGTGCTACGTTCATTTGCTTAGAGAAACAAAATCTGTAGTGAGGAGAAAGCTCCTGCTTTCTCAAGTAGGGTGAAATGCATACTAGTCCACGAACGAAATAAAAATGTGAAGATGAACACATTGGTAGAATGAAAACGAAGTGGATTTTTTTTTTTTTTTTTTATATTCACTGAGCTTGTACCATTTGTATAAAGATATGTCAATGCATTTGTTTGATTGGTTTGAAGATTTGGGCACTGCTCCAGTTTACTATTGTCAGTATGAGTTCCTATGTGAATTGGATCGACAGAAACAAGAACTTCTAGATAACAACAGGGGATTTCATTGTTCGAACTGGAAATTCTCATGTAACTCTGCCAAAAAATTTGGCCTCTTCTTGTAGTTGTGTACATTTTGGCCAGGATTGATAAGTTCATTGCTGATTAGTACAAACTGCTACATTCGGAAGTTGATAATGGTTAATATTGTTTTACGTCTCTACATTCGGAAGTTATATTTGTACAAGACACGAACTTACACAATAGCAAAATAAAGTGAACATAGATAGAAGCAGCAAAACTTAGTAAACCAAATAAACACAATGAGACAAAGTACAATCTCTTTTATTGATAACTTGCAATAATTATAAAAGTTTTCTATAGCCAACTGAACATGTCAATTTTGACTTACGACTTTTGAACTGAAAAGAATTACAAATGACTTTGTTCTATATATTATATCTCTTTATAAAAAAACAGTAATGTACCTTCTGATCTCTGGGTCTACCGTCCGGAAAAATGTTGGTGATGTGCTAACCCATATTTGGGAAAAGAAAAACAATGAAAGATAAGTGCCATAGTGGCAAAGAAATTTATTTTTTTAATAGATAGTCATACCTGTAACTTTTTCCAATCAATATTTCAGTGGTTCAATATCAATTCATGATATTCCGATTATTAGGGATGCACTGGGAGCTGAAATATCAAATCCGAATCCCAATCACATGCGTACGGATTTATTTATTTCAACTCGGTATCGGATCGATATTTAATGTGCATGACGCATTTGGGATTCCATTCCATTCTTTGGATCCCGGTACTATATAACATACATTAAGTATATGCTTTACTCGTAATTTAACCTATTATTCTTTTACTCGTAACTTAACTAAGTTATTTAATATCCCCTATTATAAACTATGCATTCGTAACTAACAACCTATACTCAAAAGATATATTAGAAATCACGGACCATTAGATCCAAATATATAGAAGAAATTGTTGACTTATCAAATTATCTAAGATGTCGAAAAAAAGATTAAACAGAAGGAGCAGTGTTATTTGTATCGTCAATTGCAATTTTTTGACCTGAATTTCGAATTCCGCTCCAACTTGGATTGCATTTATATTTTATATTTTGGAGCTTATTTGACTCCGAAATGAATGGCATATATGAAAAAACGTCGATCCGTAGTGAAAAATGTTGAGAGACCCCTTGTGTTTGGTCACAAATAGTCACAAATAGAGTATGAATGAAAGTCAAGTGCAATCCAAATTGACTTGCAGCTTAATAATTGCTAATTCTAGACGAAATTAGAGGGACCGAAGATCCTCAGGATGCATTGGCTAAGTTATTAGGACTCATGTTAGCCGACTTCATAGGAGAAGATGGTAATGATGATAAAGACTGAGGTACTTCTTCATAAAATGATTTTATGCGATATCTGTTTACTTGAAGAATTTATTACTAAATATATTGGCTTTATATTTCGACTAAAAAGCACTAGACAAAAGGATTTCTGGATTAGAGGATTTTTTACAAAAATTCCTTATCCTTGGAATAATATTATTCAAGAACAATATAATAAAATAAGAAATAATGTCCACACTACGGGAATGCTCAAGAAAGCATGTATGAAAACTATGGAAACGGCATGTGAACAAGTAAGAGCACAAAAACAAATGGATAGAACCATTAAGAAATCCAGATTAGGATATTCTTGCTGTTCTAAATATAATACGGATATTAATGCCGAATTTGGATGTCTACCCGAAGCCAAAGGATGGAAGAAACAAAAAAAGAAAATCTTTAGAAGAAAAGGAAAAGTAAAAACCAAATATAAAATTACCAAGAGAAAGTGGAAACCAGCTTTTAAACAGCAACCCCATAAATATGAGAAAAGAAAGTTCATTAAACGAAAGAAATTTAGAAAATGTTGTAAATGTTTTAAGTGTAATAAGGAAGGTCATTTCGCAAACGAATGTCCTAACAATATTCATACCATAATAGTTGATGACTTGGATACTTATGGTATCAACATCGGAACTATTAATGATATAAATAGTGATACTTCTGCCTCTTCTATATACGAAATAAAGTCTATAAGTTCGGATGAACAATCCGATGATACAGATGAACAATCTGAGGACAACATATATGAAGTCTACATTGATGATATCCTCGTCTTCTCAAACACCGTTGAAGAACACAAGGAACATCTATTGCATGTCTGCAAACTACTACTTGATAATGGAATTATTTTAAGTCCAAAAAAGATAGAATTATTCAAAACTGAAATCGATTTCTTAGGAAAAACCATTAAGAATGGACAAATTCTCTTGCAAGAACACATATATACCAAAATTAGAGAATTTCCAGAAAACTTTAAAACCCTTAAAGAACTTCAGAGTTTTTTAGGATTACTTAATTATGGTAGAAAATTTATTCCTAATCTATCAACAAAAATAGAACATTTACAGGAAAAACTCACGGCTGAACAAGCCAAATACAAGGAAGTAACTGGTGAACAACCAAGAAAATGGAATACAGACAAGATCTCTATTTCCCTTGATCAAAAGGAAATTGAGGAGATTGCTAGGATAAAAGAGTCCATAAAGGTAGAAAATATTCTTTATTTTCCGCTTGACAATGATACTTTAGTTCTACAAACAGATGCCTCAGATAACTTCTGGGCGGGTGTATTAATTGCTAAGCAAAAAGAAATTGTTGCTTACACATCAGGAAGGTTTACTAAAGTACAAATAAAATATGCTACTTATGACAAAGAATTATTAGCTGTTAAACTAGCCATAAAAAGTCTAAAAATCTATATTTTGTATAGACATTTCTTGATTGAAACTGACAGCCCCATCCCTCCAAGAAAAAAATATTCTGAAGTTCCAACTACAAGCAAGAGTTAAGAACAGCAAGTAAGAGTCCAAGACCGTGCACAGTTGCACTTCCAGGCTTCCAGCTTCCAACTCCAACTCCAAGTATATTCTTACTCTTCTTTGTTTTTGTTTTTTTGTTTTTTTTTTTGTAAATTGCAACACCAGATTAATGATTCTCATTATTCTTACTCAGTTACACGTCAAGAGCATGAAGTTTTTAAAGGAATAAATAGATTACAGAGAATAGAAAAGGACTACTTAACCAACTGTATACATATAACAACTTAGTCAACTTTGTTACTTTAAGACTTTTAGTTCCAAACATTTTGTTATACTTGTAACAAAGAAACAAAACCTAATCCAACCCAAAGCCCTCTTTCCAAACTGAGCAATGAAGTAGGCAGGAAACACCCCAACTTTCCTTATGAAATAATTTTATTTCTATTTATGCTTTAAAAAAATATAGTCATATTAATGCTTTAAAAAATACGATAGCCACTTTTATTTTTATTTATGCTCCAAACATTTTTATTTCTATTTATGCTTTAAAAAACATGGCCATATTAATTAAGTACTTTTCTCATTACATTAACAAAACGTAATACATGTAACATATTATTAATTTGGAAAATACGATAGTTAGGGTTATTAAAATGGGAGATAAATTTTGTTTCATTCACTATTTCAGGATGCAAATATTTTTTTCTAGGGTGTCGACACCAAAGTCTATAAATGTGAATGCTTCTCCTAAAAATCAACAAGAAGTTAATCACTCCACTACTCCTATGCTCCCTCAAGCCCCTCGTATAGAGATCAACTTGAACGAGCTTCCTGCCGATCCTGTATTAAGAAAGAATATTCATGAGTGTGATGTTAATGACTGAGAGAATGTTCGACGGTGGTATTTGTCACGCCCCAGTCCCAAAATACCGAGGGACTAGCCACGTGGCAATGACCAGCAACACAACTCTAATGGACAAACCTAATTTAATGGACCCGTTAGAGTATACTTAAGCTGTAATAAATATAATGGTCTACGATACATGTCACAGTCTAATTCTAATCTCATCCACAGAAAGTAAACACAATTCAATATGATAGAGTAATCAATATAAAGAAATATAGTCCATCAACAAATTCTAATAAAAATATCTCGGGGAACAACCCGATAATAAGTTAATACAATAATCCAAGAGTCAAGATATAGAATAATTGGAAGCAGGAATAACTGAGTATGTAACAAAATACTCAGGAAAAATTTCTTGGCACAACCTCGTCCTCTGGTGCCAGTACTGCTCCAGCGTAAGCTCCTGTCCCGTAAACCTCAGGGTATTCCTCCTCTACTGTACCTGGGGACATAATCCGGATCCAGGTCCTCAGGGGACATATCAAGGTACAATAATAACTCAAGCCAAATAAAATACAGTATATAAAAAATAAATCCTCAGGACAAGCTATGTAACCAGCTATATGAAATGCAAATGAGAGCATCACTAGTACTCAGGCTGAAACCACTACAAGCTCTGTGTCAGAGAACTGGTAGCAGTAATATCTCGAAGGACCAAATACATATGCCAAAGCTCTGGTACAGATATTAAGGCACTCTCCAGTAACGTAAGTATATATATATATATATAATCAGCATGTAGCCTGTGTGTCTCTTCCCACCTAATGTAACCTCACGTCTCATGTCCATAACACGTAAGATCATAACCTCTAGCTAGTACAACGAGTCATAATGATATCTATGTATGCAAGTCTTATGTCACGAATCCTGTAAACCTATACAGAATTACCATGAATAACTCAGAAAAGATTCTGTCACATGAATAATGTCAAGTGTCCTATGGTATGACGTACTTGATAAAGCAAGCACGTAAATATATAGGATCGTGGTATCAACTCTCTAAGTGACGTTACACGACTCCGCGTTCGGCGTCGACATCCTAATCTTGTTCGGACGCTAAGCAACGTCTCACGGTCTTAGGTTGAACAGGTACAACACAGAAGTATATGAAAAGAATATAAGCAAATAATAGCACAGGATCTTCTGCAAGTTGGCAAGGTACATGTAAAACCCCCTTCCTAGAAAATCGTATATACTCTTTTATTTATTTATTATTAATTAAATTATAGTAATTAGGTCCAAATAGGAGAAATAGATTTTTTATAATTTTTATGTTAGGTGTTCGGGCACTTAGAGGACTTATGGGACCATCAGGAATTTTTCGAAATTTATTCCATGTAGGAGACCCCTTGAGCAGTTGCTAGCCTAACGATGTGTAATACCCTATTCTATAAATTTTCTTATGTGTGAATATATATATATATATATATATATATGTATATATACAAATATATATATATATGTATATATATATATTTAAAGAAAGAAAAGAATTAAATAAGTATAAGAATAATAATCATACTAATAATATTAATAATATGCTTAGTATACTTAAAGCTCTCAGGGGCTTTGCATTCCTTAGCAAAACTTTGCTAATTCCCTAGCAATTTGCCTCAGCCAACTTGCTAGCCTTCAGCCGTAGCATGACCCGCCCACTTCAATTAGCAAGTTGCTACAAAACCCGTTTTGCACCAGCGGCATACCCAAACCTGCCCCACTTCAAGCGGCCTTGCCCGCGGATCCGCTCTTTCCACCCCCTCTCTCTCCTAATATATATAGTATATATATATAATAGCTCTCTAAAACCCTAACCTAGAAACTCCAGACTTCCTCTTCCCATCTAGAGCCGTCACCGCAGCCAGAGAAGCCTCCCCAAGCCATCCAACCATCCCGTCGACGCCGACATCGCGAACTGCAGTTTCCCACTCGAGGCACCTTCGCTCCGGCATGATTTCCCGTCGACTCGCTCGACCAAACGCTGTTCCATTTTCATAGGTATGATCTTCCCTTAACCCTCTCCAATACTTGTTTTATAGTCAACCTCGGATAACGTGTGCCCCTAGGTGAAAAATAGCGCCCAAGTCAGCGCGAGCAGACAGAATTCTGCAATCGCAGAATTCCAGAATGACCACCCATATTGCCGATTTTGTATCTCCCACCACAGAGATCCGAATTCGGTGATTCTTTTTGATACCTATAGATTACATGACCTAGTTTATTTTCTGTATAATAACTTTGTGCTATTAGTTGCTGTGGACAAAATTGTATTCGTCATAAAACTGCGCGCACCCACTTTTTTCGGTTTTCTAAAAGTTGGAGATCGGAGCGCGCCCCACCAAACGGGACTGCTCCGCCGTGTGCCAAGTGTACCGAAAGGTGCACGCAGCATAATCAGACCCGTGAAAATTCGTTGGGACTGATTTGGACGCGTGTGCGCGCAGGAATCAGGCCGTATCCGCGAACACGTTCCGTGTCGCCACTTTTGTGAAACTCGCGCGTATTTTGTGCACGCTTGTCAGATTACGACAAAACTTACGCCACTGGACTCGTGGTAACACGCTGGTCCTGTGACCCAATTTTCACACATTTCTGAGACGGTTGACCAGATCGCCAATTGGCGGGCCCCACAGTTGACTTTTGGACCAAATTATGTTCGGCTCATCGAAATCCAAATTTGGACATACCGTTGGGATCGTATTAACATTTAGAATTGTTTGACCCATAGTTTGTCCCATTTAGAGACTGTTACCCTCGGCACGCTTTTTGGTGCAAAGTGGGCCACATGTGGAACTCGCTTTGGCCCGAAAATGACCTTTTTGCCCCTGTGTCCAAATTGGACGTAAGGTCAGGCATTTCTAGCAGTTTGACATCATCTGAGACTGTTGGTGATATTTATTACAGCTTTCGGAGTAGTACCTACCGGATCCACCGATACCAGGACGACAGTTGATATTCAAACATCAGGCAAGTGTATCTTGCCAAACCTGCAGCTTTGCTATTTATTTTCTTGACTTAGTTATACATTAGTGGGCAAGTGTACCTTGCCATCTCTGCAGTATTGTTACCTAGTTTTCTTACTTCATATATTTACTGTGCATGCTTAACCTAGGACCGTTTGACATACTTAGCGTCCGATTATCAGTCGGGTGCCCACATCGTACGCGGTGTTGGGTAATGTCATTTAGATATGGACATACGTGACACTTTATATTCTCGTACTTGTCTTACCAAGTACACTTTGACCCAGGACACAGGACACTGATCATGAGACAGGATCTTTCCGAGATATTCGTGGTGATTCTGTATAGGATACAGGACTTGACCTAGATTCTATATTCTATATACATTATGACTTGTGCATTAGATATGACTCCGCTGACATGGACGTGAGACGTTATGTTCATGATTTGCGTGGTTACATTGGGTGGGGAGAGACACACAGACTACAGGCTGATCATATATATACACCCATACTACTGTGAGGCCCAAGACTCTGAAGCCCGAGCTTGGCCCATACTCATTATTACTGCTGCTACCGGCTCCCCTACACAGAGCTTGTAGTATGCTTCAGCCTGAGCTCTAGTGCTGCTCTCATCTTGCATATCACTTAGCTGGTTATTTTAGTATTTCCTTATTGTTCCATCTATTGCTGGATAGATTCACAGGCTACAGGTTGATATTATTATGTCGGCTACTCAGTCTCCCGCTGAACTAGACCACCTCATGATACCCCTGCTACAGGCTCCCCTACACAGAGCTTGTAGATGTTCAACCTGAGTACTATTGATATTCTCTCTTGCATTTATACAGATGTTACATACTTACCCTGCTTATCTCATTATTTGCTGCACTGTTTATATTCTGGCTTGTATTATTTTCTGTACCTTGCTATGTCCCTTGAGGACCTAGATATGGATTTTATCCCCAGATTTTGCAGACCAGTTTTACCCCGAGGTTTACGGGACCGCAGCAGGAGGAGCCGATCCAGGAGCCGTACCACCATCTGAGGATGAGGTCTTAGCTGAAGACTTCTCTTGAGCATCCATGTTCATGCTCAGCTTTTATTATTTATTTCAGTCTTTTATATTCTGGTCTGTTGAACCATTGTACTAGACATTTATCGGGTTATTCCCCGAAGTACTTTGTGAGACTAGCTGATGATTTACATTCCTTATTTATTCTGTGGATCATATTTTTATCTTGTGTGGATGAGATTAGTTGTGCCATGATTGTCGTAGATTTGTCTTACAGCTTAAGTATGCCCTGATGGATCCATTAAATTGGGTTTGTCCATCGGTGCGTACTGCTGGCCATTGCCACGTATCTAGTCCCACGGTATTTTGGGACTGGGGCGTGACATAGTTTTTTTTGTGGTGGCCCATGCAGGTCTACGACTAAATTGTTCGGTTTTAACTTAGGGACCGAACCAGCCTGCCCTAAGGATAGAATAAGTTCTAGGATCTCATCCATTATTTAACCCATTGTTGAACTCTATATCGAACTCGAAATTGTTACTTGAACTGCATCCTGTATTGATTCCTATGAGCTTCTTACAGTTTATCTTTTGGTTGCAGAGAAATGGATCCCAGGAATGGAGACGAGATTCCATTGGATACGCCACATGACGCTGTGGTTACTTATATTGACGGAGTGACCCCAGGGAATGGAGGACAAGCCTCACAGAGCGATCAAACCGGTCAGCCTAATCCAAGGTTCCGGAGAGATGATATCCCACCTCCACCACAGTTCACTCCCCAGATGCCAGCTTTCCCGCCAGGACAAGTCATGGACGGGCAACAGATGTTCCAGATGATGTATGCTTTGATGCAAGCACAGCAACAGATTCAGCAAGAAGCACAACGTCAGGAGGCCGAGAATCTGAGAACCAGCCTGGTATCCGCATTGGAGCAGGCAAATCCACCAGCGAGGCGATCGGCGACGGGATCTATCACCGACTTCCGTCAGCTCAAGCCTCGTACCTTTTCTGGTAAAGAGGGACCAACAGAAGTTCATGAATGGCTCACAAACATTCAGCATCAGTTGGAAGCCGCAGAACTTCCGAGAGAGAAGTGGATGACTGCAGTCAGAATGCAGTTAACGGAGAATGCACATCACTGGTGGTTAGCAGAGGAGATGAGGCTCGGGCAGGACCGAGTCACCTGGGAAGAGTTCTCCAGACTCTTCAAAAAAATGTACATTCCGGCAGTTGCACGATCAGAGCTCAGAGACAAGTTCCACCGCCTTATCCAAGGCAGCATGATAGTGGAGGAATACAACGCGGAGTTCATACGTCTCAGTCGCTTTGCCCCAACCTTGATTTCGACCGAGGAAGAAAAAGCTGAGAAGTTCTTTGATGGACTGAAGTTCGAACTTCAGAGATTGATTGGCTCAGTCGCACCTACATTTTATACCGACGTTCTCGCAGCAGCCCGACGCATGGAGCGCGTCACCAGAAGGGAGTCGACCCTGAAGAGGCATATCACATCAGCACCATCGAGGACAGGACATGGGGAAGCAGTGAAACGGACCCAGAGGAGTATGCCTGAGAGGACAGCGCACAGAGCCATATCTCTCCCTACTTGTCATCACTGCGGCAAGATAGGTCATATTGAGAGAGAATGCAGACGCAAGTTGGGACTCTGCCTAGCTTGCGGTTCCAACCAGCATCAGACCAGAGAGTGCACCGAGCGCAGAGAGGGAGCACCGAGATTAGCTTTGCCTGCACCGCGACCAGTTTACCCAGCAGTAGGAGCACCGCAGACAGGAGTTGGTGGAGTCAGACCACCAGCCCCAGGAGGGAACCAGCAGAGACCACCCCTGGCACCACAGGCAGCTCTGTTTCAGCAGGCTCAGCAGCAGCGAGGCCAAGCTCAAGGACGAGGCCAGGCATTCACATTAGCTGTTGAGGAGGAGGCTACAGCAGGCGAGGTCATCGCAGGTACTATTTTAGTAGCTTCATTACCAGCTATGGCATTATTTGATTCTGGAGCATCGCATTCATTTATAGCAGCTAGCTTTGTAGCCACCCATAGAGTAGCTACCGCACCCCTTCCGAAAATGAAGAGAATTCTTACGGGAGGCAAAATTATTCCGGTTAGCGACGTCTGTAGATCATGTTCTGTAGTAGTTTGTGGTCGAGAGATGCGAGCGCAGTTTCTGATATTTTCTATGCCGGATTATAATATCGTACTTGGTATGGACTGGTTAAGTCAGTACCATGCGACTCTTGATTGCCGACTTGGGTGGATTATATTTAGACCGCCTGGACATCCGGAATTTGAGTTTCTCCGAGGAACAGTAGAGCAAGGAGCTCAGCCTACTCTTAGGGTACTATCTGTAGAAGGGGAGACAGGTTACCCAAGAGTCATATCAGAATTTGTGGATATATTTCCCGATGATCTTCCAGATTTACCGCCTGATCGGGAAATAGAATTCACAATAGACTTAACTCCAGGAGCAGAGCCAATCACTTCAACAGTTTATCGGCTAGCACCCAAGGAGTTAGTGGAGTTGAAAGCACAGGTTGATGATCTTTTGGAGAAGGGTTTCATTCGGCCCAATGTTTCACCTTGGGGAGCACCCATATTATTTGTGCCGAAGAAGGATGGAACAGTACGGTTATGTATTGATTACCGGGCACTGAATGCTGTGACCATCAAGAACAGGTATCCCTTACCACGCATTGATGATCTATTCGATCAGTTGAGTGGTGCAAGGGTATTTTCGAAGATTGACCTTCGATCCGGCTATCATCAGATCAAAGTAAGGAAGGAAGACATACCGAAGACAGGTTTCAGGACCAAGTATGGGCATTATGAGTTCTTAGTGATGCCGTTTGGTTTAACCAACGCGCCAGCAGTGTTTATGAGCTTAATGAACAGAGTCTTTCATCAGTTCTTGGATAAATTCGTGGTGGTGTTCATTGACGACATTCTCATATATTCCAAGAGCCTTGAAGAGCACGAGGAGCATCTCCGAATCGTGTTAGAGACCTTGAGACAGGAGAAGTTATATGCCAAGCTTAGTAAGTGTGAGTTCTGTATGGACAAAGTGCCTTTCTTGGGACACATCATATCAGGAGAAGGACTTTCAGTAGATCCAGAGAAAGTTGCGGCAATAGAGACTTGGCCTACACCCACATCAGTTGCAGAGGTGAGAAGTTTTCTCGGGCTTGCGGGATATTACCGAAGGTTTGTAGAAAATTTTTCGAGGATTGCAGAACCGATGACGAAGCTGACACGCAAGGACCAGGAGTTTATATGGACAGAAGACTGCCAGAAGGCCTTCGAAGAGCTGAAGAGAAGATTAACAACAGCACCTGTCTTGACTCTTCCTTCAGGGTCAGGAGGTTTTGTTGTTTACAGTGATGCATCGGGTAGCGGACTGGGATGTGTTTTGATGCAACATGGCAAGGTCATTGCTTATGCGTCGAGACAGCTGAAGGTTCACGAGAAGAACTACCCAACACACGATCTGGAGTTAGCAGCAGTTATTTTTACATTGAAGATTTGGAGGCACTACCTTTATGGGGAGAAAGTAGACATCTTTACAGATCACAAAAGTCTGAAGTATGTGTATACTCAGAAGGAACTTAACATGAGGCAGAGGCGCTGGCTGGAATTGATGGTAGATTTTGACATCGATCTGCAGTATCATCCGGGAAAGGCGAATGTTGTTGCAGATGCGCTTAGCAGGAAGCCTACGGCTTATTTCTTGACGATGCAGCCCGAGTTATTGAAGGATCTACAGGAGCTTCAGATAGAGGTTGTCTTACCGGGACAGAATGGCTTGATGGCTAATCTTGAGATTCAGTCATCACTCGTGGAGAAGATTAAAGAGGCATTGTCCACCGATGCTAGATTCCGAAGACTCAAAGAGAGGACAGAAGCGGGCATGCAGACAGGACTTCGCATTCACGAAGACGGGACATTGAGATTCGGAAATCGCGTGTATGTTCCGAATGGAGAATTGAGACAGGAGTTAATGACAGAAGCACATAGCTCTATGTACTCTGTTCACCCAGGAGGAACCAAGATGTACCGAGACTTGAGACAGTATTACTGGTGGCACGGAATGAAGAGGGAGATTGCAAGATTTGTGGCCAAATGCTTAGTCTGCCAGCAAGTAAAGGCCGAGCACCAGAGGACAGCAGGATTATTGCAACCACTTCAGATTCCAGAGTGGAAGTGGGAGCACATCACTATGGACTTCGTCACGGGTTTTTCCAAGAGTCCAAGTGGGAGAGATGCAGTGTGGATAATAGTGGACCGACTCACCAAGTCAGCCCATTTTATACCTTTTAGAGTGGGTCAGTCTACAGAAGCTTTAGCTGATTTATATATGAGGCAGATCGTGAGATTGCACGGCATACCAGTCAGCATTGTATCGGACATGGATTCGCGCTTCACATCGCACTTTTGGAGGAGCATGCAAGAGAGTCTTGGTACTCGTCTGAAGTTCAGTACATCTTACCACCCGCAGACAGATGGGCAGTCAGAGCGTACTATTCAGACCTTAGAGGACATGTTGAGGGCTTGCATGTTAGACTTTGGAGGATCATGGGAGGACCACCTACATCTTGTAGAGTTTTCTTACAACAATAGCTATCAAGCGAGTATTCAGATGGCTCCGTTTGAAGCATTGTATGGGAGAAAATGTAGGTCTCCTGTGTGTTGGAGTGACGTGGGAGAACGTCAGATTCTGGGACCCGAGTTGGTGGTCAATACCGTAGAGACAGTCAAGAAGATTCAGGGACACTTGCGAGCAGCGCAAGACAGGCAGAAGCAGTGGGCAGACCTTCATCGTCGACCCTTGGAGTTCAAAGAGGGCGATCACGTCTTCTTGAGGATATCACCGACCAGAGGCACCATCCGATTCTGAGGGCGTGGCAAGTTGAGTCCAAGGTATATTGGACCATTTGACGTGCTCGAGAGAGTTGGAGAGGTGGCATATCGACTTGCGCTACCACCTTCACTGGAGGAAGTACATGACGTATTCCATGTGTCGCAGCTCAGGCGATATGTGGCAGACAGCAGTCATGTCCTCGACCATTCAGAGATCACCATTGGGCCGAGCTTGTCATACCAAGAGCAACCCGTGGGAATCCTTGATCGTCGAGAGAAGGTATTGAGGAACCAGTCTATTCCCTTGGTTCGCGTAGCATGGAGGCATGGCGCGCCAGGAGAATCAACTTGGGAGCGCGAGGACGACATGCGCAAGCGTTTTCCGAACCTATTCGCAGACCAAGGTATGAATTTACATTGTTAATTTATATCTTATACCATCCTTGCATTCTATCGTGGCTTAATTTTAATTTCGAGGACGAAATTTTTACAAGTTGGGTAGAATGTAAAACCCCCTTCCTAGAAAATCGTATATACCCTTTTATTTATTTATTATTAATTAAATTGTAGTAATTAGGTCCAAATAGGAGAAATAGATTTTTTATAATTTTTATGTTAGGTGTTCGGGCACTTAGAGGACTTATGGGACCATCAGGAATTTTTCGGAATTTATTCCATGTAGGAGACCCCTTGAGCAGTTGCTAGTCTAACGATGTGCAATACCCTATTCTATAAATTTTCTTATGTGTGAATATATATATATGTATATATACAAATATATATATATATATATATATATATATATATATGTATATATATATATTTAAAGAAAGAAAAGAATTAAATAAGTATAAGAATAATAATCATACTAATAATATTAATAATATGCTTAGTATACTTAAAGCTCTCAGGGGCTTTGCATTCCTTAGCAAAACTTTGCTAATTCCCTAGCAATTTGCCTCAGCCAACTTGCTAGCCTTCAGCCGTAGCATGACCCGCCCACTTCAATTAGCAAGTTGCTACAAAATCCGTTTTGCACCAGCAGCATACCCAAACCCGCCCCACTTCACGCGGCCTTGCCCGCGGATCCGCTCTTTCCACCCCCTCTCTCTCCTAATATATATAGTATATATATATAATAGCTCTCTAAAACCCTAACCTAGAAACTCCAGACTTTCTCTTCCCATCTAGAGCCGTCACCGCAGCCAGAGAAGCCTCCCCAAGCCATCCAACCATCCCGTCGACGCCGACATCGCGAACTGCAGTTTCCCACTCGAGGCACCTTCGCTCCGGCATAATTTCCCGTCGACTCGCTCGACCAAACGCTGTTCCATTTTGATAGGTATGATATTCCCTTAACCCTCTCCAATACTTGTTTTATAGTCAACCTCGGATAACGTGTGCCCCTAGGTGAAAAACAGCGCCCAAGTCAGCGCGAGCAGACAGAATTCTGCAATCGCAGAATTCCAGAATGACCATCCATATTGCCGATTTCGTATCTCCTACCACAGAGATCCGAATTCGGTGATTCTTTTTGATACATGTAGATTACATGACCTAGTTTATTTTTTGTATAATAACTTTGTGCTATTAGTTGCTGTGGACAAAATTATATTCGTCACAAAACTGCGCGCACCCACTTTTTCCGGTTTTCTAAAAGTTGGAGATCGGAGCGCGCCCCACCAAACGGGACCGCCCCGCCGTGTGCCAAGTGTACCGAATGGTGCACGCAGCATAATTGGACCCGTAAAAATTCGTGGGGACTGATTTGGACGCGTATGCGCGCCGGAATCAGGCCGTATCCGCGAACACGTTCCGTGTCGCCACTTTTGTGAAACTCACGCGTATTTTGTGCACGCTTGTCAGATTGCGACGAAACTTACGCCACTGGACTCGTGGTAATACGCTGGTCCTGTGACCCAATTTTCACGTATTTCTGAGACGGTTGACCAGATCGCCAATTGGCGGGCCCCACAGTTGACTTTTGGACCAAATTATGTTCGGCTCATCGAAATCCAAATTTGGACATACCGTTGGGATCGTATTAACATTTAGAATTGTTTGACCCATAGTTTGTCCCATTTAGAGACTGTTACCCTCGGCACGCTTTTCGGTGCAAAGTGGGCCACACGTGGAACTCGCTTTGGCCCGGAAATGACCTTTTTGCCCCTGTGTCAAAATTGGACGTAAGGTCAGGCATTTCTAGCAGTTTGACATCTTCTGAGACTGTTGGTGATATTTATTACAGCTTTCGGAGTAGTACCTACCGGATCCACCGATACCAGGACGATAGTTGATATTCAAACATCAGGCAAGTGTACCTTGCCAAACCTGCAGCTTTGCTATTTATTTCCTTGACTTAGTTATACATTAGTGGGCAAGTGTACCTTGCCATCTCTGCAGTATTGTTACCTAGTTTTCTTACTTCATATATTTACTGTGCATGCTTAACCTAGGACCGTTTGACATACTTAGCATCCGATTATCAGTCGGGTGCCCACATCGTACGCGGTGTTGGGTAATGTCATTTAGATATGGACATACGTGACACTTTATATTCTCGTACTTGTCTTACCAAGTACACTTTGACCCAGGACACAGGACACTGATCATGAGACAGGATCTTCCCGAGATATTCGTAGTGATTCTGTATAGGATACAGGACTTGACCTAGATTCTATATTCTATATACATTGTGACTTGTGCATTAGATATGACTCCGCTGACATGGACGTGAGACGTTATGTTCATGATTTGCGTGGTTACATTGGGTGGGGAGAGACACACAGACTACAGGCTAATCATATATATACACCCCTACTACTGTGAGGCCCAAGACTCTGAAGCCCGAGCTTGGCCCATTACTCATTATTACTGCTACTACCGGCTCCCCTACACAGAGTTTGTAGTATGCTTCAGCCTGAGCTCTAGTGCTGCTCTCATCTTGCATATCACTTAGCTGGTTATTTTAGTATTCCCTTATTGTTCCATCTATTGCTGGATAGATTCACAGGCTACAGGTTGATATTATTATGTCGGCTACTCAGTCTCCCGCTGAGCTAGACCACCTCATGATACCCCTGCTACAGGCTCCCCTAAACAGAGCTTGTAGATGTTCAACCTGAGTACTATTGATATTCTCTCTTGCATTTATACAGATGTTACATACTTACCCTGCTTATCTCATTATTTGCTGCACTGTTTATATTCTGGCTTGTATTATTTTCTGTATCTTGCTATGTCCCCTGAGGACCTGGATATGGATTTTGTCCCCAGATTTTACAGACCAGGTTTACCCCGAGGTTTACGGGACCGCAGCAGGAGGAGCCGATCCGGGAGCGGTACCACCATCTGAGGACGAGGTCTTAGCTGAAGACTTCTCTTGAGCATCCATGTTCATGATCAGCTTTTATTATTTATTTCAGTCTTTTATATTCTGGTCTGTTGAACCATTGTACTAGACATTTATCGGATTATTCTCCGAAGTACTTTGTGAGACTAGCTGATGATTTACATTCCTTATTTATTCTGTGGATCATATTTTTATCTTGTGTGGATGAGATTAGTTGTGCCATGATTGTCGTAGAATTGTCTTACAGCTTAAGTATGCCCTGATGGATCCATTAAATTGAGTTTGTCCATCGGTGCGTACTGCTGGCTATTGCCACGTATCTAGTCCCACGGTATTTTGGGACTGGGGCGTGACAGTACACTTGCATGTGTTCTGAGCTCTGTCAGTTGCTTCGATATAAGTGAAATCTCCAGGTACGCCTTCGGTTGCTAAAACAAACATTATTATTGCTCAGAATACTTGAAATAGCTAGGATTAACTATCCATAAGTCCAATTTAGACACAGGGGCAGAATTGACAATTTTTGGTCAAAGCGGGGTCCACATGTGGCTCACTTCGCACCAAAAAATGTGCCAGAGATAAAGTTTTCTAAATTCGTCAAACTTAGTGTATACGAGTCCAGAACGATGATACGATCCAACGAAATATCCAGAACTGGATTCCGATGAGCCAGTCACGAAATCGTCCGTCAAATGAAACTATGGGGCCCACGAAAGGTGTTTCGTCAATGTTCTCAGAATCGAACCAAACTTGGGTCACATGACCAGCGTAATGCTAAGAATCCGATGGCACAAGTTTCGTTGCGAAACGACCAGCACACACGAAATTATGACGAGTGTCAGAACAGGCCGATACGAGACTTTTCGACGGATATGCGTTGATTCCGGTGTGCACGCACATCCAAATTAACTTTCGTGAAATTCCATACGTCCGTGTTGATGATACGCGCCTTTCGATATAATTTGTGCACGACGAAGTCGTCTCGTTTAGTGGGACGCACCCCATTTTGAAAACTTTCAGGTTTAAAAAATCAAATTTTTGGTCAACTTCAACCATGAATAAAATACAGTATACAATAAATTAAAATAAATTATTTAATGAGATTAAATCTTGGTTATGTTGTCTAATTTACTGTTTAAGCGAAATTTAAAAATATTAGCTAGGTTGGAAGAAAAATGGCTATGAACATGGGTGTTTGGGACAGTTTCCTGAACTCCAAATTGGGTCTTTTTTCCTGTTTTGTGTCACAATTTACGACCGACACAGGACACGATATCTTGAACTAATTTTACAGGATTCAAGAGGGTCATGTGGTCTTCATATAGGATTCGATAGATCAATATTTGGATCACTGTGCAAAGAGATACGAAGGTGGGAAGTAGCATGCCTTACTGGTACTGTTAGCTCGGAAATATGGCGACTGTGCGGCGGCTACTTCGCGGCGGTGGTCCGCGGCGGTCCGGTATCGTCGGCGGCGGTGGCTTGTTGGGAATGGAAGAGGGTTGGATGGTGGATGATGGGGTGGGTCTGGGGATTTTATAGGAGGTCGGAGGTGGACGTTATAAGGAGGGGAAGGGTGGAGGTCGCGGCCGGTCGGGGAGGAAATGAACGGGTAGCAGTTTTTTGAAGTTTAAAGGGTTGTGGGTCGGGTCAGGTCGGGTTGGGTCACGAGTTATGGGTTCGGGTAGGATTCGGTTCGTTTGGTCTGGGTTGGTTTGGTCTAGTTCGGTTTGGTTCATTTTGGTTTGGGTTGGTTTAAGTAAAACAATACATTTTAGCTATTAAAAAATAGTTTTTGAGTCCAATAAATTCTAAAAAAATTACACAATACTCTATTATTAATTATACACCCAAAAATATATTTTTATAATATTTTAATAATTAATTTAATACACAAAAATATAAATTCCTGAAGAATATTTATTATAATTAATTAAAAATTACAGAAAAATCTCCAAAACTCAAAAATTCATAATTCTAAAATTAAATTCTAAAAATATGGGTGTTTACAGTATTTACAAAAAGGACCATGTCAACCTAGAAATTATCGTTTTTCGGGGATACAATTTTCTGGAGTCAATTGTAGTTTTGTTACTACTTGGTTTGTGGAGTACGATTGGTTAGAGTACAACATACTGAAAGATGTTGCTTATTATTTGGTTTGTTATCTATTCAAACCTAACTACGGGCAACAAGGCGGTGGTGATGCATTTGTTGGAGAAGGGTTTAGAAATTGGAAGAAGAATAGCAGATTCGGTATTCATGTTGGAGCTCATAATAGTACTCATAATCAAAGTTCAAGGGCTTGCAATGATCTACTACTTCAAAGACAACACATAGAAGTTTGTATGTTTAGTCAATTCGAATAAGTTCAAGCAGATTATCGTATTCGATTGACTGCATCAGTTTATTGCATTAAGTTTTTTCTAAATCAAGGTTTGGCTTTTCGTGGTCATGATGAATCTGAGTATTCAGCAAATCAAGGTAATTTTCTTAAACTCCTACGATTTCTTGCCGACCAAAATGAGCAAATAAATAATGTCGTATTGAAGAATGCTCCTGAAAATTATAAATTGAATGCTCCTGAAAATTATAAATTGACATCGCCTAGAATTCAAAAAGAGATTGTTAGTGTCATTGCAAGTGAGACTACAAATGCAATCATTAGAGAGGTTGGTGATGGTTTGTTTGCTATTTTAGTTGACAAGGCACGGGATATATCTGTGAAAGAACAAATGGATGTTGCTTTACGCTTTATGGATGATAGAGGATGCATAGTTGAGCGCTTTCTTGGCATTGTAGATGTAAGTGATACTACTGCCATATCACTAAAGGAAGCTATCGAGGCCCTCTTTTCTAGTCATGGATTGAGTTTATCAAGTATAAGTGGGCAAGGTTATGATAGAGCAAGCAATATGCGAGGTGAGTTCCATGGTCTTAAAGCTTTATTTATGATGGAGAATCCAGTTGCCCATTATATTCATTGTTTTGCTCATCAATTGCAACTGACACTTGTAGTTGTTGCTAAAAAACATACAAAGATTGGTGCATTCTTTGATATTGTAACACTTTTGTCAAACGTTGTTGGAGCCTCCTGCAAACGGAGAGATCTTCGAGAGAGAAACAATTTGAAAAGCGTATTCAAATAATTAGTGATGGAGAAATATTGACTGGGAAAGGTTTGAGTCAAGAAACAATACTGAAACGACCGGGTGATACATGTTGGGGTTCTCATATTGACACACTAGTAAGTTTGATCAACTTATTTTCCTCGGTAATTGATGTGCTCTTGGTTATAGGAGAAGATGCACATGATGTGACTCACAGAGTTCAAGCAGATGATCTATGTGAGAGAATTCAAACTTTTTAGTTTGTCTTTTGCTTACACTTAATGAAAATGATATTGGGAATTACCAATGACTTGTCACAAGCATTACAAAGGAAAGATCAAGATATTATTAATGCTATGAATATTGTGAAAATAACTAAGCAAACACTCCAAAGAAACAGAGACGATGGATGAAAATCATTGTTAAATGAAGTATCTTTATTTTGCGTAAAATATGGAATTAGAGTCCCAAACATGGAAGTCAAGTTTGAAGTTCATAGAAGATCACGTCGTAATGTTGAAGAATGCACAAATATTCACTATTACCGTGTTGAATTATTATACTCCGTTATAGATTTGCAACTTCAAGAATTGAATAACCGATTTACTGAGGTGAATACGGAGTTGTTGTTGTGTATGTCATGTCTTGATCCAAATGATTCTTTCTTTGCATTTGATATGAATAAGTTTAATACGATTTGATGAGTTTTACTCCTCTGATTTTGATGAAGATGCTCTTTCATGTTTTGGATATCAACTTTCAAACTATATTGAGGATGTCCGCACAAACGAGCAATTTTTTTATGTTAAATGGATTAGTGGACTTGCTAGAAAAATGGTTCAAACCAAGAGGCATCGACAATATTCATTGGTATTTCTGCTTATAAAGTTGTCTTTAATCTTACTCATTGCGACAACAACGGTCGAAAGGGTATTTTCATCCATGAAAATTATCAAGACACAGCTACGCAATCGACTTGGAGATGAGTTTATGAATGAATGTTTGGTCGCTTACATTGAGAAAGACATGTCAGAGACTGTCAGCAATGAAGACATTATTCAATGATTTCAAAATATATGTAACCGGAGAGGAGTACTGTAATCTGAGATTAGTTATCTTATTTTTTGTAAGACATGTATCTTGATTTTTGTAAGACATGTGAAATAAATACATGTATCTTATTTCTTAACATGTGATTTTATTTTTAGAATTTCTTTAGTTGACTCCCCTCTCTTAAATTTCTGCGTCCGCCCCTGATTAAATCATATTAAAACTTTTAGGTTATATGTACTGTTCATTTCCTTTCTGTTCAGGACACAATCCTGGCGTGAAAACTATCCACAAAAACTTGTCTAGTTTCTCTCCTCCCGTGGACAACAACCAACCTCTGACTCAACACTACAAGAAAAATGGCTTTTCTTTACGGGTTTTTTCCGTCAAGAAATAAATCTTTTTGAAGGTTCTGGATTCGTCATCTAGGCCACAGTCAAAAAAACTCTGAGGGATTGGGAAAAAGAGGAGGGAAATGGAGATAGAGAGAAGAGAGAGGTAAGAAGTGAAAGCCATAAATTTAGGAGTAGGAATTGAAAAGAATGAGAGAGAGAGACGGGGAAGAGGAGAGGAGAAAGAATTTTCGATAGTGCAGAGTGAAATAATCGAAGAATCCCTCATATATGAGAGCAGCAAGTTGTGGTTATTCGATGGATATAGCCGTCAACATATGTCTTGGAAAAAATAAATTTTAAAAATTATTAAAATGACAGCTGAAATGTGAGCGGAGATTTTTTCGCACACGTATTACTTGACAGTTATCAACAAACCGTCAATAAATAAAATGGTTTTCCTTGACGTTTCATCATAAACCGTCAATTATTGTGGTAAAATTTTGTCAAATACCTAAAAAAAATGATATTTTTTTGACGTATGTCTAAAACAGTCAGATAGTAGCTTTCCTTAATGTTTTAGCATTAAAAACCATTTTTTTTGTAGTGCAAAATGACCCATTTTTGGTATATAGTCGACATATCGCAGTCAGTATACCGTCGATATTCCGTCGGTATACCGGTGTCGGAGCTGAAGACAAAAATTGAATATTTTATTAACACCGTTGGATCGTGATCGATGGTCCAGATCTTCTCGGGAGTTGGGTGAAAACTTTTATTAGTGAAAACTTTTTCGGGTTGAACTCCGATAGTCCCGTAATTTTTTTCGTTAGAATTTAATATCGTTGTGTTTACGTTGTGCTTACTCTGTATTTGAACGTAAATTGTTTGTGCGGATTTTTTTGTCCTCATTAAGTTCTATCGGTTTGTATTTGGACGTAAATTTTGTGCGAATTTTTTGGTCCTCATTAAGTTCTATCGGTTACGTTGGTACCCATCAGTTATAGGCTTATAGGGTTTTTTTTCTCTTTTGATTTTTGTAATTTAGCTTGTGTTTCTTTTGATATGATTGAACTTATGCATAGGTAAAAGACATCCATGGTCGTTCAACATTAACACTTGACAGGAACCCCTTTTTTTTTTCGTGTAGTAAAAAAGAAACGGCTATATTAGGTACATTAATTAGGTCCTGATTTGGCCTGCTATTGAACATTCTCTTAAGTCTTTGTCTTCTCCTGTTGATGGCTGGTGCCGTGTCATCGTCGTGTCATCGTCGTATCGTCACATGACACCTACAAATACAAATACAGTCAAGAATCTATGTCTCAAGGTGAAATAGTATTGCAAAATAAGTTAAAATGACTTAGGATGTCCTGTTGATGTCTTATAGAGCTTCACAGAGTTTTTTTTTTTCTTCTTTTTTCTTCTTCTTCTTCAACATAGTAGGTAGATTCAGTCGCATTGGAATTTGGAAGATCCCATGGCTGCTGGATGGCACGCATGTTGTTGCAATCCTGTTGTAAGTAGCCCTCATCAGAAAAACTAGCCGTTGTCCTCTACTAAACCGGACAGGGTTCATGGGAATGTTCAGAGAGCCACTAACATGTGGGCCAATAAACTGTTAAATAATGTAATAATAAATATAAAATAGAATATCAGATCCACACGTCAGTGGTTGTGTTACTTTCAAACTCTTGAGTTGAAGACAACGATTTTCCTACAGAAACTCATATAAGAACTTGCAAGTGACACGTGAATTTTATTAACATTGAAAATATAATTATTTTACCCTTTTCTTCTTTGGAAAAAAAAAAAAAAACCAAAAATTCGATGCATGTAATCCAGTAACTTTTTATGGTCGAGATTTAAAAATTAAAAACTCAATGAGTTCATGTAGAATTTTTGCTTCACCAATAAGAGTCTAAATTAGCGGCTCCTCCATCAGCCCCATTTATTACAGAGGGAGTGGTGGTATATATAGTATATACAGTGGGAGAGAGAAATGGTGGGAGTCTTCTCAAGCTACCACAAAATGGTGAGTCCTCCTGACAATGTTACTTCTTCCTCTCCTTTGCATGTATGCAAACATTATTCTAAGATAGAATATGAGATTTCAAAATAAGTACAGTTCTGTCAAAGTTATCTCATGTTCGATACAGACGCTCTAAAATACACATTTTACGTTTACGTTCTATTTGTTGGTATCTGAACAAAGTTCCCATTTTTTTTAAATTGAAATTGATTTAGTTTTGGGGTCATCATTGGCTAAAGCACAAGAGGCCATTCCAGGTTAGGAATAGGAATGAGAGAGATGGGAATGAGGAGATTGATGCCAAAGTTGGTAGTGGCAGACAAGAAGAAGAAGAAGAAGAAGAAGAAGAAAGAGACCATGACTGCTACTTTTTTCCTTATGAGCAAAGTCTTGATGATGATGATGGACTGGTGGAGTTCAAGCAAATAGAGCGCCCTATGGAACATCCGGAGGATGATCATCCCATAAAATGCCCGGCAATACCCAAATTTTGCTTTACATATGTAGTAAGTCTTCCCAGTTTTGATGCTCTTGTGTAGTTCTTGATGTTATTTGCTCCTTCAACTCTACTAAGAATTTCAGGATTTTTGGGAATATTTGGGAATTTCCACTATCACAGTCTTAATACACATGAACTAGAGATTATGTCTTGCTTCCATTTTCCAGAGTAACTGTTGGTTCTCAAGGGAAATTATTTAGTCAGAAAATTAACTGTAGCGAAATAAATTTATATTTAATTTATCTAATCGAAACAAGTTTGAAAAAATTGGAAAAAAAGTCAGGTTCCGCCAACACTGTGGGCGGAAAACAGCAAAAAAAAAAAAAATGCGGGCCCCACGGCCAATTTCCGCCAACAGAGTTGGCTGAAATTGGGGGGGGCCAATTTCAGCCAACTCAGTTGGCGGAAATTGGCCCATGGGGCCCACTTTTTTTTTTTTTGTTTGTTTGGTTTTTTTACTTTCTTTGGTTTGGTTTTTTTGTTGGTTTATTGTAATTATTTATATTTCTGTTTTATTTATTTTGTTTAGTTTAATTTTGTAATTAGAGTTAAGTAAATTTATTTTAACGAAATAAAATTAAAATAAATTAATTGGAAAGAAATATTTAGAAATATTATTTTCGGAAATTTGTTTCCAAAGCATCAAAATTTGTATAAATTACATCTAAAACATAAAAGTTTAAAAAATTATGAAAAAGATATCAATATGAATTGGACGTTTATATTTAAAAATATTATATTTATATCGTAAATTTTTTCATCGTTAACAGACGTTAAAAAATAATAATATTAAAAATTTGCCGTAAGACTATTACGTCTGCCGTCGAGCAGATTTCGAACGGCCATAACTACTTATTTATAAATTATTTTTTGTTAAATAATAAGTCGATTTGTATGTTTTCGAAGAGTGTAACACAAATCATGTAGAAAAAAAAATTTATCCGAAACAAGACGCATATGTTACAGGCAAAAATATAAATTTTAAAACTTTAAAGTACCATAACTTTTGACTGGGAGATCGAAACAAGGCCCAGTTTGTGCCAAAATGATCGTATGGAAAAGTACTATAGGATAAACGATTTTACCGTTTGACGGACTTCGAAAAATTTTAGAATCGTCAAAAAATGATGTTTCGACCTCCAAATTTGACTTTCGGTAATATTATTTTTGAATATTTAAAATTTACTGTAGTGAAATAAATTTATATTGGATGTGGGGGCCCACAGATTTAAAATGATGTTTCGATCTCCAAAAAAATTTAGAAACATTTAAATTAATTATGTTATGTCTATTATGAAAAATAAAGTAATAAAACAAAATAAATAATCAAACCAAATCCTAAACCAACCAAAACAAACCAACCCAAACCATCCAAAAAATCCGTGGGCCCCACACCAAAATTCAGCCAACATAGTTGGCGGATTTTGGGGTGTGGGGCCCACGGTTTTTTGGGGTGGTTTGGGTTGGTTTGTATTGGATTGTTTTTGTTGGTTTTGTTTTATTATTTGGTTTGTTTTTTTATTTTGTTTTTTTAGCCAACAGCCAACATTTTTTTATTTAGTTTTTTTATTTACTTTTGTTTTGGATTTTAATTTATTTAGTTTTGTTTTGAATTATGTTTTGCTTTGGTTTTTTTATTTATAGATTGATGTTGGTTCAAGAATTGGTTCACGTGGGCCCAATTAGAGGACACAAATAAATTAGAGGACACAAATAAAAAATTAGAGGACACAAATAAAAAATTAGAGGACACAAATAAATTAGAGGACACAAATTTTTTTCTTCTTCTTTATTTACTTTTTTTTTTATTTTCCGAAAATAATATTTCTAAATATTTCTTTCCAATTAATTTATTTTAATTTTATTTCGTTAAAATAAATTTACTTAAATCTAATTACAAAACTAAACTAAACTAAATAAATAAAACAAAAATATAACTAATTACAATAAACCAATAAAAAAACCAAACCAAAGAAAGAAAAAAAACCAAACCAAACCAAACAAAATAAAAATTAAGTGGGCCCCAGGGCCAATTCCGCCAACAGAGTTGGCTGAAATTGCCCCCCCCCCCCCCCCCCCCCCCCCCAATTTCAGCCAACTCTGTTGGCGGAAATTGGCCGTGGGCCCACTTTTTTCTAAAAAAAAAAAAATTTGCTGCTTACGTGTACAGCGGTTGTGTTTTCCGCCAACACTGTTGGCGGAGCCTGACTTTTTTTCCAAATTTTTCAAACTTATTTCGTTTAGATAAATTTAATATAAATTTATTTCGCTACAGTAAATTTTCTGATATTTAGTGGACGGGACTCACCACGGGTTCACGTGGGACAGTGATGAATGGTGAGCCGGTCCAATGGTATAATAATACATGGCTAATTAATGTTTTCTTCCTCTAATTTAGTTTAACATGGAATTCGATTTTTATCAATAAAACATTAGCTATGTTCACCATTGCTACTGGGTTGGCCCAACCCACTGAATAATTTCTCGTTCTCAAGAATCTTTGATATACGACACTTTTGAAGTCTTGTGCTTATGGCTTAACACAGGAGGATTGCTTGCTGACATTTTTTGTTTCCTTCAATTCTTAAAAGGGAAAAGATAATTGGAAGGAGTCTCCTATCAAGGATCCTTCCTCTGCAGAAAAACCACAGAGGAGCGTAGAATCGTTGGTATCGTGCCGAAGCCAGCAGTATCAGAAGCAATCACACAGCTAAACCTCTTCCACACAGGGATCAACAGTACAATCTTTTTGGAATGTTTCAGCAATGTAAAGAGCTTGGCATTTCCTGATAAGAGCTTGTTCTTTCTCTGAAGACTTGGTATTCGTTTTCCTCTTTTAGCAGTTTCGATTATAGTATATTATATCTATTAGTCCAGGCCGTGCGTTTAAACCCTGGATTTTATACCAGCTTAGAGTTTAAGTCCTCTCATGTTCAATTGAAAATTTTGGATCCTGATTTTTTTCCCCATTATACCTTGAATACGAGTACAAGAACAAGGAGAGTATAATATGAAAAAGGAAACAAAAAAAAAAAACATCCAGAATTCAAACATTTCAATTAGACATGTCAGGACTTGAACTCTAATCTGATTTTACTTTTGGGTTTTTTACATTTGAGGTTGACTCCATCTCTTAAATTTCTACGTACGTCCTTGGTCTTGAGAGTGCGGAGTTTGTTGTCCTTGATCAATCCTCCTAGTCGAAACCGAAGTGCTACAACTCGAGCTGCTCTGCTTCATGTCAATGGAACTATATATATAGCAAAGCCCGTTACACAAAACTTCAGCTGACATATTTGGCGCCTGTCACAAACTGTAGAAATGACAAGAAAATGTCCTCAATTATGGATCCAGCATATCCACATTACCAAAAATAGGAAGAAAAAAGTTGTCAATATAAGTAATTATAGTGTTGCTATCAGAATATAGCATACCTGAGATCATGCAGTTTTTCTTAGGAGCAAAGCCAATATATAACAGAGTGATGAGTTGATAGAGGTTAGTGCCACAATCAGCAATGCCACAAGAGTAAGAGTTGCACTCTTCAACTGAATCATACCAAATATATTCATCATTAGAAAGACAGAGATCAGTAGTCTCCATATTCCTTGGCAGGTAATTTTGTAGACAGGGACATCACAATCCTTAGTAGTATTAAGAAAACTGTGGGAGGGGCCAGAACTTTGTACTGGAATTTTAGATAGTAAGGGGCAAAACTAGAGAGAGAGATGCTATAATTACATTGTCAAACTCAGAATATTGGCATCAAAGGAGGGACAGAAGAGAACATATTGACACAGAAGAAAAACTGTTGATACAATAAAAATGAATCAGTCAGAGCAAATTTCTATCCTCTCTTCATTTTCCAGAATGACATACAGAAACTAAATCCTAATAGTATATCATGAACTCAGGATGTTACATCTCACAGTCTCATTCGAAGATTTCGGATAAAGGCTTTTTTGTTGTTGTTGTATCATTCCCAAATTATAAGATACCGAAAAGTTGGCAATATTCAGGTGGAAAGACTAATCATATCAATCACAGTTTTCTGCTCATGCATCCAAGGAACAACTGTCAAAAATCTAACAAATATGACGACTTACTATCATTTATAATAGGATTTTTTAGACTTTGGGTTTGAACAAGTTGTAAAATTTACATTTGGTCTCCATAATCGACCTAATTAGCATGTGGATCTTGGACCAATGGTTGACTCGACTGACTGGATTATGTTGTTGTAAGAATCCTTGTATCTACTTCATGGTAGATGCCCATACCTACTATAATTTCATTTCGTATGTGTACTAGTGACTCTTTCATCATCTGTGTACATGAATGACTGAGTCAACCGTTGGTCCAAAATTCAAATACTAATTAGGTCGATTATGGAGACCGATTATGGAGACCCAAATGTAAATTTTACAACTTTTTCGAAATCCAAATTCTAAAAAACCCGGGTGAACTAATCATAAATCACCCAAAGGAAGTCCAACAGAAAATGGTGGAAAAACAAAAGGCAACCCAATTTGTACCCACATTTCAACAAGAGTTGAATATTTGGATTTCAGGACCACTTGCAGTCAGTATTTAATCAGTTGGATCATCAAAGTTCCACTCCACTTGCCCCAAACTTTAAAGGGGCTATAATCCTCTCCAATAAAAGATTACCTGTCATCTGTATTACTCCATAAATTCCTCCACATCCTCTTGGAATATATTACATTTCATCCAATCATCCAGATGCTTTTAATTAGAGTTTTGATTTGTCTGATCATTACTTGCTTTTTGAAGGTATTATAACAGTTTGGAGTGAGAGAAGGCATTCAACCAGTCCACATGTTCCTGTTGAGAATAGTCTAGACTTCTCTTCAGTTCTCTTGGAACAATGAAATTAATGAGTTGGCATTTTCTCTGTGTCGGTTGGTTTTCCCATATTGTCTCTTAGGGAGTATAAACTTAAAAGTTATGTGTTGGAAGTTGTTTAGTCTTAATTAGTATCTTGAAAGTGTTATCCTGGTTTTGTAACTGTGTCTCTAAATAGTGATATATGCCAGACACTAAAGAGTAATGCAAGAAGTGATATTTGAAGCCTAATACAAGTTTATCTGTAAACCCCCAGATTTTGTAAGAATTTTAAATCTTGGATTTTCTCCAATTTTCTGGAATTTTCTGGGAATTTTCTGTAATTAAAATCAAGGCTTTTAATTAATAAATGATTTTTAATTGTTAATAAATAATAATAAAATATCATGAAAATAATATTTTTGGGTGTAAAATGAAAAACTGGACTTAGGGTAATTTTTCTGGAATTTATTGGGCCCCGGACCTATTTTTAAATGCCTTAAAACTATTTAAATCTAATTAAATATTTATTATTTATTATTAATTGTTACTGTTATTATTATTATTTCTATTATTATTATTTTTCTATTTTTCGGCCCGGCCCGGCCCAGTGGGCCGAGCCCAACAGCCCAACCCGCGGCCCGTCACCCTAACGGGTCGGGTCGGGTCCGCCTGAACCCGACCCGCCCGGACCCGCTTCCCCCTCACCCGTGACCCAGCCCCCTCCCCGCACGACGCGGTCGCCCCCGCGTCCGCCGCCGCCGCCCGCGCCCGCCGCGCCACGTCCCCGCTCCACCCGGCTCGCCTCCGCCTTCCCCGCCTCGACCCCGCCTTGCTCGGCCCGACTCCCAGCCGCTCCGCCTATTTAAACCGCGGCTCTCCTCCCCTCGCCGCCACCGCACGCCACCAGCAACCCCTCGCCGCCACCGCACGCCACCTAGCCCTAGCCCCCTCCGCCGCTGCTCGCCTCCGCTCGCTCCCCTCCGCCGACGCCGCCACGGCCACCTCCCTCTCCTCCTCTTTCCTCCTCCCCCGCAGCAGCCGACAGCCCGCAGCACTGCACCCGAGCCCGGCTCCGGCCGCCTCCCGCGCGGCTCCGCCCGTCTCCGCCTCGACCCGCCGTGCAGCGGCGCCGCCTTGGCCGCCCTCCGCCGGAGCTCTCAAGCTCTAACCCTAACCCTAAAGTTTCCAATCGGACACGAGGACACAGGACACAGTGTCCTGTGTCGTGTCGGACACGATTTTGTCTGGTTTTTCGACCCAGTTCAGGTGCGTGTATCTTTCACCTCGTAGCTCTGTTTTCAATTCCGCAAATTGCGTTGGGAAGCCTGTATGTCCCTCTCGGTGTCCGGACAAACTGTTCGGGGCATCGCGTCCTGTGGTGATCGCACACCGCGATCCAAAAACAGGAAAAATCAGACCCTGTTTCACCCCGGAACTGAGTCCGCCCCGCCAAACGGGACGACTTGGTCGCGTGCGGTCTTCACAGATACGTACGCATCGTCGATACGGACGTGTGAGTTTTCGTGGAAGCTTATTCGGGTGTGCGTGCACACCGGAATCAACGCGTATCCGCGGACATCGCCCCGTATCCGCCTTTTCTGCAATTCACCCTAACTTCGTGCACACACGTCGGATCGAGACGAAACTTGCGCCATCGGACTCGTAGCGATACGCTGGTCCTGTGGGTCAAGTTTGGTTCGATTCTGAGAACGTTGACGAAATCGCGTGTCGTGGGCCCCACAGGCCCCGCTCGACGGGCGATTTTGTGTTCGGCTCATCGGAATCCAAATCTGGAAGTTCCGTTGGATTCGTATCAGTGTTCCTGACCTGTTGACACTAAGTTTGGTGAATTTGGAGACCCTTGACCCGGACGCGTTTTTCGGTGCAAAGCGGGCCCAACGGCGGACCCCGTTTTGATCCGAAACTGCCGTTTTTGTCCTTGTCTCCAAATTGGACCCAAGGACAGGCGTTTTTAGCTATTTGACATCTTCTGAGCGTGATGGTGATGTTTATTTCAGCATTTGGACTCATCTCTGGATATTTCCCCGAAGAACTATTAATCGGATCCAAACAAAGGCAAGTACCTGCACTTCAAGTTTAATCTTTATATTGTGATAGTTAATTCCCTGCCTTACATGTACCCTTGATGTTTACACCTAGTGTTAGAAATGTTGAATTTCATGTCTTGAATATTGGAGTTCATGTCTTGTTTTTCATGTCGGGTGGGAGAATACTGAAAGGCATGTAGCTTACCCTGACTCTTGCCATGATTAATAGCTGTTGGTACACGACTGTCCATCAGCCGGATCTCGATTATTCGTGATTAATAGCCGTCTATGACGGCCGGTTTAACCCTATAAACCCCTACATGCCAACTAGGTATTCTAAATACACAAGTTCACACACATAGCTTCTTGTCTAGTTATGGCTCTTGTTGACTGTTGTAGTTTTATTTCCTGTCACATTTATTTCTGTTTTCTCATATTCCTGTGCATAGCATTAACTCTGAGATATTGATATTTCTTTTATGAAATTTTCTCAATGATGCTCAATCTAATTGTCATAAATATTTAGTTTTAATCTTGATGTGCATTGTGTACTTTGCTCCTTTCCTGACTGGATCCGTTGATTTAGGCGATGATGAGAACCTTGCCCCCACCTATTATGGCCACTATGAGTTAGCAGGTAACACACATGAGGAGCCAGTTTCCCCCAGGAGGCTACTTCTGTGGACTAGTTAGCAGTAGCTACTTATTTACTTCCTTTCAGCATATACTCGGGTTTGTCCCCGATTTATCTTCTGGCTTGTATTAACTGTGGATTGGTTGTCACAGATTAAATATTATAAAATCTCAGCATTCCTTTTTCCTGTTATTTTTCTTGTCTATTTACTTTTGTGGATGAGATAGACTTTATATTACCTGTGATTATGCCCTAGACAGCGTACTACCGCCGACACTGCGGCGTAGGCTGGACGTGCCCACGCACTCGTGCCCGAATTTCCGGGTGCGGGTCGTAACACGTTTTTGTGGTGGCCCATGCAGGTCCTAACGACTAAATTGTTCGGTTTCAACTCAGGGACCGAACAGGCCTGCAATAAAGCTAGGATAAGTTTATAGGATCTCATCCACCTGCTTGAATCATTTTTTTTTGATATCTGTATCGTATTCGAACTAATATGAACTTGCATCTTGCCTTGATTCCTGTGCGCCTCTTATTGGTTATTTTGGATACAGGGAGATGGACCCACAAGCCAGCAACGAGACTCATGCAGAAATACCACAAACCGTTGTAATTACCCAAGGAAACGATGTGATACCAGTCGGTGAAGGCCAATCATCACAAGGCAGTCAAGCAAGTCAGCCTGCCTCAATAATCCGTCAAGATGGCGTTCCACCCTCGACGCAGCCTATTCCACCGATGCCTTCCTTCCCACCGGGACCGCCTATGGACGAACAGCAGATGTTCCGCATATTCTACATAATGATGCAAGCCTATCAGAAGGTTCAACAAGAAACTCAGCAAAACCAAGCGGAGAACTTCATCGACAGAATTAGCTCGGATTCACGTAAGCCAAGCAGTTCAAATGCAATTACCTTCGACGAAGACGATTTTACTGCAGCACGACCTGTGGAGTGCACCACAAGGATCGAGTCTAGCCGAAAGCGGCCGTATGCGTCAGCACCAGACCAAGCACAGCAGGAAAGAGCTGCAAAGCGACCACAGATGAATCCAACCCAAAGACAGAACCAACGAGTTCCCACTTGTGGCTTTTGTAAAAAACAAGGTCACATTTGGAAGGATTGTAGAAAGAGGCTAGGTGTCTGTCTATTTTGTGGATCAGCAGCACATCGAGTGAGGGACTGTGCAGCTGCTCCAAGAACACGGACAAACTTACGCGATGACCGTGGAGAACGTGCAGACTCTTAGAGTCACTAATGCACGTAAGTGATTCGTAGATACCGTTTTCTAGCATTATTTTAGCTTGTGCCTATTGGTTCGTGGCCTCAGCCCCAACCTAGTAATTTTGAACTTGCTAAACCTGGTATGCTTTTATATTTAATAACTGTAGAGATTGTAGAGTTTTCTGTTATTTTGCTTATTATGTGAATTTAAATTTTGTACCTCCTTTCATCATCATCTAGCGCACTTAATTTTGATGTACTTTGTTTATGCTGCTATTCTATAGCCTAGTTTTGCAAGCTTACTCTTTATCAGGCTTGTTCATGACACGTGTATTATTGGACGCGTACACTAATACAAGTGTCTGTTCAGAATCAGTGTATTACGATCTGATCAACCTTAGTGCATTTTGATTCGCACTTCGCACGACTACTTTACGTGGATTGAGATACGTAGTGATTAGTAGACAAATATACTTGACCTAGACATGCTGAGCATATCGTATCAGTTATATAACTAAACTAATACGAGCATGCGAATAAATGACTACCAGAATAGAACCTCAATCCATAACCGCCTGACAAATCCCACTAGAATTCTTTAAACGCCTTGATCCCTATACTTCTGTTCTATCACCCCACCCTTAAAATCTTTATTATTGATCCTCGTCTTCCCTTATTTCGGGAAGACGAAATCATGTGCTTGGTATAAGTTGGATACATAGATAGTACTGGATATGCCACATAGGTCGATCACATACTTGAGGATTAAACTTTCGTAATTGAGGACATATCATATGTGATATGATCGGCATTGAAGTTCGAGGAGTGAATGACATAAGTAAACATATTAAGGATTATTTTCTTAGAGTATATGGTCTTTTGTGATGAATGGGTAAACTCTAAGTTGGGTAGCAATGCAGTTGTCAACTCGAGAGGAATGTCCTTTGGATTGTGACCGAGTAAGGTTAGATTGGAAGAAGCAAGCCTTTATAATTTTGAAAATTTAGAGGAGTGACTAAGATGATTAATGAATTGATATCGAGGACCCAATAGTTACATCCTAGGTACATGATTTAATTTTGAATAATGAGAGTAAAATCGTCAACTTGAATTTAGAGGATGTAATTCAGACTTGAACATTGGTGGACTACACTAAAATTATTTTTCAATTTGATGATTTAAATTAAGAATTTAAAAGTTGATGGTTGGACTACCTAGTTGGAATATTGAGGATGTGAATGTAATTTAAAAGGGCTGAAACATACAAATATTGTTGGACTCGAATCACTTCTAGAGGAATTATGATAATTCGAATCGTGAGGCAAGGTCATCTTGAAAATACTATATGGACTAAAAATTAAAAATCTGCTTGTGGATAATTTGAGGAAGTAAGAAGTAATAACCATAGGTTGAATTTTGATTGAAACAAGTAGTCATCTTAAATCATGAAAGGATTGCAGTGGACATGATTTGGATTTAATTTACCGCAAGGAGATTGCAATTGATATACATGAAGGGTTAACACATTATGGCTTAATTTTAAATTTCGAGGACGAAATTTTTATAAGTTGGGTAGATTGTAAACCCCCAGATTTTGTAAGAATTTTAAATCTTGGATTTTCCCCAATTTTCTGGAATTTTCTGGGAATTTTCTGTAATTAAAATCAAGGCTTTTAATTAATAAATGATTTTTAATTGTTAATAAATAATAATAAAATATCATGAAAATAATATTTTTGGGTGTAAAATGAAAAACTGGACTTAGGGTAATTTTTCTGGAATTTATTGGACCCCGGACCTATTTTTAAATGCCTTAAAACTATTTAAATCTAATTAAATAATTATTATTTATTATTAATTGTTACTGTTATTATTATTATTTCTATTATTATTATATTTTCTATTTTTCGGCCCGGCCCGGCCCAGTGGGCCGAGCCCAACAGCCCAACCCGCGGCCCGTCACCCTAACGGGTCGGGTCGGGTCCGCCTGAACCCGACCCGCCCGGACCCGCTTCCCCCTCACCCGTGACCCAGCCCCCTCCCCGCACCACGCGGTCGCCCCCGCGTCCGCCGCCGCCGCCCGCGCCCGCCGCGCCACATCCCCGCTCCACCCGGCTCGCCTCCGCCTTCCCCGCCTCGACCCCGCCTTGCTCGGCCCGACTCCCAGCCGCTCCGCCTATTTAAACCGCGGCTCTCCTCCCCTCGCCGCCACCGCACGCCACCAGCAACCCCTCGCCGCCACCGCACGCCACCTAGCCCTAGCCCCCTCCGCCGCTGCTCGCCTCCGCTCGCTCCCCTCCGCCGACGCCGCCACGGCCACCTCCCTCTCCTCCTCTTTCCTCCTCCCCCGCAGCAGCCGACAGCCCGCAGCACCGCACCCGAGCCCGGCTCCGGCCGCCTCCCGCGCGGCTCCGCCCGTCTCCGCCTCGACCCGCCGTGCAGCGGCGCCGCCTTGGCCGCCCTCCGCCGGAGCTCTCAAGCTCTAACCCTAACCCTAAAGTTTCCAATCGGACACGAGGACACAGGACACAGTGTCCTGTGTCGTGTCGGACACGATTTTGTCTGGTTTTTCGACCCAGTTCAGGTGCGTGTATCTTTCACCTCGTAGCTCTGTTTTCAATTCTGCAAATTGCGTTGGGAAGCCTGTATGACCCTCTCGGTGTCCGGATAAACTGTTCGGGGCATCGCGTCCTGTGGTGATCGCACACCGCGATCCAAAAACAGGAAAAATCAGACCCTGTTTCACCCCGGAACTGAGTCCGCCCCGCCAAACGGGACGACTTGGTCGCGTGCGGTCTTCACAGATACGTACGCATCGTCGATACGGACGTGTGAGTTTTCGTGGAAGCTGATTCGGGTGTGCGTGCACACCGGAATCAACGCGTATCCGCGGACATCGCCCCGTATCCGCCTTTTCTGCAATTTATCCTAACTTCGTGCACACACGTCGGATCGAGACGAAACTTGCGCCATCGGACTCGTAGCGATACGCTGGTCCTGTGGGTCAAGTTTGGTTCGATTCTGAGAACGTTGACGAAATCGCGTGTCGTGGGCCCCACAGGCCCCGCTCGACGGGCGATTTTGTGTTCGGCTCATCGGAATCCAAATCTGGAAGTTCCGTTGGATTCGTATCAGCGTTCCTGACCTATTGACACTAAGTTTGGTAAATTTGGAGACCCTTGACCTGGACGCGTTTTTCGGTGCAAAGCGGGCCCAACGGCGGACCCCGTTTTGACCCGAAACTGCCGTTTTTGCCCTTGTCTCCAAATTGGATCCAAGGACAGGCGTTTCTAGCTATTTGACATCTTCTGAGCGTGATGGTGATGTTTATTTCAGCATTTGGACTCATCTCTGGATATTTCCCCGAAGAACTATTAATCGGATCCAAACAAAGGCAAGTACCTGCACTTCAAGTTTAATCTTTATATTGTGATAGTTAATTCTCTGCCTTACATGTACCCTTGATGTTTACACCTAGTGTTAGAAATGTTGAATTTCATGTCTTGAATATTGGAGTTCATGTCTTGTTTTTCATGTCGGGTGGGAGAATACTGAAAGGCATGTAGCTTACCCTGACTCTTGCCATGATTAATAGCTGTTGGTACACGACTGTCCATCAGCCGGATCTCGATTATTCGTGATTAATAGCCGTCTATGACGGCCGGTTTAACCCTATAAACCCCTACATGCCAACTAGGTATTCTAAATACACAAGTTCACACACATAGCTTCTTGTCTAGTTATGGCTCTTGTTGACTGTTGTAGTTTCATTTCCTGTCACATTTATTCCTGTTTTCTCATATTCCTGTGCATAGCATTAACTCTGAGATATTGATGTTTCTTTTATGAAATTTTCTCAATGATGCTCAATCTAATTGTCATAAATATTTAGTTTTAATCTTGATGTGCATTGTGTACTTTGCTCCTTTCCTGACTGGATCCGTTGATTTAGGCGATGATGAGAACCTTGCCCCCACCTATTATGGCCACTATGAGTTAGCAGGTAACACACATGAGGAGCCAGTTTCCCCCAGGAGGCTACTTCTGTGGACTAGTTAGCAGTAGCTACTTATTTACTTCCTTTCAGCATATACTCGGATTTGTCCCCGATTTATCTTCTGGCTTGTATTAACTGTGGATTGGTTGTCACAGATTAAATATTATGAAATCTCAGCATTCCTTTTTCCTGTTATTTTCCTTGTCTATTTACTTTTGTAGATGAGATAGACTTTATATTACCTGTGATTATGCCCTAGACAGCGTACTACCGCCGACACTGCGGCGTAGGCTGGACGTGCCCACGCACTCGTGCCCGAATTTTCGGGTGCGGGTCGTGACATTATCTGATTGGTCTTTAATTTCCAGTAAGAGAACAAATGAGAATTAATGGAGAAAAAATTGAAGATCAAAGAGTTGCAGAAAAATTCTCCGAAGCATGTCTCGCAAGTTTGAATATATTGTGGTGGCAAGAAAGATAAGAAAGCATTATTCTTTATTTTTCAAGCTGTAGATGAAGTCATTTTTGAAAGAATTTCAACTGCTACAACATCAAAGCAAGCATGGGACAATCTCTATGCAACAAACAAAGGCGAAGACAAAGTGAAGATGGCCAGATTACAAACTCTAAGAGGTGAGTTTGATCTGATGTGTATGAAGGAGTCAGAGTCAGTTGAAGATTACTTTAATCGTGTTATTTCTCTTGTCAATCAAATGAGAATTAATGGAGAAAAAATTGAAGATCAAAGAGTTGCAGAAAAATTCTTCGTAGCATGTCTCGCAAGTATGAATATATTGTGGTGGCAATTGAAGAATCCAAAGGTTTGTCTACTATTTCAATTGAGAGCTTGATGGGTTCTCTTCAATCCCATGAATTACGTCTAAAGCAATTCGACTCTGTTTCTCTTGAGCAAGCCTTTCAATCTCAAGTATCCTTTAGAGGGAGGTCAAGAAGAGGAAGAGGTGGATTTCATCGCGGAAGAGGAAGAAATATTCAAGCTCCTATTCAAGGTCGTGGCTATATAAGGAGCTTTGAAAAAGAATTCTGAGATATGTGAATGACACCATTAATTGTGGCCTTCATTATTATCCAGTGCAAAATCAAAATTTGATAGGCTACAGTGAGAGTGATTGGGCTGGATCAATTGACGATTGCAAGAGTACTTCTGGTTATGTTTTCAGCATCGGTTCAAGTGCAGTTTCATGGTCTTCCAGAATGCAATCTTGTGGCACTCTCATCTGCAGAATCTGAATATATTGCTCTTGCTTCAGCTGGTTGTCAAGCAAGGTGGCTAAGGTGTATCATAGAGGAAATGAATCAAGATCGAGAAGAACCCACAAAGCTATTGTGTGATAACAAATCAACAATTTGTCTTTCCAAAAATCTGATGTTTCATAGCAAGAGTAAGCACATCAAGATAAGGTTTCATTTTATTAGAGAGCTAATCAAAGACAAAGAAGTTGAAGTTCAGTTCGGCAAGTCACAAGACCAATTGGCAGATTTATTCACCAAGTCATTGAAGAAGGAGCTCTTTCACAAAATGAAGAAATTAATTGGAGTGAAGGAAGTCTAGCTTAAGGGAGGGTGTTGAGAATAATCTAGACTTCTCTTCAGTTCTCTTGGAACAATAAAATTAATGAGTTGGCATTTTCTCTGTGGTTTTTCCATATTGTTTCTTAGGGAGTATAAACTTAAAAGTTATGTGTTGGAAGTTGTTTAGTCTTAATTAGTATCTTGAAAGTGTTATCCTGGTTTTGTAACTGTGTCTCTAAATAGTGATATATGCCAGACACTAAAGAGTAATACAAGAAGTGATATTTGAAGCCTAATACAAGTTTATCTTATTGGTCTTTGATTTTCTTCTCTTGCAAAGCATCAGTTATTTGTAATCTCCTTTTGTTTCATTATTTCTACAGTTCCATTACTCTGATTTCATTACATACGATGGCTAGCCGATAAGTACTCGGAACTTGAATATCTTGCCCAATATTGACTGCCGGATTAAAAGGGTTAACATTCTCCCAATACTATGTGATTACCTTTTTCCAAGGTCCACAAGCATTTCTCATACTATCTATCCCCCTCTCACACTGACACACACACACCATAACACCCAAACTATTATCTCTCTTAACATTATGCTCACCCAACTAAAATCCTTTACCATAAGCCTTTCACGCATAAAAAAAAAATAGAAACCCTTGCAAGTTGCAACAACTACTAATTTTGTTTTATAGATCCTTTTGCCTTCAAGGTTCGTAATATCGGTATCGAAATTGGTATCAGAATCGGTATCAGACCATTCCTATGACTATCAGGATCGACAATATCGACGATTTCGGATCGTAGTATCAAATTTTTTTGGTATCGAAAAATAAATAATTATTAACATTTTAGGAAGTTTAGTTTATATATTTAGACATAATTTTAAGTATTTTCACTGTTGGAGCCGTTTTGAAATTGAATGAAATAGTAGTCACCCTTGTTAATTGGTTTACACGCTATATAAAGCTATATAAGTTTTCTTCTTTTACATGCTTTTAAAATCTTACTATGTTTTTACACCCTTTTTGATTGGTCTTTTTCGTCCAATTTTTTTTGTCGAATCGACTGAAAAAGAGACTCTCAATGTAGATATCGGATTAGTATCGGATATCGGTCGGTATCGGATCAGGACATGCGAAATCGTATCGGTTTTGGCCGTATCAGATCGGTATCGGCCGATACTATACTTCTACTTTCCTTTATAGTCAACCTCTTATGTTAATCAAAGCTCATCATCTAAAACTAAAAGCATAGATCTTATCTTCAAATTTTTAGACATACTAGGAACCACTTTTCAAGAGTGCATCTGTGCCATGTTGATAGTTTGAATGCCCAGACATTTTGTTTGGCTGTCCATTTCAAAATTTATAAGTAATGCAACTCAGAATGTACATTTTAATCATTCCAGACCCTATAATTCATAGTTGACTTGAATGCAACCAACCGGTCTCCTATATATGATAATCATCTTAAGCCCACCCTAACAACAGTTAGAATGTATCTCCTAACCAAAATAATATAATACCTAGAATTGCCCCCACAGTGGCCAAGGTCCTACAGCTTTGTAATCAATTATGCCTCTGTTGTAATTAGTTGATAATATTATTGATTGTCTCATTGGCATTATATAGCCTTACAGTCATTAATACAATGATCTCAATCATTATGACAATAATCTCAGAATGGAATATCCTGTGAGCATCACAAATATGTCCTCAGGATATTTCCATATGCTTATACTATACTTAAATATGACACCCAACATTTGTAATTAGTTGATAATATTATTGATTGTCTCATTGGCATTATATAGTCTTACAGTCATTAATACAATGATCTCAATCATTATGACAATAATCTCATAATGGAATATCCTGTGACATATTCTGGCATCCCAAATATGTCCTCAGGATATTCTCATGTGCTTATACTATACTTAAATATGACACCCAACATACCATATCAACACTCCCCCTCAAGATGGGTGAAAGATATTCACTAAGCCCATCTTGTCAGATCCTCTAATCTTGCTCACTGAGGCGAGTCCCTTGGTTAGTCCATCTGCTACTTGATCACTGGTTGGAACATGGCCAAGCTCCAGTAATCCACTATCCAACTTCTCTTTGATGAAGAATCTATCAATCTCGATGTGTTTGGTCCTGTCATGCTGTACTGGATTGTTGGCGATACTAATAGCTGACTGATTGTCACACCACAGCTTCATCTTGTCTCCTTGATCCAGCTTCAGCTCCACCAGCATATTCTTCAACCATAGCAGCTCTGCAACTCCCAAGGCCATAGCTCTGTACTCTGCTTCAACTGTCGATCTGGCCACCACAGACTGCTTCTTACTCCTCCAGGAGACCAAGTTACCTCCTACAAATATGCAATATCCCGAGGTAGACCTCTTGTCATCAGCACAACTAGCCCAGTCAGAATCACAGTAGCCCTCGATGCTCACGTGATTGTTCTTCCTGAATATTAGTCCCTTCCCGGGAGCACCTTTCAAGTACCTCAGAATCTGGTACACTGCATCCATATGACCCTTCCGTGGGTCATGCATGTAGCGGCTCACCACACTTACTGCAAAGCAGATATCAGGACGTGTGTGGCTCAAATAGATCAACTTGCCAACCAGTCTCTGGTATCTGTCCCGATCAAATGGTTCTCCAGCCTCAGCATCAATCTTGAACCTCTGATCTATTGGTGTCGCTGCAGGTTTGTACCACAACATCCCAGTTTCTGTGAGAAGGTCCAGTGCATACTTCCTTTGAGAGAGAACAATCCCCTCTGCTTCTCGAGCAATCTCAATCCCAAGGAAGTACCGAAGAAGGCCGAGATCCTTCACCTCGAATTCCTTGCCAAGCTTTCCTTTGAGTTGGGCGATCTCCTGCTCATCATCTCTTGTGATAATCATATCGTCCACATACACCGCAAGCATGGTGATGTGGCCTCCACTCCGACGGAAGAACACAGTATAATCAGCATTGATCTGCTGATATCCCATCCCTATCATCGTCCTTCTGAATCTGTCAAACCACGCTCGAGGAGACTGCTCCAGTCTATAGAGGGACTTCTTCAACCTGCAGACCTTACCTACTGTCTGATTGGTGCCAAATCCTAGTGGTATCTCCATGTACACCTCCTCTACTAGATCTCCATGAAGAAATGCATTCTTCACATCCAGTTGGTGTAGCTTCCATCCACCATTCGCTGCCAGAGAAATCAGAGTCCTGACAGTGCTCATCTTTGCAACTGGTGCAAAGGTCTCGTCATAGTCGATGCCGTACGTCTGACTGTATCCTTTGGCTACTAGTCGAGCTTTGTAGCGCTCAACCTGTCCATCTGGGTTATGCTTCACGGTAAAGACCCACTTGCATCCAACTGCTCTCTTCCCCTCTGGCAGTCTCACAAGCTCCCAAGTGTAGTTCTTCTCCAGAGCTCCCAACTCCTCGTGCATTGCCGCTTTCTACTTTGGATCGTTCTTGGCAACCTGCCAATTGTTAGGTACAGTAATACTATCCAAAGATGCTATAAATGCTCCATGAGAAGAAGGAATATGGTCATAAAAAATAAACTGAGCAATATCCCAACCATATCTGTTTGGAGGATTTCCTGCATTGCTACGAGTGGTCCTCCGTACAGATAGTGGTGTGGGAGGAGTAGAAGTAGGAAGAATGATATCTTGTGAAGGAGGGGGTATCACCTGAAGGGGGGTTGGTGTCGGTGCCTCAGGAGTTGGGACGAACGCAAGCAAGGGACTTGGCACTGGCACTGTCGGTACTGGTCCTGCAGTTTGCTTCTCTCTCCTGCTGTAGGTAAGTAACTCTCCCTGAACCGTAGGCCTAACACCTTCACCTTCTTGTCCCTTCTCCGTGCCTCCATGCCAAACTTCTAAATCGGTTACCATCAAGTTCTCCATCTCCCCCTCTCGCCTAATACTGACAGTATTAGGCGTGTTGTGTAAAGTTCCGTCCTGGTGGTAGTATGGCTCATGCTCTCGAAAGTGAACATCCATACTGACAAACTTCTTTCTCTACTTGACTCCAGCACACATACCCTTTCTGGGTCGTCGAGTAGCCTACGAAGATGCATTTGATCGCTCTAGGGTCAAGTTTCCCAACTGATGGCCTGTTGTCCTTCACAAAACACACACACCCAAATACCTTCAGTGGGAGTATCCCACTATTATTGCCTTGCAATACCTCACATGGGGACTTCCATCCGAGGACCTTCGAGGGCATCCTGTTGATGAGTTGAGCTGCTGTCAACACTGCATGCCTCTACAGACTCTGTGGGACATTCATGTCGATCATCATACTTCTTGCGACCTCCAGGAGGTGTCTGTTTTTCCTTTCTGCAACTCCATTTTGTGCTGGTGTGTATGCACATGTGGTCTGATGCTGTATTCCGTGTGCTGACAAGTATTCTGCAAGCGTCCTATTGGTATACTCCGTTCCATTATGAGACCTCAGTACCTTCACAACTGCTTTGTACTGAGTCTGGACATGCTTATGGAAATCCCGAAAACAAGTAGGTACATCATTCTTATTTTTCATCAAATATAACTAGGTGACACGAGAGGCACACTCAATAAAAGAAATAAAGTACTTATAACCATTCATAGTGTTAGTAGCACATGGACCCCAGACATTAGAATGTACTACCTCAAAAGCAAAAGTGCTCCTATGACCCGTGCCAACATATGAGCTCCTAGTAAGTTTTCCTAACTCGCACGCATCACATATTAGTTTCTCTTTATTTATTTTTGCATAAATCTCTGGATACAACTTAATTAGAGTATCAACGGAAGAATGTCCCATCCTCCGATGATGGAGTATCAAGGTATCCTCAGTCCTCTGCTGCAGTCCTTCCATGCCAGCCTTCTCTGCCATAGATATCAATGCTGAGTCCAGTCCTTCTCGATCTAGGTACCACAGTCCCTCATGCCAAGTGTCAGTCCCAAGTCTTCGTCCTGTCCCTTTCTCCTGGAAGGTCATCTTAGGAATATCAAAAGAAACAATGCATTTAAGTTGGAGGATTATAGAACTAATGGACAAGAGACTGACTGGAAAGGATGGAACATGTAAAATATTGGATAATCTTACTGAACTTGTACAATTAACAGTACCCTTACCGACCACTGGCTGGAAAGTGCCATCAGCTGTCTGAATGCTGTCTGCTGATGCTAGGTGAGTGTAGGAAGAAAACTCACTAGCATTTCCAGTCACATGTCGAGATGCTCCCGAGTCGATAATCCAGTCTGATGATTTAAGCGAAGAGATAGACGCAAGGGCAAGTGATTCGTCAGTACCTTTTGATGGATGGGCATACATGGCAGCGTTGCCCCTAACAAAGAATGAGGTGGACGTCTCCTCTGTTCTACTCCTCATGTCTCCCAGTGCCTGGTCCTCCACAGTAAAGGTGCCATCAGCTTCTCCGTTCCCTTCTGATATCAGGAGGTTCGCCCGATAACCTCCTCGGCCGCCTCGTCTACCCCCTCGACCACGACCACGTCCTCCATTATATCCTCGTCCGCCGAACGGTCCTCGTCCACCACCTGAATCTCCCTCGCTAGGTAGTTTGGTACAAGCATACCGATTATGACCCATCTTCCCACAGTTGTAGCACTGCCGGTTATGCTGCCAGGGCTCTCCCTTAGATCCTGTGTTACCTGAGCTGGTGATCGCTAGTGCTGACTTTGCTTCGGGGGGACCACCTGTCCCGGCTTGCAGCCTGATGCGTGTCTCCTCCTGGATCATGGCTGAGATAGCCTCCTCAAGGCTAGGGATCTTTGGTTGGGCTAGAAGTAGGGTCGTCCTCTGTGCGAAAGCTGCAGTCAGTCCTTTGAGGAACTTCATCATCCTCTCCTGCAGATACACTTGTTTCTCCTTACACTTAGGGTCCCTGCAGCTTGCCCGATCTGAGGAGTGATCATAATCCAACCACAGACACTCCAACTCCGTGGCATACTCCTGCACCGTCTTCTCTCCCTGTACGGTGTCATCAATCTCCCCCTTTATCTGGAAGACCCGTAAGTTGTTCCCCACACCATCATAGGTCATTCTCAACTTCTCCCACATATCTTTCACCATCACAATATCGTCTACTATGGCGGCAATAGACTGGACTAAGGAGTTGAGAAGCCAGATGTAGATCACCATATGAGTGGACTTCCACTCATTGCGTCCTGTCGAGCCCTCGTTCGGCTCTGTCGTCTCGCCCGTCAGGAACCCCTCCATATTTTTTCCTGCGAGGGTTCTTCTCACCCGCCGTGACCAACTCAGATAGGTGGCTGGTCCATCTAATTTCAGATCGATGGAGGAAAGCTTCAACTCCGGTGACGTTCGTGTCATGTTCTCACCAGCCGACATCGTCAACAACTTCATCAACGTCGCCACCTCTGCAGAATCTAGCTTCTTGATGATCTCCTCCATCGATGCATCGTTTATCCAATCACGTCACATTCGCTCCAAGACTCACGCTCGTCCTCGTCGTCCGCTCCTAGATCCGAACATGTCCCCCCTTTTTTCAGATCTAGGCATCCCTATTAGGCGCTGTCTCATGCTGGTACGGAGGAGGCGGCAACACGCATGTCACAGCCGCCGTCGAAGCAGCAGCAGCAGTCGCAGCAGCCGCAGCAGCAGTAGTAGCCGCAGCAGTAGCGGGATGGGGCAGCAACAGCGAAGGGCGGCCTGCGAAGGGCGGAGAAGGGAAGAAGGGGGGCGTGGAAGAGTTCGGTGGAGGAGATCTAGGAAATCCTCCTGTGGGTTTGTGGAAGCTTGGTGACGGCTAGGGTTTGTGAAAACTTGGCTCTGATACCATATTGTAATTAGTTGATAATATTATTGATTGTCTTATTGGCATTATGTAGCCTTACAGTCATTAATACAATGATCTCAATCATTATGACAATAATCTCATAATGGAATATCCTGTGACATATTATGGCATCCCAAATATGTCCTCAGGATATTCCCATGTGCTTATACTATACTTAAATATGACAGCCAACATACCATATCAACAGCCTCCCCTAGTACTATTATAGGAGCAAGATCAATATAGGGGAAGAATTGAGTGAGCATGTAAAGCAAATTCTTAGATGAGGTTGAGATCGCTTTCTAATTATCAAGGACTTCTACCAAATAATTTATTATCATCTCAATGTAGTAATTTTGAATCATTTTGGCTATTATGAAGATTTTCTTTTCAATCTTTTAAAGCCAACATATAAAACTATAAGATAGATTATTTCACAGTATTCTTTGTTGTGTTCTTGACATCTTGTATCCATCTACCACATCTTTCACCCTTTGATCTTAAAAATGGATGATCCACATACCCATAAAATATATCCTATGAAGAACAAAGCAGAGGTCCTAGCCTAACGATTAAGACTAAGGTATTGTACCAAGCGGTTGTGAGATCGAGCCTCCTGGACGCGAATTAAGTGGTGGGATTGTGGTGGGTACAGTGCAGGTGCGGTGGACCCTTGCAGTGCGATCCGGATGTGCGCGGATGCTAGTGCGGAGTTGGTGCGGTATGGCTACGTATGGCTGCATGAGGCCTTCGGACGTGGTGCCTTCAGGCCGGGACGGACCGGGCCAGGATGTAGCCTTCGGGCTGGGGTGGTGCCTTCGGGTTGGGATTGGACCTTCGGGTTAGGAATTGTATATATAGGTCTTCGGGCTATATTGGTTTTAAGCTTTCGGGCTGAGTTGTAGTTGTTGAGAGTATAAAAGGGACTTTAGTCTCACATCAGATAGAATTGAAGAGAGAGGGGTTGGCCCCTCCTATAATATGTAGCTTCTCACATCAATAAAGCCAAGCAAAATATTCTACCACATTTTGACTTGGTATCAGAGCAAAAAAAACCTCTCCTTCTCCAAACCCTAACCCTAATCCCCCTCCCCTCTCCCACAGCCCCCCCTCCTCCCCTCCCCCCTTCTCCTCCCTCCCCTCTGCCCCCTTCTGGAAGGCTGCTGCTGCGGCTGTTCGCGGCTGCCCACTGTCGTCGTAGGTGTTGTTGTAACTGCTCGATGACCCGGCGACCTCGATCGACCTCAATCTCGATCTTGGCGATCTTCTTCTTCTTTTTCTTCTTTTTCTGAAGTTTGTAACTCGGTTTTGTCCGCATGCAACTGTAATTGCAGGAAAGAACGAGAAAATTAGTTTTCTGATTATTACTTTGTACAAGTCAGTTGTAATCAGGATATTAATAATATAGTTGCTAGTTGGATCGAGGTATATCAGTAAGAAAACTTTTTTGTGACCCCTGATCTCGACTACAACTATCGTCTCGTGAGGTTATACGGCCTCAGGTTGAAGTCTTGCATGGGACATGAGCAACAGCTCTCAGGAACACCGTTGCTGCTGAAGGAAGATCAGTAGACTAAGAGAGGACGAAGATCAGAGGTAGAGACGATCTAGATCTGTCGCTGCCTCACTGATGACAGAGAACAAGGAGAAGACAATGGAGACGATCTATGGCAAGCTGACGGCCCAATAGATAAAGGCTTTGGTAGACGATCTCTTCTCCAAGAGGTTGACCGAGACTAGCTCCCGTGCTGCACACGCTGATGTGGATACTTCACCGTACAAGATGGAAAAGTTAGAGAAATTGGGGATAAAGTTGGAGGGCAATTCCAACCACTTGAATTGGTCGCGTCAGGCGATGCGAACTCTAAAGGGAAGAGGCTTGGTGGGCTATGTGAATGACCAAACCAAGGCACCTGAAGGTCACTCCTCACGGGAGTTTGCTGTGTAAAAAATCGTCAACAATGTGGTAGCTGGATGGTTGACAGCTTCATTGACCGACCAAGTGTCAGACAATGTGGAAGCGATAGAGGGTACAAATGATATTTGGAGGAGACTAAAAGACATGTACTCAGGGTCGGGCAACCCTATGAGGGTCTTTCAACTAAAAGATAAACTTGATAAGGTGGTCCAAGAAGATCACACCATCTCTGAGTACGCGGCTCTACTGAAGAAGTATTGGTCAGATCTTGACCACTATGATCCTATTGGCATGGAGGATGAGCAAGTGGAACCAGCATTTGCGAAATATTATAAGAAGTTCATGGAGTATGTTTCGCGACAGAGGATGATGAAGTTCCTAAAGGGGCTCAACCCAGCATTTGAGTAGAGGAGGAATGTCCTACTTGCACAACCCAGGCTGTCATCACTGGAGGAGGCCATAACTGCTATGGCACAAGAAGAGGCATGATTGAAGATAATGCCTAGCACCACTAACTCTCTGGGGAAAAAATCAGTCCTAGTAGTTTTTAACCCAAATTCTTCCGGAGGGGAAGGGTGCTACAACTGTTGAGCCCTAAAAACTTCATCAGATTATGTATGAAACCCCTGAGAGGCCAGTTCAGAAAGCAGCCGTGGAGGGCGTAGGGGTGGCAGAGGAGGCTATACAGGTGGTAGAAGTAATCATTCTGGAGGGCACAAGGTAAATCTGGCAGAAGAGGAAAGTAAAAATCAGTTACCCGGAATAACCCTAGTGAGAAGAAAATGCTAGAGATATGGAGGAGCATGAGGCTTGGATCCGGCGACAGTCAAGCCACCACCCTGGGGCATCGACTCCAACCACCTCCGAGGGTAACATCACCTACTATGCCCAAACAAGCACAGGTATACCTGCTAATGCCCTTGCATCTATCCACCAGCCATGTTGGATAATTGACTTTGGGATATCTCGCCATGTCACGTATTCCCATGTTGAGTTCCAAGAATACACTCATCTGACAACGCCTGAAAGTATTCAGACTGTTGATGGTACTGCCAGACCCATTTTGGGTAAAGATACGGTTGAATTCACCCATTTTATGACCCTTACTGATATCTTGCATGCTCTATCTTTTTCTATTAATCTTTTGTCCATTAGTGTCATTGTTCTTCAACTTAATTGTATTATTTCCTTTGACATTCCTAAGGTGGCTTTTTAGGAGAAGGGAACAGGGAGACGACTGGGGACTGATACTTGGCATAAGAGGCTATGACACTTGGCATAAGGGACTATGGTACTTGGACAGGGGTAGACTGGATGCAGCACTAGCATCACTAGTGGAGGAAGCACAAACGGATGAGCCACGAAGATTTGTAGAAGCAGAATTATTACTTCAACATCAGCACATGGGACACTCTTCATTCAGTCTACTAAATTGGATGTATCCATCTATGTATCAAAAGGCTAATAAACAAAAGTTGGTTTGTGATGCTTGTGAGCTTGGAAAATATACCAGAAGCTCTTATGTGAGTTCTGGAAATAAAAGTTTAGCTACTTTTGATATGATACGCTCAGATGTATGGGAAACTTGTCCTATAACTGGTGTTAATGATTTTAAATAATTTGTCACCTTTATTGACTGTTACACTCGTGTCACCTGGGTATACCTAATGAAGAGTAAGAGTGACATCTTTGCATGCTTTCAAAATTTTTATCGCAGACTTACAACCCAGTATAATGCTAAAGTGAAAATTTTGAGATCTGACAATGGGACAGAATACACAAACAAGAGTATTGAAGAGTACTTATCAACCCATAGGATACATCATCAGACTTTGTGTGCCTACACCAGCACAGAATGACGTGGCATAATGGAAGAACAGGCACTTGTTGGAAGTAGTACGGGCAATAATGTTTGCCATGAATGATTCTAAACACTTGTGGGGGAATGTTGTGTTAACGGCTGCATATCTATCAACAGGATGCCCTCTCAGGTGTTGGGATGGAAGACACCATTTGAGATGCTTACAGGAGAAAATAAGTACATTATTCCCCCAAAGGTATTTGGGTGTGTATACTTTGTGAAAGATAACAAGCCTCCGGTGGAAAAGTTGGACCCTCGAGCGGTAAAATACATCTTTGTTGGCTACTTAGAAACTCAGAAGGGATACTATTGTTGGAGTCTGGTGGAGCGGAGGCTCTTTGTGAGCATGGATGTTATATTCAGATATATGAAATCATACTACCACAATGGTTCAGATGAAGGGTATGTATTTGGTGACACACCTAACACATGAGGTATTAGAAGTGAGGGAAAGATGGGCCCAAGCGTGATTGTCGAGTCAGTTCCATGTCCAATGATGAAATCTGGTACAAGAAAACAAAGGAGAGATAGAGAGGGTGAGAAAAGTGATGAGAATGAGGAGGGAGAAAGTGGTGACAATCAGAAGGAAGAAAGTGATGATGTGTAGGGGGAGAAATAGACTACAAAGCTCCAAGTCTACAGAAGGAGAAAGCAGCAGTCCAATATTGTGCTTGTCCCTCGCCTATTGTGCCAAGTCCCTCGCCTAACCCTGCCCCAACTCTTGAAGATGTTTCTCCTACACCGGATCCCTCTAATTCGGATGCGAATCTCTCTGATTCGGATGGTATGATCTCTCCACCACTACCTCATATTCCTCAGGAAAAGCTCCTAATCGTTATAGTTATGAACATAATATTGCCAATTTTTTATCCTACTCTAATATATCCCCTACTTATCGAGCATTTATTGTATCGTTAGACACCACCTCTTTGCCCAAGTGTTGGCAGGAGGCAAAGGAAATCCAAGGTGGAGAGCTGCAATATTGGAAGAACTTGGGGCATTCGAAAGAAATGGAACATGGGAGCTTGTTCCGTTATCTAAAGAAAAAAAAGCAGTCAGATGCAAATGGGTCTTTACAGTAAAGGAGATGCTAGAAGGTAAAGTAGAGCGGTACAAGGCAAGGTTGGTTGCAAAGGGATACATTCAATCCTATGGCATCGACTATGATGAGACGTTTGCTCCAGTAGCCAAGATGAGCACTGTGAGAACCCTGGTCTCCCTTGCAGCAAACCATGGGTGGCAGTTGTATCAATTAGATGTGAAGAACGCATTTCTTCATGGGGATCTACAAGAAAAAGTATACATAGAGATCCCCCCAGGGTTTTGTACGAAACAGTCGACGGAAAATGTGTGCAAGCTGAAGAAATCACTGTATGGACTCAAGCAATCTCCTCGAGCCTGGTTTGATAGATTCAGGAAGGCTGTCACATGCATGGGGTACCGCCAGATAAATACAGATCATACGATCTTCTTCTAGCATGAAGGAGGACACATCACCATACTTGCAGCGTATATGGATGATATAGTGATTACAGGTGATAATGAGGAGGAGATCACCCAGTTTTAATTAAAACTCGCCAAGGAGTTTGAAGTGAAGGATTTGGAAATGATGAGATATTTTCTCGGGATTGAGGTGGCTCGAGGAAGAGATGGGATCGTCCTCTCTCAAAGGAAGTATATACTAGATCTGCTCACAAAGACTGGGATGCTAGGATATCGATTGGCAGTCACTCCAATTGATACGAGAGATAAGTTGGAGACAAAGGCAGAAGAGTCGGTTGATCGTGAGAGATATCAGAGACTTGTAGGCTGATTGATTTATCTAGGCCACACCCGTCATGATATCTCATTTGCTGTGAATGTAGTGAGTCACTACATATATGATCCAAGGAAGGGCCACATGGATACAGTTTTTCATATCTTGAGATATCTGAAAGGGACTCCTAGAAGAGGACTATGGTTCAAGAAAAATAGACACATGGGTGTTGAGGGATACTGCGATGCAGATTGGACAAGCTGCATGGATGACAGAAGGTCTACCTCGGGGTACTGTATCTTTGTGGGAGGTAACCTAGTCTCATAGAGAAGCAATAAATAATCGATGGTAGCACGGTCGACTACTGAAGCAGAATATAGAGCTATAGCTCTGGGAGTGTCAGAGTTGCTGTGGTTAAGAGCACTGCTGACAGAGTTAAAACTAGCCCAGGAAACATCGTTGCATCTTCTGAGTAGTAGTCAAGCTGCAATAAGTATAGCTAACGATCCAGTTCAGCATGACAGAACTAAGCACATCGAGATCGATCGGTTCTTCATTAAAGAGAAGCTAGAAAAAGAAATATTAAAGATCGATCATGTTTGCTCAGAAGAACAAGTTACAGATTGTCTGACTAAGGGTCTTAATTCATCGAGTTTTTCTAAACTATGTAACAAGATGGGGATGATTGATATCTATCGCTCACCTTGAGGGGGAGTGTTGAGAGTATGAAAGGGACTTTAGTCCCACATAGGATAGAATTAAAGAGAGAGAGGGGTTGGCCTCTCCTATAAATATATAGCTTCTTATATCATTAAAGCCAAGCAAAATATTCTACCACATTTTAACTGTAGCCTCTCGAAGGGACCTAAATAAAATTTACCTTCTTCGAAAAAAAACAGTCAATTAAACTACCTTCCAAATTTGGTATAACCTGGATTGGTTTTAAATTCATTCAACTATCAATAACTAAGTGCTCATCATCATCATCCAAACATTCTCCCACAAGAATGGGTCGAGTATGGAGCGTAAGAAAGCTCCATACAAGACTATGGAGCATAAGAAAGCTCCATACAAGGGCTGTCGACTTGATGTCATCCCTCTATGTTGGTGTCAAAAAAAAGGTAGCTATCAGCATAAGAAAGACATCCCATAAAACCTAGATAACCAGTTGGTAGGAATGTAGGTAGACCTAACTTTTGGATAGAAGTTTAAGCTCAAGCAACCAAGACGCATCCTCCAATTTTCTTTAGACTATAAAGAGTCTAGACAAAGAGGTATAATGATACAATTTTCTATATAGAGTTGCATTGATCTATATGACATATTATGGCAAAGAGTGAAAAAATGACAACCCTAATAAAAACTCAATTCGAATAATAATTTTACTTGGAAGTCCGAACCCAAAAAATGTTATTGCTCTGAATTCTGTCCCAGTCGGAACAATACTTATAGTTTATATTAATGGATCAATATCACTAACCCTTCCCAAACATTTATGTTCCAAAATTTTGCCAACTTATATTGCATAAAATTATTCTAGAACGTGTAAGCCATAAAAAGTTATATTAAAGTTATTATTATGAAATTCTGCTCACCATCCTTGTGATCTTACCAAAAAAATTAATGTTTCCTAAGATGTAAGTCCCCTAAAATTTTAAATTTTATTTAAAGTATTTTTGTAATTTATTGAATTTCTTTAGAGTATTTTTATAGTTAAATAGAAAATAAATTTTACTGATTAATTAAATTATATAAAAATTATTTAGAATTATTTCACAAAATGATTTTTATTATTTTAGAGTCTTGTTAAAGTGTGATAGATTTTCCAGAATTTATTCTATGTGTAAATGTTCTTTTTGAATCATCTCATCTATATATGTAAATATATATGTGAGTAATAATAATAATAACAGTAATAGTAATAGTAATAATAAGAAATAGCAATAATAATAATAATAATAATAATAATAATAATAATAATAATAGTACAAAAGAAAAAGAAAAAGAAAAAGAAAAAGAAAAAGAAAAAGAAAAAGAAAAGAATAACTTTAATCTAAAACCTAATACTAAACCTAAACAAATATAAAACCTAGAACTAATCCCCCTCCCTTAAACATATTCCTAATAACTAACCTAAACTACTAACCCCCCAAACCCACAGCCAACTCCCCCCCCCCCCCCCCGCGAGTCACAGACAACCCCTTAGCCATCTCTCTCTCCCTCTCTCTCTCTCTCTCTATATATATATATACACACATATATAACTCTAAACCCTAACCCTAACCCCGGCGACCTCAGCCCCAGCTCGGTGCTGTCGCCCCCGAGGGGAACCACCGCCCAGCCGACCGCCGCCGTCCGTCCCCGCGCGCGCTGTGCGCGTGCACATCAGCCGCAGTCTCGAGCCATCTTCAAGGTGATATATCTCCTTCATTTTTAATTATTTTTATGAGCGGTTTATCCTTGTACATTCATAACCTAACCCTCTAAGATTTTCATTCAAGCGGGACGAGTTTTCGTGTCCTGGATTAGTCGAAAAGTCGACCGAAAAATGACCAAAAAACTGACTAAAAATAGTCCAGAAACTTCAACCCAAACCCCCATGTTCACACCCAATTTGCCACCAACCTATTTTATATTTTCAAAAACTAATTAAAGGGCTTTTCTTCTCAATATAACCAAAAAAATTTCTGTTCTTTTAAATTTTGTTAATTTGTTCTATGTGCTAAACTATCCGACCTCCAAAACGACCAAAAACTTGATAATTTAAAACTAAAATTTTATGATACGGAGTGCGCTCCGCCAAACGAGACCGCCTTGTTGCGTACCAATTATACCAAAAGGTGCGTATGGTATATCCTGACGTGTGGGCTTTCGTGGAAACTGATTCGGACGTGTGTGTCGGAATCAACCTGTATCCGTAAAAAGTTCCCGTATCGCGACTTTTGTAAAACACCATCCCATTTTGTGTACGCTCGTCGGAATACGATAAAACTTACGCCATTGGATTCGTGGTATCACGCTAGTCCTGTGACCCAAGTTTCACGCAATTCCGAGACAGTTGACCAAGTCGCCTATTTGCGAGGCCCCACGGGTTGACTTTAAGGGCGAATTTGTGATCGGCTCACCGGAATCCAAAATTGGACATACCGTTGAGTTCGTATCGACATTTAAAATTTATTTGACCTATAATTTGTCCCATTTAGAGACCTTTACCTCTGGCACACTTTTCGGTACAAAGTGGGCCACATGTGGACCCCACTTTGACCCAAAATTACTGTTTTGCCCCCTGTGTCCAAATTGGACGAAAGGGTAGTATTTTCTAGCTATCTCGCTTATTCTGGGAATATTGGTAATGTTTATTTCAGCATCCGGAGACGTTCATTCTGATGTCATGGTTTCTGATCCATTTGTGCTTGACGTCTGGATGCTAACACTTTGTAACTTTCTTGCCAGGCAAGATACCTTGCCAAATTGCTTATAGTACTTTTGCATGCTTATCATATTTTTATATATTCATTATATATGTATTTTTTTAGTCATAATTATAAACTATATATATGTTGACACACACTTGACACATAGTATCATGGGAGGGGAGGACAGTCAGTAGGCGTATGGGCTATATCCACTCTGGTAAACCGTAGTAACTAGCACGCACTATGGTAGCTGTATCGCGCTGGTCGCTACCCTCGTGGTATGTCGATTTCTGGTGTCACGATGGTTGCTACCCTCGCGGTATGACGGCTTCTGATGTTCATGGACGTGTGTGTGAGTTGTGAGATTAGATAGAGTAGCCTACCCATGCCTATACGTCAAAAAGTTCTCCTCATTATGCATATTCATATAGATTGTCTAGTACAACATACTTATATATTTTCTGTCTATTATGCATGTTATACTGTATTCAATTGGCATGCTTCTATGTATCTTGTTACGTCCCTCTGAGGACCTGGTCCCTTTCCAGATGTAGACGATCATGACTATTCGCAGGAGCATGGATCAGGCCTGGCTACTTATCTCTCTTTCGAGGAGTACTCTTCTCTTCGAGTCTCATTGTTCATTAGATATACTTATGTGGTTTTTCTTATATTCTAGTTGGTAGTGAATTTGTCTCCACCCAACTACTTGTTCTTATCAAGCATTTTATACTTGATTCAGTTATATAGTTGATTGGTTATTTGATTTTGTGGATGAGATCTAGTTATGCCCTGTGACTTATGATAATATCTATACCACTTATGAATTGCTATTCATAATACAGCGTACGTATGTGTTATGGTTTTCATATATTGGAGTTGCCATATACATACGGCTGGTATGCTTACGTATTTCTAGTCCTACGTATTTTGGGACTGAGGCGTGACATGTTTTTGTGGTGGCCCATGCAGGTCGAGAGTATATTGTCTCGGTTATGTTACTGTACCGAGCAAGCCTGCGCATAGGATTAGAATATAGGATCTCATCCACTTATTTAATCACCTCCCTTGATTTTATTTCGCATTCTTATTTGATTGCTTGCATTGCATCTTGCTTGATCCTTTCACAATGTTAATCTTATCTTTTCTTTCGTACTTGATAGGGGTTAGGAAGATGACTGGTACTAGGTATATACGCTCTATTGTTCAATAACACTATTAGTTAAATTCTTGTAAGTTTGGTAGTATGCCTCATAACCTAGTATCACATAGTCCTTTTGACCCATTAATGAAGTGTAATTGAATGACACCAACTATAGGCTTGCATAAGAAGATAGTATTTATCCAGATTATAGAACTTAAAGACCCATACCCCCAATTTGGTCGACTATAGACTTAGACAAGAAGTTAGTATGACAACTGTAGAGGTATAACACCGGCCTTCTTGGTGAACTTAAATTATTCTGTACCTTCCTCCATCATAATCAAGCGTACTTATATTTTTTGGACTACCTCCGCTTATGCTGCTATTTTATAGCCTAGTTTTGTAAGCTTATTCTTTTATCGAGCTTGTTCATGACACATGTGTTATTGGGGACGCCTACTAATACATTATCTAAAATCATAATCAGTGTATTATAGTCTGATCAACCTTAATGCACTTGGTTTGCTCTTTCCATAACTACTTTACGCGGATTGAGATATAGTTGACTCAGCTTGTTAGACGAAAATACTTGCCCTCTAGACATGTTCGAGCATATCGTATCGGTTACATAACTGTACTGATATGAGTATGCAAATAAAAATTTACCAAAATAAGGTTTCAATCCACAACTGCCCTTACAACTCTCTTTTGAATTTTTTAATCGCCTTGAACCCCGTACTTGCATTCTATCACCTCCTCCTTGAATTCTTTATTATAGTTTTCCGTCTTCCTCTATTTCGGAAAGACGAATGTTCGTGCTTCGTATAAGTTTGATACACGGAGAGTACTAGATATACCCCATAGGCCAATCACATTACCTTGTGACTATCTTTTGTAATTAAGGGCATATCACACATGATATATTTGGTATTAAATTTGAGGATATGTTGATATTTTAACTAGATGGCATACCCACGATGCTAATGGATGACACGAGTAGCAGTAGTAGTATTATTTTTCCTATCACCATCTCGTCCTCTTGGGTTGCTCATCTTCTCTTCCGTATCTATTCCTTGTCCCATGCTTAGTTTTTCCTATCGTAGTTGCATCTTTTCATGCCATCATGAATTGTTGATTTACTTCAACCTCACCCTTATTTTGTTAGTTGCATCTTTTTATGCCAATCTCTTTACAACTCTTGTAGACTTCTAGACCGAGACCGCACTTGGCACTTAGAAGACTAGGGAGTTGATCTTAGAGATGGGAAGTTTAAGGCTCAGGGGTGTTGCTCACTAAAGGATTAAAAGATTGAATGCTTGGATAATTGGATATTGTGGAAATTTTAATCCTATTTATAGGATAATGGTGAGCAGAATTCGACCATAGTTCGGATGTGATTTAATGTGATTTAATTCAAATTTTTGAACGTTGGGCCAAGAAATTAGGGATATCACAACTGTATTGATTTTATACCAAAGTGGTAACCGAGTTCGGTCCGAGTTCGACATGAATTCGGTTTAAATTCTGTTGTCTATTCTGGTAAGGTTTGGTTTGAATGTAAACTGATTTGTAGATAGGTTCATGGGTTTATTTGAGTGGACTTGGGTTATGCCAGTGCGACTCGATGCACATAAGTCCTAAACTCAAATAAAATATCAAATTACATATGAAAACTAAGGGCACTGATAATGCCAAACTTTTGAAACATCTGCTGACTTGAAGACACTTTTTCCCTTGATGACAGTTGTCCAAAGATAACCAGATCTGGGAATCTGAATACCTTTCGGGGGCTTCGCCCCCGAACTCCCACGAGGGGCGCTGCTACCTCGACCCCCGTCCGCTGACCGGGCAGCGGAACCCCTGGGTACGAGGCTCCAGATAAGTTGTAGGCGGTTGGACGAAATCTTCTGGTATAACGCCATCTTTGGTTCATATAGCATATGTCCACTGCTGATCTTGCTTATTGATTTCTGCAAGTACATGTTAGGCAAACAAGGAAATATACAGAAGCAAATATTACATATCTGGACAATGCTGAGTTTAAGTAGAAGATACTATAGTGATTGATCGATTATCATAATGCTAAACTTAATCGATTAGCCATATTCAAAAACTCAACATAAACATTGGGCCAACGCAACCAACACATAAGCAACTTTGACAAGACGAAGATTCATAGAGATCTTCCTTCTTCAAATGTTGTAGTGTTCGCTATCAAACTTCTCAAGCTTGTGAAAGCTAGTATCGATAAGGTTTGATCGGTTCTCCATCTAGCTCGGATCTTGCTTTGAGATTGTTATTCCCGAGGCGGATCTAAGATGGTAGAACACGGGCCAATAGCAGAGTTACAAGCGAAACCCGAAAGTCTGCTTTCTACTATAACCCAAGTTATCGTCGAGATACAGAGATTTCGGCAAACAAGTTTGCCCTCTGAAGAACTCGATTCCAACTGATCACAAAGAACCAAAAAAGAAGTTGGCACACCAGAAACTCGCAAGAGTCTCTCTTCAAGTGATGCACAACTCCTAAGAACAAGTTACAATCTGGCTATAAAGAGAAAGAAACTACAACAAGAAATAATTATGTTCTTCTTTTTACGTTCGCAAACACTACAATGAGATAGAACAATACAAAGAGAAGAAGAAGAAAGATCAGAACAGAGCTCCTGCTGGGGTGATCAAAACCACTGGCGCTCAGAGCAAGATTTTTCCTATCCGTGATCTGCTCACAGGATCCAGCAAGCTCTCGAAGAACTTCTGGAATGCTCGTGTCACCTCCCTCTTGGATTCGCACGAACTCCTGGACTCCTTAGCACATCAATCTCTCTTCAACTCTCTCTCTCTCTCTCTCAAAATTATGAATCATCTTTCAAAGAGCAACGAATGAGAGTATTTATAGAGGAACCTGGCCACATAGTCGGTTACAAAGATATTAGAACAAAATTAATTCAAATCCCACAAAATCTGATCTGAATTAAAGACACAATCTTTCTATAATTGACTCTTTTTTTTGTACCATTTTATCTCATTATAGCGTCTACGAACGTAAAGAGAAGAGCATTATTATTTCTTGTTGTAGTTTTCTTCTCTTTATAGCCAGATTATAACCTGTTCTTAGGAGTTGTGAATCACTTGGAGAGAGACTCTTGCGAGTTTTTGGTGTGCCAACTTCTCCCAACAGTGGCCAGGTTCCTCTATAAATACTCTCATTCGTTGCTCTTTGAAGGGTGATTCATAATTTTGAGAGAGAGAGAGAGAGAGAGAGAGAGAGAGAGAGAGAGAGGTTGCTACGCCAAGGAGTTCATGAGTTCGTGCGAGTCCAGGAGGGAGGTGACACGAGCGTTCCAGAAGTTCTTCGAGAGCTTGCTGAATCCTGGAAGCATATCACGGATATGGCGAATCTTGCTTTGAGCACCGGTGGTTTTGATCACCCCAACAAGAGTTCTGATCATGGATTACATAATAGGGAATAACTTGGTATTGAGTCGCTTGTTGGTATTTTTGCCTTTGGACTAGTGAAAGATAGTCCCACATCGGCTATACCATAAATTGGGCATCTCAATATAATTCTTTGCTTGTGTTGAGATATACACATGGGGTGTGGTGAGGTACATGGGTGCCATGTGGGAGTGTTTTCCTAGGAGAAAAAATGATTAACTTCTTATGAAAGCATTTATGCTTTTTTTCATGCTCTTGGCATTTATTCCATAGGAACTAAGCGACTTTGACTCGGACTCAAATTCGGGCTCAAGGGCGCAAAGTGGCACTTTATTGGCACACTTTGTACTTAGCACGTCATCATCGGCGCTTGTAACGCCCCGCTCCGAACGGTTACTTAAGAAACACTAAGCTGCTTCGACTCGGTTGAGAATCGAGTCTCGGGGAAACCTTACCGCCAGATCAACACGGACAAAGTGCAATGAACCCTTCGAATTAATCGAGCGGCTTCTATTGAAACAAGTCCAAGAGTTTTGTTGGTTGCTTTGCTTCTTGGTTTTGTGTTGCTTTGTGTTTTGAGTTGCTTTCGATGACTTGGTTTTCATGATTTTGCTTTCTCGCTTGCGCTTTCTTTTCGAATCGTAAGGGAAAGAGATTGAAGTATGCTAACCAAGTATTGCTGCATTTTCAGGACGCATAACCAAAGAGTGAACGTCGCTTAGGCTTCCCCATCCTCTCGTTCGATTGATTCGGTGAGTGGCTTAGGCCCTTCGATAAATCTTTCAGTTCACATGCTAAATGAAAAGAATCTCTAGTTCACTAAATGTTGCCTCACTAAAAAGATAAGTTAAAAGATGGAACTGCATGCGAATGTACATAGAAGTTTCTGCTTTACTTCAATCGAATGTTGCCTCTTACTTGTTGCATCACTATATCATGCATTGAGCATTCATGGTTAGTGTTTGTGTCAAGTGTAAAAGAAGAAGAAGACGGATCTAGTAGTCCGCCCTAACGTCCGGTCCTTCGGGGATCTTGGGGGGGGGTGGCTATTAGATGGTTATATGCTTGCTATGTTATGCATCCTAAGAGTTGGTTTATAATGTGTGCTTGCCATGCATGGGTCTCGGACAACTTGTGCACAAGGTAATAGTCTCTCGATCGGTTCCTGGGGCACTGGGAATCGGTCGGTCCGGAAGGGATTGTGGGGACACCCTGACGTCCGGTCCTTCGGGGATCTTGGGGGGTGTTGTTGTCCATTAATGGGGAAACTCATGGACCGTCATATAGATAGGGCGCATGCTAGGTTTACCTTCTTGCATACCTATTATTTGTGACACCAGAAGAAGATTGATACATAAGTTTATGCATATATGCAAATTGTGCCTAACTTGTGTGTCTGCTGCAGGGATAACCGCTCGGCTGTGGGTAAGAACTATCATATGAATATGCTATATCGTCTATGTTTCCTTATATGAATTGCTAAAAAGAAACTAGACAACGAGAAAGATCACCTAATAATGCTAGCTTCATCTGTTTACTTAGTGTGGATTTCTTAGGTGAGTTTGGCCACGGTCGCTCACCAGTACATGTGGCAGTACTGACCCACGTTTGTGGGCAAATATTCAGGTGCTGGAAGCGAGAGTTTGGCAAGCTTCCTGAATCTGAATCAGAGTGTGCGCACCCTTCCTTAGGACTGTGTTCGTGCTGCTTCTTCCGCTGCTTACCTCTCCAGTGGGCTACTTCCTCTTCTGCTAGATGTTCTGCTATTTTGGTCCTACTACAAGGACATTATGTAATGGGCGTTGTGGCTAATTTTGGGAAATGTGAAAAGAGTTGTAAGCCTTCTAAGGCATATTTTGTAACTCAGCCAAGCAAGCTCTTGTAATCAAATCTTCAAGTATTCAATGAAAGAAAGTATTTTGTGTGCTATCAAATGTGTTCAACTCTGATTCTCGGCATTTACTCTGTGGCTATATATATATATATCTTCGTCCCTCTTGTGTCTTGTGCAGGTACATTGCCTGGTGCAAGCGCAACTTAGGCTTGCACGGCATCGCGCCCAAGCGAGGACGAAGGGTTCCGTAGGGACCAAGCGAGGACGATCGGCCCTACGGGATCTGGGGCGCGACAGGTGGTATCAGAGCATGGCTTTACGTCCTTGGCCTCTTCAAATATCGTTTTCGAAAAATGATATAAGTTTTCAAGCGATTTCAAAAGTCCCGAATTTCGAAAATAGATTTCAAATCTATAAGAGTTAAATCGAGAGTATGAAAGGTCCCTAAGAGTATGAAAACCCAACGTCCCATGCAATAAGTCCATAATACGTTATGAGACTAACGCAAGCTACTCTCTTTTGCAGCAAAGATGACAAGAGCAGGTGCTAGTAACCCTGAGACATCGCGCGCAGGAAACGTGAGCGATGATCAGATGGATAAACTGATTGTAATGCTTCAAAATCAGAATGATCGCCATGCTGCACAATAAGAACGATTTGAGGCACAGCAGCAACGATCTGATGCTAGAGCCGTAGCACAACAACAACAGCTTGACTCTCTGACACAGATTATGACAACACTAGTAGCACAAAGTGGTGCATCCAGAACTGCTGCAACGCCTGTGACTGCCCCGACCATGCCTCGTGGAGCAGGAGTAGCAGAGACTAACGAGCCTCCTCGTGCGGCCGGGAAGTCTACCTTTAAAGGTGTTGAGTTTCTGAAGTTGAACCCTCCGGAGTTTGAAGGCAGGACCACGTCGGATAAGGTGATGGACTGGATCGCAAAGATGGAGAGCTTGTTTAGATTTGCTTCTGTACCTGCGAACAAGAGGGTGGCGTGTGCAGATATGCAGCTGCGATTACGTGCACACGACTGGTGGGAAGTGAAGAAAGCAGATCTAGCCACCAAGCATCATGATGGTAGGATCACCTGGGGAATGTTCAAGGAAGCATTCCTTGCACATTATCTTCCGCCAGCTGTCAGGCAGAAAAAGGAAGACGAGTTCACCGAACTTAAGCAAGGGAACATGTCCGTCGAAGATTATGAGTCAGAATTTTCCAAACTTGCTAAGTTTGCTAGCTCGATGATTCCTGATGAGGTAGCCCGCACACATCGGTTCATAAAAGGCTTAAACGATAATCTCAGAAAAGATGTTATGAATCGGGAGTACAAAATATACATGCAAGTCTTTGAGGCAGCAATACAGAATGAGCACTTCACTCCACAAAGTGCTCCGGAGAAGGCACTCGCTCCTCGGAACCCTTCTGCTAAACGATACCACAATGGTGAGAGGAAGACTGACACAGAGAAACCGGCTGATGCAGGTGAGAACCGCGGGAAAGTGTGCAGCTACTGTGGCCGTCCCGGTCATATAAAAGAGACTTGTTATGCCCTCCACAAGCTGTGTTTTAAGTGTGGGCAAGCTGGCCATGAAAAGCGAAATTGCCCGAAGAGGAGAGACTCTGAGAACCAAGGGGATGACGCATCGGGTCATGCTCGTGATCCAACTGATCAGTTACGAAGGCCAAGAGTTTATCAGCTGAATTTAGAGCGTGATGAGAGTGGACACGATGTTGGTGAGTCTGATTCCTTTGATCTCTTGATGCATCGCATATCGCCTCCTTGACTTCTTAAGTTTCGGGACGAAACTTTTTCTCAGTGGGGTAGTATGTAACGCCCCGCTCTGAACGGTTACTTAAGAAACACTACGCTGCTTCGACTCGGTTGAGAATCGAGTCTCGGGAAAACCTTACCGCCAGATCAACACGGACGAAGTGCAATGAACCCTTCGAATTAATCGAGCGGCTTCTATTGAAACAAGTCCAAGAGTTTTGTTGGTTGCTTTACTTCTTGGTTTTGTGTTGCTTTGTGTTTTGAGTTGCTTTCGATGACTTGGTTTTCATGATTTCGCTTTCTCGCTTGCGCTTTCTTTTCGAATCGTAAGGGAAAGAGATTGAAGTATGCTAACCAAGTATTGTTGCATTTTCAGGACGCATAACCAAAGAGTGAACGTCGCTTAGGCTTCCCCATCCTCTCGTTTGATTGATTCCGTGAGTGGCTTAGGCCCTTCGATGAATCTTTCAGTTCACATGCTAAATGAAAAGAATCTCTAGTTCACTAAATGTTGCCTCACTAAAAAGATAAGTTAAAAGATGGAACTGCATGCGAATGTACATAGAAGTTTCTGCTTTACTTCAATCGAATGTTGCCTCTTACTTGTTGCATCACTATATCATGCATTGAGCATTCATGGTTAGTGTTTGTGTCAAGTGTAAAAGAAGAAGAAGACGGATCTAGTAGTCCGCCCTAACGTCCGGTCCTTCGGGGATCTTGGGGGATGTGGCTATTAGATGGTTATATGCTTGCTATGTTATGCATCCTAAGAGTTGGTTTATAATGTGTGCTTGCCATGCATGGGTCTCGGACAACTTGTGCATAAGGTAATAGTCTCTCGATCGGTTCCTGGGGCACTGGGAATCGGTCGGTCCGGAAGGGATTGTGGGGACACCCTGACGTCCGGTCCTTCGGGGATCTTGGGGGGTGTTGTTGTCCATTAATGGAGAAACTCATGGACCGTCATATAGATAGGGCGCATGCTAGGTTTACCTTCTTGCATACCTATCATTTGTGACACCAGAAGAAGATTGATACATAAGTTTATGCATATACGCAAATTGTGCCTAACTTGTGTGTCTGCTGCAGGGATAACCGCTCGGCTGTGGGTAAGAACTATCATATGAATATGCTATATCGTCTATGTTTCCTTATATGAATTGCTAAAAAGAAACTAGACAACGAGAAAGATCACCTAATAATGCTAGCTTCATCTGTTTACTTAGTGTGGATTTCTTAGGTGAGTTTGGCCACGGTCGCTCACCATTACATGTGGCAGTACTGACCCACGTTTGTGGGCAAATATTCAGGTGCTGGAAGCGAGAGTTTGGCAAGCTTCCTGAATCTGAATCAGAGTGTGCGCACCCTTCCTTAGGACTGTGTTCGTGCTGCTTCTTCCGCTGCTTACCTCTCCAGTGGGCTACTTCCTCTTCTGCTAGATGTTCTGCTATTTTGGTCCTACTACAAGGACATTATGTAATGGGCGTTGTGGCTAATTTTGGGAAATGTGAAAAGAGTTGTAAGCCTTCTAAGGCATATTTTGTAACTCAGCCAAGCAAGCTCTTGTAATCAAATCTTCAAGTATTCAATGAAAGAAAGTATTTTGTGTGCTATCAAATGTGTTCAACTCTGATTCTCGGCATTTACTCTGTGGCTATATATATATATATCTTCGTCCCTCTTGTGTCTTGTGCAGGTACATTGCCTGGTGCAAGCGCAACTTAGGCTTGCACGGCATCGCGCCCAAGCGAGGACGAAGGGTTCCGTAGGGACCAAGCGAGGACGATCGGCCCTACGGGATCTGGGGTGCGATAGCGCTTGTGCGTATTTGATGCGCTCGTTTATGTGCTAGTTGCATGCGCGGTTGCTTGAGCGGGGTGCTGCGCGGGCACATGCGCATGCGATGAACGACCATCCGCGACTATGCGGGCATGCGCAGCTGGGTGCTGGGCTATATACACCCCGTAAGTGCTCAATGCTCTCAGAATCTCAGAGTCTTCTATATGATTCAAACAATTTAACCTGAAAGTTTGGCAATCCACATCAAGCTCTTCAATTCAAATTGAAGATCCTTTGATCCTGGTGATCTAAAACCTTGGGTGATGTTGTCCTGCAGAAACAACGATGGAAGTAACAAACAATAATAACCTTCTGATGGGACACATCGAAAATAAATTCAAGAAAACAGAGAACACCTCAAACAAAAATTCAAGTATTTACGTGGTTCGGCCAAGATGTCTACATCCATAGACGAACGTGATTCAGTTCCACTATGAAAAAGAAAAATAATTAAAATAACTCTCTCAACACTTCTCTCCTTGATCTCAAGAACTCTTTACTATAAAGATAGGAAGAAAAAAAAATCTCTCACAGACACTCTTATATTGAACTCATTTAACAACTTTAAAAATCTCTCTCACACTCTTGTGTTGAAGTTATTCAATAACTTTCATTTAACACAATTTAAAAATCTCAAATTATTATTTTTTGACTATTCCTTTTATATAGCATGTCATGTATCCATATATGTAAATCCCATATATGGAAACCCACTATATGAAAATTTCAGATATGGAAATCCAATATATGAAAATCCAATCCTATATATGCTTGCGCGTCGCGGATTGGACAAGGGGTATAAAGATAATTTTCTAAATCCTTTTTTATTATTTTTTAATTCGATTAGGTGCATGATTTGATATGCGTTTATTAGTCACGCACTCAGGACTTTGCACGCTTGCACGCTGCAGATCAAACCAACTATATAAAGGTAATTTCTTAAATCATTTTTATATTTATTTCTTTTTTTAAATTCAGTTTGGGGTATTATTTAATGCGTGTTTATTAGTTGTGCACTTAATACTTTGCGTTTGTGCGCCGCAGATCCACATGATTATAAAGGTAATTTTCAGAATTCTTTTATTTTGATCTCTTTTTAAATTTGATTGGGTCCACAATTTAATGCACGTTTACTGACCGTGTACTTAACACTTCACACACTCGCGTGCCGCGGATCAGACCAAAGGTACAAAGATAAATTTCTTTGTCATTTTTATTACTATTTATATAATTTTCACAAGTTATATTGTGAGGGTGACCCCCCGAGAACAAAGTGGTCATTTTTTTTGCGTCGTCACAGATCGACCTCGTGCCCGCCATTACAACTTGCCAAGCCAAAATCGTGGGCAGAATGTACTGTGCACCAGATTTTTTATATATATTATATTTCAACAAAAAAATAGGGGGGAGGGGGGCATTTTGGAAATTCTAATTTAGACAAACATGTCAACAAAGACATATCAAAATTGTGGGTTGGGTGGCCTCCAACCCCCCCCCCCCACCGCCCCCCCTGTCACACCCCAGTCCCAAAAATACGTAGGACTAGGACACGTAAGCATGCCAGCCGCATGGATATGGCAACTCCAATATATGGAAACCAATTCCATACGTACGCTGTAATATGAATATAAAATCCACAAGTGATATAAAATATAATACAAGTCACAGGATAAAATCTAAATCTCATCCACCAAAATCATATAGAAATAAATAACCAGTATCTATGAAACTAGATCTCAATAAGAAGTATCTAAGGATGATAGTTGGATGGAAACAAATCCACTACCAACTCGAATATAAGAGCAAATACAATATGAGTACAACACCACAACACAATATAAGAATACCAGGTATCCATCACAGCTCGAAGAGAAGATATCCTCGGATCACATGTAACCATCCAAATCTGCGCTCCTGCAAATACTCAAGAAAAGATACACCTGGCAGCGGACCAGGTCCTCAGAGGGACGTAACAAGATACAGAAAATACGAGCCAATTTGAATACAGTAAACATGCATATGGTTTGAAAATAGATAAGTACGTTGTACATGACAATCTATATGAATGCAAATGAGGACAACTTTTCGACGTATGGGCAAGGGTAGGCTACTCGATCTACCTCACAACTCACACACACGTCAATGGACATCAGAAATCGACATACCGCGGGGGTAGCGACCAGCGAGACTCCAGAAATCGACATACCGTGGGGGTAGCGACCAGCGCGACACACGCCCGTAGTGCGAACTATATACTACGGTTTACCAGAGTGGTTAAAAGCCCATACGCCTAATGATTGTCCTCTCGTGATACTAGGTGTCAAGTGTGTGTCAACATATCTAATATATATAGTAATGACTGAACGAACTACACATGCAATGAATAAATAGAAATATAAATAGCATGCAAAGTACTGTAAATAATTTGGCAAGGTATCTTGCCTGGGGTCCTGCTGCTGGTATGAATCAGAGTCCAAGTCACAGTCCAAATAGCCTATGTATTACAAATTTATCACGTCAAAAGATAATTTATTTTAATTTATTTAATTCTGGAATAATTACTCTAAAATCCTATTTTAATCTTATTATTCTGATTTTTATGTTAATTCCTAAATTTTTCCTAAAGAAACTGAAATTTATCAACTCGAGACTCATGGCACGTAAATCGAGGCGATCTGTTGACCAAAAAGTCAACCGACACAAACTCAACTTTCATGCATGATTTTCTGTAGATTTCAGCGTCAAAAATATGCTGGAATTTATAGCTCGTCCGAATTCAAATTCGTTTGGGAATTATGGCACATACAAATTTTGTATTGTGTACCGATGGTTAAATTCTAACCTAGAAGTTCTACAGAATTAACAGTATGTAAATACTTGGAAATAAATTCTGGGAAAAACATATGTCGATGATCTCGACATTAGCTTTCCGAAACTTTAAACGGTTCATGATTCTGATTCCTGGTTCTCCCGAAATCGCGAAAATATCGAAACACATCTATTTTCGGACATGCTGTGCTCTACAAATTTTCCAGAATTTAATACTCATAATTTAGAAAAACAATTTATATAATCAGAAAGCTAACCTCATTATCGTTCTAACAAAAAAAATTTTGAGCGCGTTTGGAGTCCGGAGCTAGGAGATATCGTCTTTTTAATTCGTCATAACTAGTAGAAAATGAGGCTGAATTTATGACGAATTTTGACTATTTTTTGGACGAAAAAGAGAGAAATTTGGGGAAAAAAAAATATGAATGATGAGGTATTTATAATGGTGGACACTACTTAATTAAATACGACTAGGATTGGTTAATTTGGATAGGATTATGATGAATTTAAATAAGGATATGATATACATTAAGTTGATTTCCTAGTAGGTTCAGGATTTGAATTAATTTAAAATAGAGTTTGAATTTATCTCAATAATTTATAATCTTAAATATAATTAAAGATAATACAAATAATTTATAAAATCTTATTAATATCTATTAACACTAAATTAGCATCTATCTAATATTAAGACTATATATATCCAAATAAATCCTAAATAATTTTAAAATCTAAATAAATTTCTTAAAATTCTAAATAAATTACAAAAATATAATTAAATATTTTAAACTAAAATAAATATTTGGTAGGAACGACATGAAAGTATGGTCGTATAGTAAATCATAGAAGTCCTAAAAATTTATGTTTTCTAAGTTTTAATTATCAAAAATTCTAGAAAAATCTCCAAAAATCTAAAATAACCTAAAATAATTCTAAATGAATATTTATATAAGTAAATATACTAAAAATTTTATTTTCTAATTAACTAAGAGAATATTCTAAATAAATTCAACATCTATAATAAATATAATAATATAAAATATATACAAAATACCTATTTTGGGTGAGGGAGTTTACAATCTACCCAACTTAAAACAATTTCGTCCTCGAAATTAAAATAAAGCATAATTTGTTAAATCCTTCACATTCATACATAAGGTACGTCAATCGCAATCTCTTCCAAAATTTAAATAACAAAATCTATTCAAATCTATCGCGATCACTTCAAAATTAAGATAACCACTGTTTAAATCAAAATTGAACCTGTCGTAATCTCTTCTCGATTTTTTTTTTATCAACATTCAAATCTAACTCAAGTCTATATGACATCCCACATCAAAATTTATATCACCATTTCCAACTATCATAATCTCCTCTAGACTTTGAGCAATAAATAATTCTAATCAAATCTTATTCCTATTCTCAAATTAAGAATTTTGTACTTTTCAAATATTTAAACTCAATTTACATCCTCAATATTTTAAATAGGTGACCCAACAATCAAAATTAAACTTTTAATTCAAATCATCAAATTATAAAATTTAAATCTAATTCATCAGTTGTTCAAGTCTAAAATTCTATATTTATCCTAAAAATTTAAATCGATAATTTATCCTTCAATATTCAAAATTTAAATCATGTGCTCAAAGTATAAATATTGGGTCCTCAATATCAAGATTTTTAAAATTCATTAAATCCTCATTATCTTAATCCTTCTTTTAAAATTCTCCATATTTAAAAGGACTTAATCTCTCAATCTAATCCTACTTGATCACAATCTAAAAGAATTCTCCTCAAGTTTAATAATGTAATTTTTACCCAACTTAGAATTTACCCCTCTATCACATAAGGCTCTTACACTTAAGAAAAATATTCCTCAATTTATTTTCTCATGTCATTCAATCCTCAAAACTTTAACACCAACTATACCATATGTGATATGCCCTTAATCAATTATGAAAGATAGTCACCAAATAATGTGATTGGTCTATGAGGTATATCTTGTACTATCCGTGTATCACTTATATCCAAGCACGAGATTTCGTCTTTCCGAAACAAGGAAAGACGGAAAGCAACGGAAAAGAGTTCAAGGAGGGGTAATAGAATGGAAGTATGGGAATCAAAGCGTTTAAAGAATTCAAATGGAAATTGTCAAGACAGTTGTGGATTGAAATCTTAATTTGGTAATTTTCTATTCGCATGCTCACATCGGTGCAGTTATATACTTGATATGATATGCTTTGTCGTATCTAGAGGGTAAGTATATTTGTCTACTGGTCCACTATACATCTCAATCCACGTAAAATACTATTGCGAAGGGCGAATCAAGCGCATTATGGCTAGCTAGACCATAATACACTGATTCTGATTAGACAATTTGTATTAGTGTGGTTGATCAGGCCCCAATAACACATATGTCATGAACAAGCTCGATATAAGATTAAGCTTGCAAAAACTAGGCTATAATAGCAGCATAATTCAAGGTAGCACAGAAAATATAATGCTGGATTATGATGAGAGAATGTACAAAATAATTCAAGTTCGCAAAAGCAAAAATAACATAAGCAATAATAATAAAAGACTCTACAATCTCTACAGTTATCATACAACCTCCTTATCTAAGTCGCTAGTCGACCAAATAGGGCAAGGACCTCTAAATTCTATGGTCTGAATAAACACTGTCGTCTTTTGCTAGCATGCGATAAATATCATTCGGTTACACTTCAATTAATAGGTCAAAAGACTATGTGATACTAGGTGTCAAACATTATGGTAAAACTTCTAACTAACTCTAGTAGTGTCTATACTACTCTCAAGTCTTCTTAATACATCAAGGGGTAATAGTATAACAATCTAAAGATAAGGAATTCTAGGTTCACTAGATATTCTAAACTTAATGGTGTGTCTATATTCTCGTTGTATTCTTAATAGGTGTGCTACTCTAATTATCATCCTAATAACAGGGGTTCCTATATTCTAGCAGAAGACTATACTCAAGGAATTATTAGGGAAGCACATGAATCAAGCAGGATACAATTGTTCAAAATAGAACAGATAGGAGGAGATGAATCACAGTCAATTGTGGATAAGATCCTATACTCTAGTCCTAGGTGCAGGCTTGTTCGGTACAGTAACGTAACCGAGACAATATGCTCTCGACCTGCATGGGCCACCACAAAAACATGTCACGCCCTAGTCCCAAAAATACGTAGGACTAGGACACGTAAGCATGCCAGCCGCATGGATATGGTAACTCCAATATATGGAAACCAATTACATACGTACGCTGTAATATGAATATAAAATCCACAAGTGATATAAAATATAATACAAGTCACAGGATAAAATCTAAATCTCATCCACCAAAATCATATAGAAATAAATAACCAGTATCTATGAAATTAGATCTCAATAAGAAGTATCTAAGGATGATAGTTGGATGGAAACAAATCCACTACCAACTCGAATATAAGAGCAAATACAATATGAGTACAACACCACAACACAATATAAGAATACCAGGTATCCATCACAGCTCGAAGAGAAGACATCCTCGAATCACATGTAACCATCCAAATCTGCGCTCCTGCAAATACTCAAGAAAAGATACACCTGGCAGCGGACCAGGTCCTCAGAGGGACGTAACAAGATACAGAAAATACGAGCCAATTTGAATACAGTAAACATGCATATGGTTTGAAAATAGATAAGTACGTTGTACATGACAATCTATATGAATGCAAATGAGGACAACTTTTCGACGTATGGGCAAGGGTAGGCTACTCGATCTACCTCACAACTCACACACACGTCAATGGACATCAGAAATCGACATACTGCGGGGGTAGCGACCAGCGAGACTCCAGAAATCGACATACCGCGGGGGTAGCGACCAGCGCGACACACGCCCGTAGTGCGAACTATATACTATGGTTTACCAGAGTGGTTAAAAGCCCATACGCCTAATGATTGTCCTCTCGTGATACTAGGTGTCAAGTGTGTGTCAACATATCTAATATATATAGTAATGACTGAACGAACTACACATGCAATGAATAAATAGAAATATAAATAGCATGCAAAGTACTGTAAACAATTTGGCAAGGTATCTTGCCTGGGGTCTTGCTGCTGGTATGAATCAGAGTCCAAGTCACAGTCCAAATAGCCTATATATTACAAATTTATCACGTCAAAAGATAATTTATTTTAATTTATTTAATTCTGGAATAATTACTCTAAAATCCTATTTTAATCTTATTATTCTGATTTTTATGTTAATTCCTAAATTTTGCCTAAAGAAACTGAATTTTATCAACTCGAGACTCATGGCACGCAAATCGAGACGATCTGTTGACCAAAAAGTCAACTGACACAAACTCAACTTTCATGCATGATTTTCTGTAGATTTCAGCGTCAAAAATATGCTAGAATTTACAGCTCATCCGAATTCAAATTCGTTTGTGAATTATGGCACATACAAATTTTGTATTGTGCACCGATGGTTAAATTCTAACCTAGAAGTTCTACAAAATTAACAGTATGTAAATACTTGGAAATAAATTCTGGGAAAAACATATGTCGATGATCTCGACATTAGCTTTCCGAAACTTTAAACGGTTCGTGATTCTGATTCCTGGTTCTCCCGGAATCGCGAAAACATCGAAACATATCTATTTTCGGACATGCTGTGCTCTACGAATTTTCCAGAATTTAATACTCATAATTTAGAAAAACAATTTATATAATCAGAAAGCTAACCTCATTATCGTTCTAACAAAAAAAAATTTGAGCGCGTTTGGAGTCCGGAGCTAGGAGATATCGTCTTTTTAATTCATCATAACTAGTAGAAAATGAGGCTGAATTTATGACGAATTTTGACTATTTTTGGACGAAAAAGAGAGAAATTTGGGGAAGAAAAATATGAATGATGAGGTATTTATAATGGTGGACACTACTTAATTAAATACGATTAGGATTGGTTAATTTGGATAGGATTATGATGAATTTAAATAAGGATATGATATACATTAAGTTGATTTCCTAGTAGGTTCAGGATTTGAATTAATTTAAAATAGAGTTTGAATTTATCTCAATAATTTATAATCTTAAATATAATTAAAGATAATACAAATAATTTATAAAATCTTATTAATATCTATTAACACTAAATTAGCATCTATCTAATATTAAGACTTATATATCCAAATAAATCCTAAATAATTTTAAAATCTAAATAAATTTCTTAAAATTCTAAATAAATTACAAAAATATAATTAAATATTTTAAACTAAAATAAATATTTGGTAGGAACGACATGCAAGTATGGTCGTATAGTAAATCATAGAAGTCCTAAAAATTTATGTTTTCTAAGTTTTAATTACCAAAAATTCTAGAAAAATCTCCAAAAATCTAAAATAACCTAAAATAATTCTAAATGAATATTTATATAAGTAAATATACTAAAAATTTTATTTTCTAATTAACTAAGAGAATATTCTAAATAAATTCAACATCTATAATAAATATAATAATATAAAATATATACAAAATACCTATTTTGGGTGAGGGAGTTTACACCCCCCCCAAAAAAAAAAAAAAGAAAAGAAAAAAAAAAAGAAAGAAAAGAGTTTTATATTTTTTTTCTCCATAAAAGTCGATTTACATCCAGGTCACACTAACATACTCCAACCCACCTCAATTCGAATTTCTTATTCCGCCTTTACATGTCAATATAACTATCAATTTTATCATGGGCTATTTGATATTACTCTCCTCTTAGATTAGGTATATTGATATTATCCCTCTGTTAGATTAAAAGTTGAGAATACCCTCCAGAAAGTGTCGTTAAAAATCTGAAAGTATCGTTAATGAGTTTTGAAAGTGTCGTTAAAGAGTTTTTAACGACAATTTCTGGATGGTATTCTTAACTTTTAATCTAGCATGAGATAATATCAATATACCTAACCTAAGAAGAAGACAATATCAAATACCCCTTTTATCATTTAGAAGGTTAGAAGAATAACAAGATTTAGGGACTCTCAGAAAATAATAAAAATAAGTACAAAGTGAAATAAAATAAGTACAAGGCCCTTCCATTTAAAAAGTCAAACTTGTCTTATCCCCTCTTCTCTCTCTTCCCCTCGCTCTCAATTCTCCTCTTAGAACCCTAGAAAACATGTCGTTGTTCCAAGTAAGTCTACATTCTTTTATATCCATTTTCAGCAAAAAATCGAAATTCTTAGCAATTAAAGTCATGGTGGGAAATTGCTAACAGTTTCAATCTTTTTCGATAATTTCTTCTACATATGGCCACAAGATCACAGTGTGGTCGCCTTGTTTTCCAATCTATGCCATGAAATTCTACTCATTCATCGCTAATTTACTGTAAAGATCGCATTTTGATGACTTGTGCTTCGTTTGGCGACATGGGTTTTCTTAGGTCTGGAAAAAAGATAGCAACTTGATCGATAGTTGAAGAAATCTGGTGAAAGAATTGGTCTTTTTTACTTGGTCTTGCTTCCACTAGGTGTTATTCTTCAATTTCCCACCATTTAATCACTTAAATTGCTAAATGTTTCAAATTTTTAGATAATTTTCTTCTATTGATGAAATGGGTCTTTCACATTTGGCCACAAGAAGGCAGTTTGGTTGGTTGCTTATTTTGTGCGATGTAATTCTACTCATTTTTTTGCTGATTAGTGTAAAGATAGCATTTTTACGACTTGTCCTTCTTTTGGTGACTTGGTTTGCTAGGTTTTTCCCAAAGATGGCAACTTGGTCGATAGTTGACGAGATTTGGTGAAAAAGTTGGGTTCTTTAAGTTTGATATTACTTCTATGGATGAGGACCGGGAGTTGGGATCGTCCAGCATGCGGAACTGGGGCTACGTCGAGCCAAAGGTCAACCTCGGGTGGCAGCTCATGTCGAATGGCAGCGGCAGCTTTGACAGAAGCTTTGTTAGGGATGGCAGTGGCACCAGAGCCAACAAGTTCCTCCACGCGTTCTCTTCGAACCCGACGTGTGCTCCGAACGGCTCAGCTGCTCACGCATTTCAGTTCCTCCGGCAGCCCGATATGCCGCCCCAAGTCGACAGTGTCTCGGTCACCGAGGAGACTGAAGATGTAAAGGAGGCTCCTTTGGAGAAGGGTTCTCAGTGCCGACAACCTCGTAAATCTCCAATGCCAAACAAGCCGAAGAAACTTGCGGCACTGAAGAATGACACTTCATGCAGGATGTCTGAAAAGAAGAGCGATGAGTTGGTGATCAATGGGATTGATTTGGACCTCTCGCGAATCGCGACGCCGGTGTGTTCTTGCACGGGACAAGCACATCGATGTTACAAGTGGGGATTTGGAGGGTGGCAGTCGGCGTGCTGCACCAGAAGCTTCTCTGAGTACCCGCTCCCGGCGAGCATGAAGCGGCGGGGAGCACGGATCGCGGGACGGAAAATGAGCCTCGGGCGGTTCAAGAAGGTTTTGGAAAAGCTGGCAGGAGAAGGGCATAATCTGTCGAATGCGATTGATCTTAAGCCGTACTGGGCCAAGCATGGGTCAAGCAAGTTTGCGGCTATTGATTAGAAAGATATGATCTATGTTTCATGAGGATAGTTAGGACCCGGAGCCTTTGGACTTGGATCTTTACAGCTATTTTGTGTGCATATGTCTTTGTCTCACTATGGAGATATGATAAAATTTCTACTGGTGAGTTTTCTTTCTAGTCATTGCAACTTTCTTTGAGCTTTTGGGCTTGGGTTAGCTGATGTTGTTTCTGTTGTTCCTTCTTTAGTTACAAGCTTTTGGCTTTAAAATTAAAACTGCTCGCTGCTTAGTATTTCTCAAGTGAATTCGCAGAAGGGTTACTTATTGTGCTTCTATATCTTCTTTATGTCGAAGTCTTACTAATGATTTGTTTCCTATCTGTGCCTTAATCCCTTACATTTATGATAGCACGATTGATCGAATTTATATGCAATGAATGTTGCATGGATACAATGTGTCATGTTAAGTATGCTGTTGGCATGTGTAAGTAAGTTACAGAGTTCCTTGTAACCATATGTTCCATGCCTGACACAGGTCTTGTTATTCTTCTAGTATGAAACTCAATACATTTATATGTAGGCTGCAAATGAACAAAGCAGCTCGCGAGTTCGGCTCAACTCGGTTTCCTTAACGAGCCGAGCTTCAACATCGAAAGCTTGACTTGAGAGCTCATGAACAAGCTTGACTAAATAAGCTCGAAGATTACTCGTCTCGACTCTACTCGGTTATGACTTGATATGGCTTGACTCGGTTATAACTCGACACCCTAACCTCTATTTCTACCCTTCATCTCTTCCAAATCCATTAACAAAACACCAAATATCTAAATTTTCTCCCTGTTTCTTGTCTGTGAGTTATATTTTCTCATTGGTAATCTCAATTCTTTGTTTTTTCTTTATTTCTCTACCTTTATCTTGTGTTTTTTTGATGAAACTTGCTGAAAAAAATACAAGGACTCGAGCCGAGCTCGACTTCAGCTCAAACAGCTTGCAAGCTGCTCGCCTGCAATTCGAGCTTGCAAGCAAAATGAGCTGAGCTTGAACATCTTCATACAAGCTCGGGCTCGAGCTCGTGCTCGGCTCGACAAGGACCAACCTTAACCGACCTGAGCTTAAACATGCAAAACTTGACTCGGTTCAATTGCAGACCTACAGATTATGATTTTTTTTTCTTTCAGTATTACACTACTAATGATTTCTCGGTTCTTAAGCAAATTCAAGTGTAAACATGAACTACTTATATAAGGTATAGGTGCCAAATAATAATTATGCAAGTGTTAAGAGTAGTACAACCATCAGTTATACTTATAGACCATAATTTTATAGGTCATGACTCATGACCTATAAAATTGTAACACATGCATCAAACGGAGTCATATTATTAAGAGAATGTTCTCTTTGTTTCTCATTCCTTCCTCAGAAGATCTGTTTTTACTTGGCGTTTGTCTTTTATGGCGATTATTTTTTTGGGTGTGTATATATGAAATGAGGGTACTACACACATTCATACACATGCATCCACCCCTATCTACTCATCCAAATGAACTCACAGAGAGGTCAATGTGTGTTTCTATTTTTCTTGTTACTTTGGTAGAAGATCTGTTTATACTTGATGTCTTTCTCTTATGAAGATTCTCTTTATGGCATATAAATGAAATGAGGGCACTGCATATATTCATCAACACTTTTGCACTCATCCACCTGGGACATCCTAGTACGCACACATACGCAAAGGCTGCGTATATGTATATATCACCAGTTCATTGTGTTCTATTTAGCAAAAAGGATTTTGCCCTGGCAGGCTACATGAATCCTGCAGCTATAGATCCATGTTGATGATATTTCATATTGGGATTTGAAAGTAGTTGTGTTTTACATTGTTTAGCTCTTATTGGAGCGATTGTCATGCTGAAGACACTGACCTGGGAAGTTGAAAGGATGAGGACTTATCTTAATCATCAAGAATCATCCATAGAGCCAAGCAGAGGGTTGGATTAGACAGATAAAAGAAGACTGTTTGGTGAAATTATAAACTTGTGGAGACTGGAGAGGCAGGTGATCTGAGTTCAATGTTCTAGAAGCAAACAAGATTTGCAAATTCACCTCAACAGAGGAATCCAAAGAAAATGGTAGATTTCAATAAGTGTGGGTTCTAAGTGCCTACCTGCTCTCTCCTTGTTGCAGAATTTAGGAAAGGCAATAGGAGTTGGATTACTCGAATGAATTTTAGGTTCCATCAAATTTAGAAGTCAATGAACATGGAATGATTATGCATGGGTCAACCTTTTATCTGTGGTCTAATCTAGTGACCACATTCACAATTTTATATCACTTTATTGGAAAGGGTAATTGCAATACTGTGAACTGATTGACAGTTCTGTGCAACTTTTGCTAATCTCATAAATTAATGGGCCAACAGTTGGTACACTGAAGATATCAAACTGGGCAAGCAAGGCAGATGAAGGATTATGCGGGTGTCCTAGTCTTATATACACCTGAATGAGAGGGTGATCTTTGTTAGGCTCCGGTTCCACAGAAACTAAAAGTCACCACTGAGCGTGATGTCGTAAAAGTCTAAATTGTACTTATACAAGATAAAATGATCACAATTGATAATAAATCTCAAAACAAGTTTATTACAGCGAAAAATAAGCAGACAAATTGAATCAATCACAACCAGTATAATAAAAATAATACCTTTATTGATAATTTAGCGGAGTACGAAGAACTTAGCATAATACAGTTGGTCATTTGAGAGCCTTTGTACTTCGCTACAATTATCAATAAAGATATTATTTTTATTATACTTATTGTGATTGATTCACTTTGTCTACTTATTTTCATTTGACCCCAACTCACCCTTTTCTTTGTTCAATACTTGCATAAGTTCTTTATCACACAATAATTCTTCATGCAGTTTCATTTGACCCCAACTCACCTCTTGGCTTGGATCGTGCACATATTTTCGAAGACATAAAAAATATCGAACATTTCAACCAATATCAGCGGTAGTGCAATCATTTAGGCTACAAATGCAACTCTCTTCAAAATCTAAAGGAACCAATACTCTGCCCAAATTATCCTTAGTACCAAATCTCATACTCTTCTGCATGTGTTTCTGAAGAAACACATGGCAATCCACTAAATTTTTTCGTCAATTTAACAACCATAACTACATCCCATCCTCATATTTTCATTTCGCTACTCCATATACTCGTTGCACCAAGCTCTTATATACGTGAACACAACGAGTTTCCGCAACACCCTTTTCTTCTTATCCATCTTTTGACTACATCTTGTATACCCAAGTTCCTGTCCAATGATTTTCAAAGCTTCTCCATATCGTCTCAGTTCAGCATATCCAAAATCTTTTTCCTTCATTCATAGCGTGTAGGCACATGAACATCATGAAACTATCAAGGCTAGGTAACCCACCCAGGCATCGTACTTAAACCTATTCTGAAACAAAGGAACTAACTTAAGAACTAACTTAAAACCAAGGTAGTCAAAGGCGCAAGGCGCACTCGAGGCGCAAAGGGTCCAAATCGCCCGAGGCGCAAGGCGCACTTAAGGTGCGCGCCCGAGCAAAGCGAGGCACAAAAATAATATATATATATATATATATATATATATATATATATATATATATATATTCATATCGGATTTCTACATTGATAAACATGTGTGCTTCAAATTCTCCCATGTCTAGGTTACAATCACTTTGAATTGAGTGAGTGAGAGAGAAAACAGTAAAAAAAAGTACAACAGTTCAAAAAATAGTCTAAACATGTTATTTTTTTCAAAAGATTTTCAAGGCGTGTCTAGACGCGCCTTAGCTATTCCAAGGCGCTCGGAAAAGGCGCGCCTAAGCGCACTTTAGGCGCGCCTTAAGAATTGTGCCTCGCTCGCATATCCACCAAGTCGTTCCTTAGAACTCCTGCGCGATACCTAAGCGTCGCCTCGATAATTCTTAGTCTCGTATATACCCTTGTTGATAGTCATCCAAGTAAACCATATTTGCTTTGTATCTGCCGACACGACATACCGTTCGAGCTATTCTCAAAATCCAAGCACGATCCACTATATTCGCCTTAGCGATAAACTGATTATGTTTCTATCGGTTGCCATTCTAAGTTTGACTTATCCTTATCTGAACGATATCTCAATCTCGCTTGTAAATTTGCTCGCACCAAAGGGTCTTGGCTTGCGATACTCAACACAACTTAGACGAAAGGTTGTGTGCATTGCTATCCGTCCAAACGATATTCTATCTCGCCCACTAACCCGCTTGGAATTTACGTATAGGTATTCGGGTTTGCACATAACTTGCAAATTTTAAGCACGAGTCTATTCCCACGAAGTCTGACACAGGTTGGCACAAGGGTCTTCGTATAACTATTCCGTTCAAGCAATCATACCATTCACATGAAATTTTGAAATTATTTAGACTCATTGCATGGAACATCCCAACGGGTCAACGAGAGAGCGTATGCACATAACCCACGAACGAGCTTTCGAAAACTGAGAGATTCGATACGAAGTCCAAAGACGTAAAGTCGTGCTCTGATACCAATATGTCACGTCCCGATCTCCCGCAGGATCGGCCTTTCTCGCTAAGCGCGAATCACCGCGCCAGCGCTTCCGTGGAACGATCGTGCCTATCAGGACGTGATGCCGCACGAGCACAAGCCGCGCCCGTGCAATGCCATGAATCCGAACAGGCGAAAAAATAGCTAAGCCACATAGTCGCACAGATAGTCCGAATGCAGCGAAAAGAAACTAACAGGCGATTGGTAACAAGTTCACAGAGTCGTCATAGCGGAAGTATTGAATAACACAAGTATGGAAGTAAAACAAGCACTTTATTGATATTGAATCAGTATTACAAGCGACGCTAGGCCGAGATTACAAGTCGTTCAAGTCCTCTCTCTCGAAACAGTAAAGACGTGCTAAGTGGCTTACAACATGAAATGATTCATAGGCGATGTTGCAACATTATGTCTTATATATGTGCTTCAGCTCCAGATGCAACACTTCAAGGCTCCAGAGTGAACTCCACGCCTTAGCGCGCACGAGGGGTTTACGCACCGAACGAGGTTCTCCCGCACCCTGCAAGCAATCTTGTGGGTTATCAGTACATGAATGCACTGGTGGGGAGGCTTCTCGTCCATTCGACAAATCCAAACACGTTATATAGGTTCCGTGCACCATCTATTAAGTTGTCTTTCTAATCTTGTCTTAGGATCAATTTTATGGCATAATGAAAAGTCTAACTCGTGTGGCAGTGCGCCGTGCGATATAGAGTAACACAGTAAGACTTACCAACTTACCATTTGTCCTTCCCTGTCCAAGGTAAACTAAGTTAAACCAAGCACGAGTATATATATAATGAAATCCATGAAAAATTGCATAAGCAAACACGAGTGTCACGCGTGGGTTCTGATTCAAGTGCACGAGTTACACGGATTATTCAGAAATGTTGCAGAAGATTGTTCAAGTGTTCAAATATGTATAAGTGTCTAATACTCATCTTCGTTCAAGTATTTCAGATTACTAACTGCTTTGCAATGACTCGCACGCGGATTGCCGCTAAGCGAGGATGACTTAACTACATGAACAGGAGTCACTGGCATAGCCATAAAGGACGAGTTATAGTCTTGAACGAGGATGGTATGCAACGAAAGTACATGAGGCGCTACAAGCCATCCCGTCCAGCACATGAGACTATCAGCCTTAGAGCGAGAATGACGCGGCGTGAGCGGAGACGCCATCCTGCTCGCACATGAAAAGGCTGCTGCGTGAGTTCCATCCGGATCGGCCCCGGTGCCCCGGAGACCGTCCGTGGAACGAGATTCGATAATCTTCCTTGTTTAACAAGTCTGCGATACCGATATGCAAGTCAAGGTCTTCCAGATTCACAACACGACATGATAATTCTTGATTCTTTGTTCTGAACGAGTATTGCTCCACGGGCTGCGATTCTTGCTTTATTTGACATGATTCTCGTTCAGGGTTCAATTTGACTTGATACATTCCCCTAGTTCGGGAACTGTCTTGGCGACCTGTCCCAGATACTTGCAGGTTCATATTGCACAAAAGACTATTTAATAGCCTTCTGGCTAACTAGATGCATGCACGATATTGATAGTGTTACAGGATTGCGGCATAAAATTATGTGACAAGCATTGAAACGAGGCAAACGAGTACAAGTTAGAATGTAAGCAGGCAAACATTGCATTTGTTTGAAACATAAGCATAGGAAAACATACTGTATAGTTTACTTTAGAACATAAGCCTTTACGTTAACACGGGTCTAAGGGGTAGTGCGATGAGTGCAACCGTACAAGGGCATATCGGGCGACATAATCTATAAGGCGAGCAGTGTAAACAAGTGAAGCAGTGCACTACGAAGAGTATATAATGATCTACTCGAAGCATTAGCGGAGTCTACTAGCACGAAGCTAAGGTAGCATGCGGGGGTCCAACTATAAGCCAAATTTTGTTTTCATGTTCTAACACAAGCAATACAAGATGGGATTATTTCCTTAGCTAGGTGCATTGTATTCTTTATTAGCATGCAATGGGTGATTCACCTAGCGACTAGCATGTGTCGTCCATATTTTTATGTGTGCAGACTAAGCAAAGACAAGTTCATCGTAGCCACCCACCTTAGCGATGATTTGCCTCGGTCGAGCGATACTCCGAGCGCGCCTTTGAAAGTCTAAGTCTGAACTCCTGAAAGGCCAAGTCTGAAATCCTTTGCCTCAAGCAAGTCTTTTCGCTGAACAAAGCCGGTCGGGTCATCACACTAGCACCGTTTGAATCGGCTCTCCGCTTGAGCGGAACGGGTCGTTACAACTTCAACCATAATTCTGTCTCAATTGTTAGTTATCAATCATAAGAATTCTTGATAAATTGATAGTAAATCTATTATATGAGCTATGATACAATTTCTCCAACCAAATTTCGTATATCGATACAACTCAAAACAAAAGTTTAATTGTGACATCCAGTTAATCAAATTCTCCAATTATCCACCAAGACAATTCTATCAAGAGACCAATTGACACCATGTTAAGTTCAATCCGAGGGCCACTTCGCTATCAATCAATCCATTACCAAGGGCACGATTTCCGAATAATAAGCCATCTTGTCATAATAATTTTATCCGTAATTCCAACTTATTGTTAATCAACTAAAACAATTCCAAGATAATAATTCAACCCACCGAACCCAATACAATTCGTTAACCCGGATCCAAAAATTAATTTCTAGGATTATTTCTTAACATGTCTAATTAAATCTCAATCATCATCAAAATTTCTTATGCAACATTGTTAGGATCATTCTATTGATCTCCAAACGATCGCCTCACTTTTTCGGCCAAATCTCTAAGGCTAGATGTCTCATAAGCTAAACTTAATCAACATGGTAACACTTATAAGACAGACAACTGAGAAGAACCATACTCATTCTATATCTTGGGGCCGAACCATAACCCAACTAAATCTAAGGGTATCTCACCCAATCTATGAAAATAATTCTAATCCAAACATCGATGAGTTCATGCCAATCGACTGCTAACAATGAGAATGCTCAACAATTTAGGGTCAAGTCTATCTAGTAAGATCATTTTCTAGAGTAGCTACAACTAACAAAATTATTCTCGATTATATCATAATCGATGAAGCTAATCCAAATGACTTCATAGTCAAAATCTTGAAGCAATACCGTAAATTTTACCCATCCAAATTTAATTTAGTGAGGCTCATGCAATATTCCATCATTCAATAATCGATGAAGCTCATGCAATAATGTTAACTATTCAAAATCACAAATCTAATTTAGTTAATTTCAATAGTCCATCTATTCACGATCTGTACTCTCAATTCCTCCTTTAACTTGTACTTAATTCCTATGCGTTTGACTTATTCCTACGGTCCAATCGATTTATTAACCAATCAATAAAGCAAGGGGATTCTCGCAAATCATTAATTGAATCTACTTTTGCAAAATCCATTCCAGCCAAACAGAGATTGACTTTGTAATTCACCTTAAGCACTATCTTCATTCGCATAACATCCATCAATTTCTCATAAGGACATTTATATTTGCTAAATCGAGTTTCGACTAAAATTCACTTATACTATGCCCGGGGTTACATAACCAAGCTACAAGTAAATCCAGCATCAACAATCACTCCATCTTAGTCTATATGACAAGGATCAAGTAAAACAATTGTAATTTGATGAGTCTATATACTAACAAGCTGTTATCCATACGACTAAAACATCAAAAGGTCAATGTGTGTCAAATTCCCGATACAACTCAATTCCATCAATTGTTTATATGACTAGAAAACACCATCAATTATGCTACATTTTAAATTCCATTCAATCGATGCCATCTTTCGATCTAAGCATATGAGTAACTATTCCGCTCATAAGGTCAAATTAGCTTTAGTCTGTCTTAGGTCAAAGGAATTTTCAAATCCTTAGGGTTATCGGTAAATATTCCAAGAAACTATCAATTGCACAACCAAGTCATTAATGCTCAACACACAACTTTTACCCAATTGATCCAAATCATCATTCAATATATGATCCACATTGTTTTCCAATAAATTTTCAATAGTAATACCAAGCCATTTGTACTTAATGTAACCCTTTATTTAACTTATTCAAGTCACCTTTTAATACATACTCCATATCGCTTCCCAAGCCAAGTCATCCATCTTTAGAGTTCAAATTCTTATTCAACATAAACTTTTAATCTGTTTCTTAATCATCCGAACAAATCAACAAGGGACACCCAAAGTTGTATCTAGCGAATGCATAAATCCCAAGTAAGGTCATCGATATTACCCATAGACTCATCCACATCACTTACTAAAAGAATCACAAGCATATACCACTCAGAAAATAAGCTACACAATACTTTTTTTCGCACTGATCCAACGTCCATCCCGGACCATCCAGCCCGTGGTGACGCTGCCGACAACAAATATAACATCCATTCCTGCTACTTGACAACTGTCTGAATAAGGCCATACAAATTTATACTCGAAGCAGCTAAAGATTTCCATCGATTCCATTTGTCGAAGTTTAGGCAATCTTCATTTCCGTCTTGCAATAAGATCACTCTCTACTTGCAAGGTTGTAGAAAGCGCTAGGGGAACAACCACTAACCGCCTAGCACCTAGATCGCCTAGGCGGCTGCCTAATTCTAGACGGTCGATGGAAATTAAAAAAAATCTAAGAATTAAAATCTTGCTCAAGTGAAAATTATACTCCAAATTCAAAGTATCACATAATAACTAAATATAGTCAAATTTATAGTTCAAGTACAAATTCATAGAACAAGTTCAAACATAATTCAAATAGTTAACAAAATATAGCAATAACGAAATAACAATCTCTCGTCTCTTTCCTCTAAGTGTCCGTCTGCATAGTAGGATGTTGATGGAGGAGTATATTCTTTATATAATTTTTTTCTTCCTAAAAACGCCTAGGTGGCCTGCCTAGCGCCCGATTTATGGCGACTGCTTCACCGCCTAGGGCCGCCCGCCTAGGCGGCCGAATTCTTCTGATTTTTTCTCCGACCGTCCAGCTAGCCGATTCCTAGGCAGGCCATGGGCGCCCAATGCCTAGGCGCCGCCTAAATCCAACTTTTATAACACTGACTACTTGTTGTAGTTCATAATCACTCACTACTTGTTGTAGTTCATCTATTAACTTTTGTTGGTTCCTCATCTATCTCAAAACATCTTATCACACTGTTGTCTCAAATCATTTGTTGTTGTTCTTCGATGTTATTGCTAGACAACAAAATATCCATATATATATATATATATATATATATATATATATATAGTGTAAGGAACTTTTAATAGGAGATCAAGGAGGGTTCAGGGATTCTCAATCACGGGAGCAATTTAGAATTGAAAAGAATCAAAATAAAGGTCCAATGATACAATTATGTCACGTCCAGGTTCCGTAGAACCAAAAAGTCGTCACTGGACGTGATGTCGTACAAGTCTAAATTGCACTTATATAAGACAAAAATGATCACAATTGATAATAAATCTCAAAACAAGTTTATTGCAACAATAAATAAGCTCACATCCAGTATTATAAAAATAATTTCTTTATTGATAATTGCCGCATAGTACAAAGACTTATCAAATGGCTAACTGTATTATGCCAACTTGGTGTACAACACACGAGTACAAAGGATTTACAACGTTCCATACATTCTTTTATTGCAAAGATGTAATATTTTTCAAAAGTAAAAGTTTAATTTACTAACTGATTTCTTCGACGACTCAGAAATGTCCAAGCGACTCTCCATATCTGTAAAGGAGAGGGTCAACACATTGAGGAATATAGTGGTGAACGAGACCAACCCAACTCACCTAAACAACACCGTATTCATATGAAGCATACACTTATAATTATGATCTTTCTACTTGGAACTAGGTTTATTAATAATTTATATTCAATAATGTAAAATATAACATGAAATTTAAAATATAACATGAAATTTATCAATTGAACATTGATATCTTACCCACATCCGACTTGTCCATCCCTGCAAAATAAAGATTAGAAATAATGATATAAGCGTCACAAGTATGTTCCTGCATCAATATGTTATGTCTGCAAAACGTTGTCATTAGTATGCAACCTAACTATATGACAGTCATCAGCGTTTTCTACTTCTACACCAGAAGAGACTATTCATGGTATTGTCGCGCTCTTTCAGAGTAGATAGCTAGTTTCAAAGAAGGTTCCACAATATCTCGTGCTTGATTGCACATTCCACATAATTTTCTCCTAAGCCGACATTGTCTCAGTGTCCCAGATACCGTTCAAGAAAAGCCAAATCTTGTGCACAAGTTATCCATGACCATGCAAATACGTATGTCCTACAGCTAGAAATATAAAATGCATGGTAATGTAAATGAAAGTAAATTCAGTGAAATCTTTACTTGTACATCTTATTCTTCGAGCCTATGCTCGAAATCTTTCATTCTTATTCATGGTTATCACGATTGGCGACCCATTGGTACCAAACCATTACCGCTTATACAATGGTGGTACCAAACTAATTCCACCACTCTCTATGAAAACTCCGAGTACAACAATAAAAAAACACCCATTAGATGGCCAAATACCTCATCCTCGTGCATAATTGATCCAACATTTCAACTAACAACAATAATTCAAGTAATTTCTTTTGCCTTATCTTTTATTAAAAACGTTATTGATACGTCGCAAAGGAAGCAGTATAATTTTTTTTATTAAGCGTGAAGATAGAGGAAAGAAGGACCAACACCACTCACAATGAAGAAGGACCTAACGATTCTTCAAAGGGACTATTTGATTATTTGATATGATACACGATCTTCTGAATTTATATAACCATACAAGTGAGTTCTGTTCAATAAACCATCCAATCCCACCAAATTAAGCGAGTCTACAATACCGTTCAAATCTCGCGATCTCCCACATATCTCAAATCCAATCTGCCTACTCAAGCCCAAAAAACCAAAAGAATGTCTTCGCTCGGAGGACATTGCAATCTTTGTGGTTGAGTAGACCTTGTTACTCTCACTCTTTGTGGTTGAGTAGACCTTGTTGCAATCTTGGATCCCTTCAGCCTGGCATCCAACATATTGCTAGGTGTCATCATCGTCGGTCTTCTCCACATAGAGAAGAATCTTAGTTGAGTTATGTATGGATGGAGCTGTTGCATCCTGCATCTTTTTGATCTTTCCAATCCATTATTCTTTCTATGTTGTACGAATACGGATACAATACGGATATAGACATGATGCTGATATGGGATACAAGCATTTTCAAATATGTCGAAAAGTAGTTACCTATTGTACACGAATACAGACACGGGTATGAACAAGATACCGATGCGGAGACCATTTTGTCGGCTCCGTGCATTGTTCTCATGGCTATCAGTGACCCTAATGGGGAGGTTATTTATTCATGGCTATCAGTGACCCTATTGGGGAGGTTATTTATTTGTGATAGGAGTGGGAGTAGGTGCTTTTGTTTCATTTCTAGGTATTATATGGTGATATGAAGTGTGATCTTGGAATGGAGATGGGCAGCCAAGTAGCCAACCATATGGCGGTCAAATTGTTGAAGATGGCAAGATATCAATTGGACTAACCTCATATATCATGATAAAAGGAGTTATTCGGTCAAATTGTTGAAGATGACAAGATATCAATTGGATTAACCTCATATATCATGATAAAGGAGTTATTCATTTGGGGTGTATATGAGTCCGTTAAGGTCGTTAAACCCGTTTTATAGGCAAACTAAGAAGTATACTTTAATCTTGCCACCAGATGGGGTAGGAGAAGCAAAAACTTTCAAAGCATAGAGAGCAGTACATATACTCAATGGATGCTAGGACCACAGAAAGCTTGGGGTTACACTAGAATGGTCTTAATGATATTGATGTGATGTCCTCGCTATGACAATGAATTAAGGGATCGATTATTGGCTTTTGCCAGGCATTTCAAAGTATAGTGGCTTTGTAGGAAAGATCTTCATGAGATAAGCCTGCATTTTGACTGTAACTCCAGTATGTTCACTATGATATGTTTCCTAATTGCTTTACTGTCATTCTGGAAGATTTACTTTATGCTGGTGCTTGTTGAAACACGTCATCTAGTTAACTTTTCCACATCAAAGCTTTAGCTTTTGAGTTTTCTTTAATCATAACTATTCCCATCAGAGCTTTAGGTTTTGAGTTCTTAATCAATAAGTAATATGTTTCAAGTGCTGATAGATTTGATCATAATAAATTACTTTCTACTGAGTTGCAGTTGTTTTCTCTAAGCTGATTCTTGTTTATTAGTTGCACATATTGTTTCTTACAGTTTGCACTTAAGTGTAGTATTTTATTATTTAAGTTTGTTTTCTCTGATCAGTCCTTGTTATTGGTCAGCATTACAGTTGTTTTCGCTTGTGATCTTGAAAGTTTGTTTAGAGAACCTGAGTTCCAATTGCTTCACTCACACAGTTTTTTCTTCTTCTGGTAATTTCTGTCTGGTGTATCTGCATTTCCTATTCATATGATTAGATCTAAGCGAGGTAACTTAATATGTTCTTATACTCTACATCATACTTATTTGTTGAGGGCGAGTCGCTTCTTCAGTCCTCTTATGAAGATGTATATTAATTATGAAGAAAAGCCTTTTCTGCATCTTCTAATAATGAGTGTGTGCATATAAATTTATCATCACTTAACGCTGCTGATTTCTCCTACCAATCAGTATATGATAAGAACATTGTCACTATTAGTTGATAATATTATGTAGTTGCTCATCTCATCGATCTTGTTTGCCCTTTGCTTGGATCTATTTGGTTGGCTTCAGGACTGACCCTATTTTGATTGGAGCTTGTTTTGTTATTTACAGATCTGCAATTAGATGCCAATTGCAAAGATATTATTGGTCCTTGCTTGGATCAATGTGGCTCCACATTTGATCCTATTTTGGTTGGTGCCCCGTCATATGATTTATTATGCTAATTATTTCCGTTCCCCCGGAGTGCTATTGACATATACACACGTCATATTCATAGTCATTTGATATAACCTATCTTTTTTAATCACGGCTCATCTTTATTGTTTTATGTTTTGGTGGAAGATATCAAATTTGCTTTATCATATAGATTATGTTGCTGTTATCGAAGTAAGAGATCTTTCATATGATCCTATCGTATCGGGCCCCTGTTGGTTGAGACACAACTTGGTTGCCAGAATCTGCCTTCTTTATAAAGGAAAAGTTCATCATATTTATGCATTCTTCATTTAGACTGTTCTTTATACTTCAGATTGTGCATGATATGGGAAAGTCAAGGAGTTTTAAGTCCAGTTATCTATGAGGTTGACAGAAGATCACGTAAATTGTCAATTTTTTGTGAAGCTTTTTATATGCTCCATATATCTGAACCTCAAGGTGCCTAAATGGACGGGCAGTCCGGAACCCGGTCCGAGTCCGACCCGGTCAAACCCTGTCACGTCCTAGTCCCAAAATACCAAAGGACTAGCCACGTGGCAATGGCCAGCAGCACCCTCCAATGGACAAACCTAATTTAATGAACCCATTAGAGTGTACTTAAGCTGTAAAATAACAATAAAGGTCTATGATACAAGTCACAGTCTAATTCTAATCTCATCCACAGAAGATAAACATAACTCAAATATCAACTAATCAAAGTGATATATAATTCAACAACAAGTATTAATAAAATGTCTCTGGGAACAACCCGATAATGAGTTTAATACAGAAATCCTTGAGACATGAATAGAGTATCAAGAACAGGAATGACTGAGTATATAAAGCAAATACTCAGGAGAATTCTTCTGGCATCACCTCGTCCTCTGGTACTGGTACTGCTCCATTGTCTGCTCCTGTCCCGTATACCTCGGGGTAGATCTCCTCTACTATACCTGGGGACATTATCCGGATCCAGGTCCTCAGAGAACATAGCAAGGTACAAGAATAACTCAAGCCAAATAAGTGCAGTATATAATAATGTATCAATAGGGCAAACTATGTAACCAACTATGTGATATGCAAATGAGAGCATTAATCATACTCAGGCTGAAACTACTATAGGCTCTGTGTCGGGAAAACTCATAGCAGCATTATATATCTCGAAGGGCCAGAACTTGTGCCAAAGCTCTGTTCAGAGTCAAAGGCACATCCAGAAATATATATATATATATATATATATATATATATATATATATATATATATAATCAACCTTTAATATGATAATACTCTTCCCACCCAATGTAATCACAAGTCTCATGTCCATGCCGTCTCATGTCCATAACATGCAAGATCATGACCTCTAACTAATGCAGCGAGTCATAATGATAGTTATGCATATAGAAAATCTATGTCACGAATCCTGTAACCTATACAGAATCACCATGAATAACTCAGGAAGATTTTGTCTCATGAATAGTGTCAGGTGCCCTATGGTATGACGTACTTGATAATGCAAGCACGAAAAATATATAGGATCACAATATCAATTTTCTAAGTGACTTTACACGACTCCGCGTACGACGTCGACACCCGAATATTATTCGGATGCTAAGCAATGTCACACGGTCCTAGGTTGAACAGATACATCACATAAATAAATCAAGAGAATAATATGAAGCAAGTACTGCAAGATTGGCAAGGTATACTTGTCTGGGGTTTGAACTCCTTCAATTGCTTCGCTATCAACGGAATCTTCAAGTACTCCTCCGGTTGTTGAAATAAACACTACCATCGTTCTCAGAAGATATGAAATAGGTAGGATTGCCTATCCATAAGTCCAATTTGGACACATGGTCAAAATTGACAGTTTCTGGTCAAAGCGGGGTCCACATGTGGCCCACTTCGCACCGAAAAATGTGCCAGAGACAAAGTTCTCCAAATTCGTCAAACTTAGTGTCTACAAGTCCAGAACGATGATAAGAACCCAATGGAATGTCCAGAGCTGGATTTCGATGAGCCGATCACAAAATCGTCCATCAAGTGGAGCCGTGGGGCCCACGATACGGGATTTCGTCAACTTTCTCAGAATTGAACCAAACTTGGGTCACAGGACCAACGTAATGCTACGAATTCGATGACGCAAGTTTCGTTGCGAAACGACAAGCACACACGAAGTGACAACGAGTTTCAGAATAGGCCCGATACGGGGTAATTTCGACGGATACGTGTTGATTCCAGTGTGCACGCACATCCAAATCAACTTTCGCGAAATTTCACACGTCCGTATTGACGATGCGTACCTTTCGGTGAAATTCGCACACGACGAAGTCGACTCGTTTAGCAGGACGTACCCAGTTTCGAAAAAATTTGGGTTTTAAAGACCAAGTTTTTGGTCGATTTCACCTACAAATAAAACATAAATCACAGCACAATAAAATAAACCAATTACAGGGTTTCAAACTTGGTTATATTATCTAATTTACTGTTCAAGTGATTTTTAGAATTATTAAACAGGTTGGGATTAAATCGGCCATGAACTTGTGAGTTCGGGACAGTTTTCGAAGTCCAAAATTGGGATATATTTTTCTGTTTTTGCGTCGCGGTTTGCGATCGACATAGGACACGATACCCCAGTCAAGTTGCACGGGGTTCGAGAGGGTCACGTAGCGAACATGTCGCAACAGCCGTTCGAAAAACGACGCGACGAGGGGAGAGAAAAGCTCACCGAAAAAGGTCGAAAACGACTAAAAATGCTCGCACACGAGGCGGCGCGGCGCACGTCGGCGACGGGTGGCGGCACTGCTGCGGCTGCTGTGGTCGATGCTGGCGGCGGCGGAGTTCGGCGGCTGCTTGGTCCTCACCGGAGATCGCCGGAGGAGCTCGTCGGCCTGCGGGGTGGTCGCCGGAGGATGGCAGTGGCTGCGACGGTGGTGGTGATGGCGGAGGGGGTCGCCGGAGGATGGCAGTGGCTGCGACGGTGGTGGTGATGGCGGAGGGGGTCGGTTTATATAGGGTTGCGGGGAGGTGGATGGTCGGCGGTCTGCAGGGAGGTGAAGGGGTAGAGACGACGGCCGGTGGGTCGGGGAGACGAAGAGGCGGCGGTTGGACGGCGGAGGCGAACGACCGCGGGTCGGCGGCGGGTCGGCGGAGGCGAGGGGTCGGGATAGAAACGGCTACTGTAGCAATAGCGGGTCGGGTCGGGTATGGGTTAGCGGGTCGGGTTTAGATCCGACCCGCCAAGGGTTTGGGTTTATTTAAGGTTGGTTTATTTTAGGCTCGGTTTGGTTCGGTTCAGGATGGTTTAAACCGGTTCTGCCTGGTTTATTTAAAAACTATGTTTTTAGCTATTTAAAAATAGTTTTTGGGTCCAATAAATTTCAGAAAAATTACACTATGTCTAATTATTTACTTTACACTAAAAAATATTATTTTTATAATATTTTAATATTTAATTTAATAATTAAAAAATATTTAATCCAGAAGAACATTTATAATAATTATTTAAAAATCACAGAAAAATCTTGAAAATTTATTTTTAATTTCTGAAATTTTTTGGGTGTTTACAAACCCGGTCTGGACTGGCTCGGACCCAGTCAAAACCGGTCCGTGCCGGCTCGGACCAAGTCAAACTCGGCCCGGGCCGGCTCGGACCCGGTCAACGGACCGGTCCGGTCTGATTTTTGAGTCGTTCTGGCCGGTTCGGATTCGGTAGACCCGGTTGGTTCGGCTCGGTTCGACCGTTTTTTCCCAATATATCCGTTGGGGGGATATTTTTACCAAAATACTCCTGTTTTAGTGACAGTTTTTTGTCCGGTTTAGGGATATTTTGGTCATTTTTTGTAAAGTGACCAAAATGTCCATTATAACAACTCGTTTTAAAGGGTATTTGGAGTCATTGGGACCCAAAATATTCCTATAAATAGTCCATAATTCATAAAAAATAAAAATAATTTTTTTTCCTTCTACAAAATTTTCTCCCTCTTACAAAGTTTAGAAGCAAGCAAGACAATTACAAAGTTTAGAAGCAAAGCAGTTACTAGAGTCCAACTTCTTTCCTCTCAGCACATTTTCTTCCGATTTCTTTTGGAGGCTTCTAACAGACGTTATAAGTGACTTTAATATTATAGAATAGTTTTTTTTTTTCCTGATTTGAGATTTTTCTTTCCTCACTCTCTTTTGGTAGAGAATTAATTGAATTTTTTTTTAAATACCGATGGACAAGGTTCAAACCAACCTTTTGAAAACTATGATTATTATATTAATATATTTGAAAATAATCATATTCCTGAATCTGTGCCATCGACACAAATGTCACCTTCTGAAGTTAGGAGTATGACCACGACTATAAATGTTGGCAATAGAAAAAAAAATCTATTTTATGGAATTATTTTACAAAAATATTTGTCATTGATAGTAAGGACAATTCGGTTTTAGATCCAAAAGGTCAAAAACCAATACCTAAAGTCTGCGGAATGTAAGAGATGTAAGCGGGGTTACAAGTGGAAAAAAATGATGGCACGGTACTTTAAAAAGACACTACGAAAGTTGTTATGGTAAAGGCACACTGCAGACTACACAAACACAGCTAAGTACTGGTGGTCAATGATCTTCTTTAGGTACATTTATTTATTCTAATGCTCGTAACAAGACTGAGTTAGCAAGATTTATGATTTGTGAGAAACAACTTTTTACATTTGGTGAGAGTAATTACTATTATAAATATACAAGTAATACTTTTAATCCTTGTTTTAATAAAGTTTCTAAATCTACCGCTAGAGCAGAGTCTCTGAATTTTTTTCAGTTTGCTTTGAAAGAAAGTTTTATGCATGTTAGTAAATTAGTTTTAATTCTGATATATGAACTTCTAAGCAAAATTATGCTTATATTTGTATCACGACACATTATATAGATGCAAGATGAATGTTGCAAAAATGTATCATTTGTCTAAGGCCATTATAATTTAATGTCATTAATAAAAAAAAATTCAGCTTTTTCTAACTTAATGTTGTTAGTTGTTTACATTTTTCTTTATGTCTATATAAATCACTTCTTTAAATTTCAAGTGATAAATTTACATTCAACTTCTTTCTAACAAATAACTTATAAATTTCAAATAAATTTATTCTTAAAGTTATATTAAAAAATTTCTAACAAGTAACTTATAAATTTCAAATAATACAAAAATAATTTAGTAACAAAAAACCTATAAATTTTTCCGTGCTTTCCTCGGCAGAAGATGAAGATGAAGATGAAGATGAACCTACAAGGATCTGCGTCCAGGACAACGAATGAGCTGCTTTCGCTCCTGTCCCTATCAGATGAAGCTGTCTCAGAGGCCAATCTATCTTGCGAGAAACTCGCCTAACAAAAAATCTTTTGAAAATGAGTGAATTTATTAATATATAAGTTATATCATATAGATTATATATAAATAAACAAAAAATTGGTATAAATTTAAAATTAATGGTAATAACTTGAATTTAAAATTTATAACTTGAATTTAAAATTTTAACTTGAGTTTTAACTTGAATTTACTAATGAATTTTAACTTGAATTTATTAATATATAATTTTAATTTTTTTTGTTTTTTTTGGAAATGGTATATATATATATATATATATATATATATATATATATATATATATATATATATATATATATATCGGGCCGGTCCGGTTCGACCGTGGACCGATTCGGACCCAGATCGGTTCGGTCCGGTCCTACCCTGATCGGGTCATGGACTCGGGCTGGATTGAAGTTGTTTATGATCGGACCGGTCTGGTCCGACCCGCCTCTCCACTCAGATTGAGTCCGGTCCGGACCGATCTAATACACATCCTGATCTGAACTCCCATACTGATGGGAAGAGGCTTTGACGTTGATTGTAATTCGCATGCTCTTGGTTTATCAATTGCGTGTGAGTTTCTTGTGCAAGTGTTATGTTGCATAGGTCTAACTAATTGTCCCATTTGGATGTCCGAGACGAACTTTCGAAATAGAATCCACATAAATAATGTGAAAAAAAATTAATTAACTTAAATAAAAGTAAAACTAACAAAAGCAAATTGTTGCCATTCGAAATTGAACTAAGGATCTCAAGTTTGAAATTGACCTAAGGAACTCTAGTTTTTAAGATTAACGATAATAATTATTCCACAACTCTTTTGGTTCCTTGCAAGTGGGTACAGAAGTGTAGTCCTTGGGAGGATTTTTGACTCCGAAGTAGCTATTTCATATTCATTGTTTGGTTGCCGACAGAAATTTTGCTCAAAAGCATACCGAAGTGGGAGGAAGTGGACAATGTAATGTTGGATTTTAGCCTTTTTCCTTACTTTTTTATATTCTCCCTATATTTTCCCCGCATATAATTAGCTAGTACTTGTTATCAAGTTAATAAATTTATTTTATTATAATATTTGAATTTCCAATAACTAAAAATATTTAGCAACGAGCATGGACACACAATTAATATAGGCCGTGTCGTCGATCGGACGGACTCGTTGAAAGACGTATCGACATACTACGCACATTGCAACATATAGTGATAATACATCAAAATAATACACCAAACCAATATTATTTAATAAATTATAATAAAAATAAAATATTTGGTGTGTTAATTGTTAATACCTAAAGTAAATTTTTTTTTAAAATTGATATTAGTAAACAATTACCAATTTAGTTAGATATGCATTTTATTACTTTTTCATGTCTTCCTCACTTCTAAGTTACAAAATATTATCTATCCAAATATTAAAAGTAGTTTCAACAAACAAGAAATCACTTTTACTAAACAAGAACTAAAAAATATGCGAACATTTCGCTTTCATTAGAAAAGAGATCTTGCTAGATATATCGAACTATGGTGAGTGTTCAGTTTATTTCGTTTCAGCCGAATCAAAATAGTCAAATAGAAATAAACCAAAAATTAAAAAATAAACTGAAATTGTACTGAAAATTGTCATAACCGAAATTGAACCGATAATAGTTTGTTCCGAAATTTGTCATAACCGAAACTGAACTGATAATAGTTTGTCCGGTTGAGTTATTTTTATTATTTAATGGGTCAGATCCAAAGTTGGAATTGTGGTTAAATTATATTAAAAATTATAATTTTTATATGTAGGTTGTTATAATTCAATGTGTAGACTAGTTGTTAAATTATCAAAGTTGGATTTTAAAAAATATACACACAATTGTTGTCTTTCAAAGCATAAATAAAAATTTACACATTTTGAATCATAAAATATGTATAAATTTCAGGGTATTTAATAATTGCGTAAGTCTTATTTGGTTTTCGACAGAAAACAAAAATTGAAACCGAATAAAGAATTTTAGTATTTTCAAAATTGAAACCGAACCGATTTTTTTTTCCAAACATAACCAAATATTCGATTCGATTCTCGGTCTAAAACCGAATAATGCTCACCCCTGCATGGAAACAAACAGCCCCAGCCCCTTACTACAGATAAAATTAGGAGTGCGCATCGGTCGGTGGTCGACCTATTTCGTCACAATCGTAGCCGAACCAAAGTAAATTAGTTTTGAAATAATCATAGTTGAACCAAACCAACCGACTAGTCAGTTCGATTTTAAAACCGTCTGACTTTGCTCTTTCTGGCTTGGCTCGGCTGGCCGGTTTTGATAATGATAGAATAATCAATCACATATCTATTGTACCAAAATAACATGTATGTGATAGTGAGAGCGAGTCAATATAACATTAAAACCCTTCAGGAAGCATGCAACTATACTACTAAATTATTATGTAAACAATTTAAAGTAGATATATAAACAATGGTTTTTTGATGTGATAATTATATATCAACATCTCGATCAAAATCAAACCAAAAATTTTGAAAAAAAGAATTTGTTGTTACTTGTATTATCATCATCATCTAGGTTTTATTCCATTGAATGAGAATCAGGTTTGGGACATAAAGTTTTCAATTAAGACGACTCCACACGATGACAAAACTATTAGACTGATATCAACCATTTGTTTATTCCTTGTCAGGAAATCATATCTTAGAGTCTTCATAGTTGTCGATTTGATTCGAGTATAATGGGTTCAATTTGGTTCGGTTTTATCGATTTTTTAAATGATCAGACTGCGGCTTCGGTTATGATCGATTCTGTTTGATCCGGATCGATTTGGTCCAAACATGCACACCCCTAGATAAAACTATTCTTTGATTATTATTGACATAGATGAGAATATATTTGATTTAAAAAGGTTCTCACAAATTTGGCCCCATAACTCTGAGAGAGAACTTTTAACATCAAATATTTTACGGGAGATTAATGTGTTCTTGAGCTTGACATTGCTCTCTCTACGAACGTGATTTATTCCTAATGAAAACTTGTAGGTAACATGCCTTCCGGAATCAGGACTAGACTCCTAATTGCACGCGCGCGCGCGCACACACACACTCACTCACTCACTCACTCACTCACACTCTCTCTCTCTCTCTCTCTCTCTCTCTCTCTCTCTCTATATATATATATATATATATATATATATATATATATATACTCACACTCACACACACACTCTCTCTCTCTCTCTCTCTCTCTCTATATATATATATATATATATATATATATATAAAAGTACACAATAGATTTCCAATTGGAAAAGGGTATGATATCCGTAGGCGGACCTATTGGTCCTTTTCTGCATTCAAGGTTCCATCCGATTGATCTGTCAGTGGGAGTCGACCACGTGGCGGACGGACATAGTAGCTTTTCTTCCCCCCAATTATGGGCTTGCATACTTAGCTTCTGTGAATTCATCATCATCAAACACTATCCAATCCTTTGTCACAACAGTCTCCGACCACCCCAACTCCTCTTCTACCTCCTCTTCCACCCTCCTCTCCAAGTCCATCATGTCCTCCTCCGAAATTCCCTCCACCATAGGGAGGGGGAGGGGGAGCTCGGCCGCGTTGAGAACCCCCAACGACCTGCACATCTCGAAATAGTCCGAGAGCTCCGCGCTCTGCTCGGCCGCCTTCCTCAAGATCCTGACCCCCTTGGCTCCTCCTCTCTTCTCACATCCCTCCTCCAATCCGGGAACGCCCACGAGGAGCGCCGCGATGGCGCCGCACACGTTGAACATCTCGATCACGACGCAGTCCAGCGCCTCCAGCACGAGCCCCACCCCCATGCCGTCCCCGCAGGGCCTAATCTGCATTAACAGGTCGAGTAGCGTCTGTAGCTTCTCGACGCTCTCGAGCCCGCATCCGTCGTCGTCTGACAGGAGGATGGTCCGCTGGTTGAGGAACTGGAAGTAGGCCCGCACGAACGCGGAGAAGCCCCGGGAGTGGCGGTCGCGGAACTCGGAGAGGTCGAAGCCAAAGCCGAAGGGGCCGGCATCGGCCGAGGGGGGGTCGAGGAGCTGCAGCCCGTGGACGAGGAGGAGCGACTTGAGGGCCACGGGCCAGGAGCCGGTGCGGGTGGCGCGGCCCACGATGGCCCGCATGAGCGGGGGGAGGAAGGTGGGGGGCGAGGTGCGCGCCCACCGGAACACGCGGGCCGCGTTCTTGTAGTCGACGGCGCGCTCGTCGTGGCTCGTCGCACGGATGACCGCGACCTCCATCTCGGGGTTGCGGCGCGGAGCGCGACGACGGGGCACGGGGACCTTGGCGAGGCAGACGCTGCGCTTGTCCTTGACTGCCGCGGCTGCGCGCTTCCACCATTGCTTCGCGGAAGTCATGGTTGGAGCGAAACAACAAGCTTCGTTTGTTCTTCTCCGACTGTCTGATCTTTATTTTTAAATTCGTATTATGGGTACTATTATTTTACTGATGATGGCCGGCCTGAAGAAGTGGGAATGGGGAGATTGGTATTTGGATTTTGGAGGTTGGCAAGGGGAGCTTCCCAATTTTGAATGGAAGCACAAGAGTGACGTTTTATTTGGGCAACGGCTATTTTTGGACCACTGAATGAACCTTCAAATGGGAGTTGGAGACTAAACTTACCATTACTATTTTTGGACCAGTGAACGAAAAAGGTCAGCCCGAGACAGGCTCGTGGCAGCCTCCCATTGGAAGAGGGCTCTCATGCTAGCACCGGCTGCACCTCTCCTTCAATGAGAGGCTGTCACGTCGGCCTCGGGTTGACGCACGGTCCCGCTCGGTCCGGCAAGCATCATTGTTTCTTTATTTGGTCCACTTTGGTTGGATATCCATTGTATTATGATTTTTTTTTTTTTGGAACAACATACATGCAAACCACTCTCATCCAACTTTGCAAAAATTCATATGGACCTGTCTAGCTTGAAAAATAAATTGTAGAAAAATAACGTTCTCCTGTGAGATCGAATCCACCAAGCTAGGCCCGTAACGTAATCCCATCACCGCCAAAGAGAAGCTTTCAAGTAAAGGATATATATACATATATTTCTATTCGTCAAACGTGTCCCAATCAAAATTCAAATGATAATCATGCAAATTCTGGAATCCTCACTTAGCGGTTGTTTAGGTGTCGTGGACTTCTTATCAAAGTTGGTGGCACTGTACCATAATGATGAGAAGTCTGATTAATGCTAGCTTGTTCTTGTTTTGGCATGCTTGAGGCTCTCCATGGGACCCTTGTCCTCTCCATGAACATGATTAGCAAGTGGGTTCATAAACCATGTTTAGGTACGAATTCGATGGAGCATCAGTAGATGTTGAGAGTTGAGTAAAAATTCCACCAAGTAAGATCTTACCCTCCTCAATAAGGCCATGAACAAAATGCCTACATGCAGACTTAATTATGTCGAAAAAAGACGGTTACCAATTCGCTCTCCTACCAAATTATTTGAAGCAACATGTTTATGATAAGCACACATTTATCACTAGACCTCATATTTCTGTCAGTGTTACAATGATATTGACCTCATATTACTCTTGCTTTGCTACCGGGAGGTTTTATCGGTTTCACGAGGAAATGTGACATCTGATTAAGGTCCGTTTGGTTCATCGTAATGTAATCGTAATCGTAATGACAATTACGTTATAATTATAATTCAAATGTTTGGTTGGACAATTATTTTCTCGATGTAATGTAATCACGATTACAAACTTGATTACATTACATCAATTCCTATTCAATTCAATTACATCACCCAACCTATGTAATCATAATTACATTACATCCTCATATTCTAAATTATAATTTTACCCTTTCAACAAATTTCCAACTCATAAATTCTGATAAAAAAATTTCAGCTCCTCTCTCCTCTCCTCTCCGTTCCCCCTCCGCCGACCGCCGCCTCCTCTCCTCCTTCTCCTCCACTCAAGCTAAGAACCCGATCATGTCACCGCCGAGAACTGCCTCTCCTGATGCCGACGGAAGCCATCACACGGCGGTCCGGCCGCGGTCGCTCCTCTACGCGGCGGAGTATCCGACGAACCATCACCAGAGGGAGGACTCCTCTTCCTTCCGGTCGTTCCTCTAGTCGGTGGGGGCCTCCACTGCGCTCCCGCAAGAGGCGACGGTGGCCCGGTCACCTCCTCGCGTGACGAGGAAGATGAGGTGAGTAGGGTCGGGGAGATGGATGACGATCTCGTCGTCGAAGTCGCCGGCGGGAGAAGTATGTGTATTTAGAGAAGAGGGGAAGATGTGGTTGGAGGCGTATTTTGGGAAGAGAGGGAGTAGACTGTAGCTTTTGGGAAATTGGGAGTGGAAATTTTAGGCCTATGATAAATGCACTACAAAAATGACTTGGGGCTAGCCCAGTATTGGTGCTAGTCCAGTTAGAAAGAAATTTTACTCATGTTAGACCAAATTTTACTAGGGCTGCCCACCCTCTCCACCTCCCTCCTCCTGCTCCACCCCCAACTCTCTCCAGCCTCTCCTTCTCCCTCCTCCTGCGATTCTCCGCGTCATCGACCGCGCTACCGCCGTCGAGCCGCACCTCGAGCACCTTTCTGTCGTCTCCATCATCGCCGAAGTCTTCTTCGGAGGGACGGCGGAGGCATAAGACATGGAGGAGGTTTTCGCGTGTAAACCCCCTGATTTTTTAGATTTAATTAATATTGGTATTATGTAAATTATTGAGATTAAGTGAGAATTTTCTATAATTTTAGCTAATTATAATAAATATATATTTATGGATTGATATTTATTTGTATGTAATTAATTAATAATATTGTACAGAAAATATATTTTTGGGTGTACGACTATTATTAGAGTACTGTAGAATTTTTCTGGATTTTCTTGGGGTCTAAAACTATTTTTAGATGGCCATATATATATATATATATATATATATATATATATATTTATTAATTATTAATCCAAACCAACCCATGTCATGCCCCAGTCCCAAAATACAGAGGAACTAGCCACGTGGCAATGACCAGCAGCACATACCAATGGGCAAACCCAATTTAATGGACCCATTCGAGTGTACTTAAGCTATAAAACAACAATAAAGGTCTACGATACTAATATCATCCACAGAAGATAAATACAATCAATATCAGAATAATCAAGATGAAATAATAATCAACAAGTCTCAATAAATATCTCGGGGAACAACCCAATAATGAGTTTAATACATTATTCCACGAGGCATGAAATAGAGTATCAAGAACAGAAATGACTAAGTATATATAAAGCAGATACTCAAGAGAAATCCTCTGGCATCACCTCGTCTTCTAGTGTTGGTACTGCTCCAATGTCTGCTCCTGTCCCGTATACCTTGGGGTAGACCTCCTCTGCTAAACCTGGGGACATAATCCGGATTCCAGGTCCTTAGGGGACATAGCAAGGTACAAGAATAACTCAAGCCAAATAAATGCAGTATATAAAAATATATCAATAGAGCAAACTATGTAACCAGCTAAGTGATATTCAAAATGAGAGCATCACTAGAACTCAGGCTGAGACTACTACAAGCTCTGTGTCAGTGAGCCGGGTAGCAGTTATATCATGTAGTGGGCCTAGCTCTGCATGGCTATGGTACCGTAATAATATATAATCAGCCTGTAGCCTATGTGTCTCTTCCCACCCAATGTAATCACAAGTCTCATGTCCATGACGTCTCATGTCCATAACACGCAAGTTCATGACCTCTAACTGATGCAGCGAGTCATAATGATATCTAAGCATATGTAATATCTATGTCACGAATCCTGTAACCTATACAGAATCACCATGAATATCTCAGAAAGATTCTGTCTCATGAACAGTGTCAAGTGTCCTATGGTATGGCGTACTTGATAATGCAAGCACGAAGATATATAGGGTTGCGACATCAATCTCTAGTGACATTACACGACTCCTCATACGACGTCGACACTCGAATCTTATTCGGATGCTAAGCAACGTCACACGGTCCTAGGTTGAATAGATACATCATATAAATAGATCAAGGGAATAATATAAAGCAAGTACTGCAAGTATGACAAGGTACACTTGCCTGGGGTTTGGTTTCCAACAGTTGCTTCGGTCATAGCAAGATCTTCAGGTACTCCTCCGGATGCTGAAATAAATATTACCATCATTCTCAGAAGATAAGATATAGCTATGATTGCCTATCCATAAGTCCAATTTGGACACAGGGGCAAACTTGACAGTTTCTGGTCAAAGCGGGGTTCACATGTGGCCCACTTCGCACCAAAAAATGTACCAGAGACAAAGTCCTCCAAATTCGTCAAACTTAGTGTCTACAAGTCCAAAACGATAATACGAACCCAACGAAATGTCCAAAACTGGATTCCGATGAGCCGATCACAAAATCGCCCTTCAAGTGGAGTTGTGGAGCCCACGATACGGAATTTTGTCAACGTTATCAGAATCGAACCAAACTTGGGTCATAGGACCTACGTATTTCTACGAGTCCGATGGCGCAAGTTTTGTTTTGAAAGGACGAGCACACACAAAGTTAGAATAAGTTTCAGAACAAGGCCGATACGGGGCTATTTCGACGGATACGCGTCGATTCTGGTGTGCACGCACATCCAAATAAACTTTCATAAAATTTTACACGTCTGTATTGACGGTGCGCAACTTTCGATAAAATTCGCACACGACCAAGTTGCCTCGTTTAGTCGGGCGCACTCAGTTCAAGAAAATTCAGGGTTGTTAAAGACCAAGTTTTTGGTCAATTTTATCCTCGAATAAATTACAATCTACAACAGCATAAATTAAACTAAAACAGGGTTTTAAAACTCGGTTATATTGTCTAAATTACTTTTAAGTGAAATTTGAATTTATTTAACAGGTTGCACACAAAACGGTCGTGAACTTGTGAGTTCGGGACATATTCTGATTTACAAAAATTGGGTAATATTTTTCTATTTTTGTGTCGCAGTTTACGATCGACACAGGATACAATACATCAGTCTAATTGCACGGGATTCGAGGGGTTCACGTAGCGAACATGTCGCAACAGTCTGTTCAGAAAACAACGCAACGAGGAGAGAGAATGACTCACTGGAACAGGGGATTGGTATCGACTATTCTTCGCGTATACGCGGCGGCGCGGCGGTGCTCGGCCGGCGGTGGCGGCGCTGTGCGACTGCTCGTGGTCGCCTGGGGTCGGCTGAGGTCGTCGTGTCACGGCGGAGGGTCGGCGTTGCCGTGGGGAACTCGTCGGCCGGAGGATGGCGGCGGTGAAGTGGTTGTGGCAGCGGTGGGTTGATGACAGAGGGTGCGGGGGTTTATATAGATGGGTGGCCGGCCGTTTGACCGGAGGGGTCGCAACGGGGAGGCGATGCGGCGGGGAGGCGAGTGGTCTCGGCGGGTCACCGGTCGGGGAGACGAGGCGGCGGGGAGGCAGATGGACAGCGGCCGGTCGGGGCGATTCAATTTCAGTATTGATTAAAGTCGGGTTGGGTTAACGGGTTCGGGTCGGGTATGGATCCGACCCGATCCAATAGGGTTGGTTTATTTAAACCGGTTTGGTTTATTTAGTTGGTTTAATCAGATTCAGTCTGGTTTTATTTTAGGTTTATTTAAAAACTATGTTTTTAGGTGTTTAAAAATAGTTTTTGGGTCCAATAAATTACAGAAAAATTATATTATGTCTATTTCTTTATTTTACACTCAAAAAATATTATTTTCATAATATTTTAATATTTAATAAAATCATAAATTTTATTTAATACCAGAAAATATTTATTTTTAATTAGTCAAAAATAGCTAAAAATTTCTGAAAATTTATTTTTTAATTTCTGAAAAATTTGGGTGTTTACAACCAAAACCAAACCAAACCATACCTAAACCTGTACCCGAAACCATAAATCGGATCCTAAAATCTGAACCCGCAACTAAACCCAGCCCCGACCAATCCCTTCCCCTACCCCGAAACCGACTTCGAACCCCCTCCCTTCCTCTCCCTGAACCTCTACCCCTTCACCCTATATATAGGCTAGAGGAGACCATCACCACCAACATCTCCTCACCAGTCCAGCCGACCATCGCCGACTGCCGACGATCGCCGGACCACCGCGCGCCACCACCATGAACAGTCGCTCTGACCACACGAGCAACAACGATCAGTGAGGCACCTTCTTCTCTCCCTTGTTTCTCCCTGCACAGAAATTCAAACATCGACCCGTCGAATCCTATGTGAAGAACACATGACCCCCTTGAACCATGTATAAATAGTTTAGCTTATCGTGTCCCGTGTCGATCACAAATCGCTACTCAAAATAGAAAAAAATGACCGAGTTTTGGGAACAGAAACTATTCCAAGTACTCGTATTTGAGTCCCGTTATCTTTATAACGGCACACGATACTAAAATTCTACTTGAACAGTAATTTAGACAACATAACCTAGTTTTAATCCCTTTAAACTCTTTATTTTAAATCGATTTATGCTATGATTTATTTGCTGACCAAATTTGCCAAAAACTTGGTTTCTTAAACCCGAATTTTCTCGATACGGGGTGCGTTCCGCTAAATGAGATAATTTCGTTGTGTGAATTATACCAAAAGGTGCGTATCGTTAACACGGACGTGTGGGATTTTGCAGAACTTGATTTGGATGTGCGTGCACACCGGAATCAACACGTATTCGTCAAAAAATTCCATATCGGCTTTTTCTGACACTCATCATAATTTTGTGTGTGCTTTTCGTTTCGCAACGAAACTTGCGCCATCGAATTCACAGCGTTATGCTGGTACTGTGACCCAAGTTTGGTTCGATTCTAAGAACGTTGACGAAACACCATTTGCGGGCCCCACGATTCTACTTGATGGATGATTTCGTGACCGGCTTATCAGAATCCAGTTCTGGACATTCCGTTGGGTTCGTATCATCGTTATGGACTCGTAGACACTAAGTTTAACAAATTTGGAGAACTTTATTTCTGGCATATTTTTTGGGTGCGAAGTGGACCACATGTGGATCCCGCTTTGACCAGAAACTGTCAATTCTGCCCATGTGTCCAAATTGGACTTATGTGTAGTCAATCCTATCTATTCAAGTATTCTGAGAGCAATGGTGATATTTTTTCAGCAACCAGAGCTGTATTTGGAGATTCCATTTTCCCATGAGCAATTGACGGAGTTCAGAGTCCAGACAAGTGTACCTTGCCAAACTTGCAGAGATCATGTCATATTATTTGCTTGAGTTCTTTATATATATATATATATATATATATATATATATATATATATATATATATATATATATATATACTCTTGAGATGTACCTGTTCAACCTAGGACCGTGAGACGTTGCTTAGCGTTCGAACAAGATTCAGGTGTCAACGCCATACGCAGAGTCGTGTAACGTCACTTAGAGAGTTGATACCACGATCCTATATTTTTACGTGCTTGATTTACCAAGTACATCATACCATAGGACACTTGACACTATTTCATGTAACATAATCTTTCTTGAGTAATTTATGGTAATTTTGTATAGGCTTACATGATTCGTGACATGAGACTTGCATATATAGATATATCATTATGACTCGTTGTACTAGCTAGAGGTCATGATCTTGCGTGTTATGGACATGAGACGTAAGGTTACATTGGGTGGGAAGATACACACAGGCTACAGACTGATTATATATATATATATATATATATATATATATATATATATATATATATATATATATATATATATATATATATATATATACTTTAATATTGGAGGTGCTTTAGTCTCTGTATCAGAGCTTGGCCCATTACGCGATATTCTTGCTGCTAAGGGCTCCCTGACACAGATCTTGTAGTGGTCTCAGCCTGAGTACTAGTGATGCTCTTATTTGTATTTCATATAGCTGGTTACATAGCTTTTCTTGAGGATCTATTTTTATATACTGTATTTCATTTGGCTTGAGTGTTTATTGTACCTTGCTATGTCCCCTGAGGACCTGGATCCGGATTATATCCCCAGGTACTGCAGAGGAGGATTACCCCGAGATATACGGGACACGAGATGACGTTGGAGCAGTACTGGCATTAGAGGACGAGGTTGTGCCAGAGGATTTCTTCTGAGTATTCCGTTACTTACTCAGTTATCTATGCTTATTGTTATTTCATATCTTGACTCATGGATATATGTATTGATGCTATTTTTTTTCTTTATTATGTCGGGTTGTTCCCCGAGACACTACTTATGTTGACTTGATGATGGACTATTTCTTTTTATCTATTATCTTGACTACTCTATCATATTGAATTGTGTTTACTTTTTGTGGATGAGATTATAATTATACTGAGATAGATGGTGTAGACTTGCTTATATATTTGTTACAACTTAAGTGCACTCTAACGGATCCATTAAATTGGATTTGTCCATTGGAGTTGTGCTGTTGACCATTGCCACGTGGCTAGTCCCTCGGTATTTTTGGACTGAGGCGTGACACCGCGTGGCGAATTGAGAAGGCGACCGGGGGGTTGTCGGGAACGATGGAGGTGGATGGATCGGAAATGAGGCCACAGCTCTTGCCGCTGCCTCCTTCTCCTCCTCCACCTCCTCCTCCGCCTCCCCCTTGTCTCGTCTCGCGCAGACATCCCTCCCCCTCCGGACTGTCAAAATTTTGACTGTCCTACAAATTTGAAGGAGTGTCAAAATTTTGACAGTCCTAAAAAACCAATATATTTTCTTTAGGACTGTCAAAATTTTGAGAGTCCTTCCAATTGGTAGGACTGTCAAAATTTTGACAGTTCTGAAAAAAATTCAATTGGGAGTGGACAGCCCGATAAGTAAATTTTGAAAGTGACAAATTTGTAATTATTCAAAAAAAAATTTGGACTGCGAGTGTATTTTGTAGTGCCTTTATCAAGGTCAAATTTTATTAGGAAAAGAGAGAGAGAGAAAGAGAGAGAGAGAGAGAGAGAGAGAGAGAGAGAGGTGTATAATGGGAAGATGGGGACTATTTTAGGAATTATACAGAACGGATTTTAACGACGGGGACGAGTTTTAATTATTTTTTGCGTTGTGTACATTTTTTTTCTTAACTATAAATGATAAGATTTGCCAAAAAAAAAATATAAACATTAAAAATATATTTGTCAAAATAATACAAATAATAATAATTATTTAATTACATCACATGTTCAATCAAATATTTAAATGTAATTGACATTATATTACATAATTTAATTACATATTTCAACAAAATCCGATAATGTAATTGTAATTGTAATTATATTACATTACAAATTCGATTATATTACAAATTTGATTCCATTATAATTATAATTATATCATATTAAACCAAACGGACTCTAAATATGGTCTTCGGCTGCCACATACATCGCACTGTGCAACTCGCATTCTAAAGTTTTGCTCATTTGCTGATTCAGCTAGAATTTTTGACATTTACGTTTTTCTCTGATTTTTTTTCCAAATCTTTTATAAGAATCTTTAAAGTTTCTCATTTTGGATATAAGTTTGTGTAGCTCATAGTTTATGCGGAATTTTGGTTTTTGTCGCAGTTTCGGTGGTTGGACTAGACTAGTATTTGATAATCATTTTTCTAGGGTTTCCAAAAGATTATATTACTCAATTTGTGATTGCACTTGATTTAAAATTTTACTCCCGGAAATAGTATAACATCCACCCAAATACTTGCGATTATAAGAGAAGTGTTGTGCTCTCCTTTTCTCAAATACTTTGAAACAATAGGCCAATATGTATACGCATGCATTGCTGATAAATTCTAGTATTATTACAATGGACATACAGGATAGGTGGAACAACCAACTCTGTATTCATGACACTAAAGCATGAAGAAATTACTCAGTGAGTCGGACTCATTGTGTACCTTGAATTTTCTCCATTTAATGGTACGGAGATGAGTGCATGCAGTCACTACCAGAATAAAGCAAATTAGCGACGCAGGAAAGAGTCACCAAATGGCTAAATTACGTCGCTAATACTAAGTAGCGACGTATTTAGCGATATTTTAATTTAGTCGCCAAAAAGCTAGTCGTTGATCAAAACGACGCCGAAAAACGTCGCTGTCGCGACGTAATTTAGCGACGTTACAAAGTCACAAGAATGACGACTCTTGTAGGTCGCCAAATTTGTGACGTTTTATTTTAGTCAGTAAGTATCGTTAAATTTAGCGACAAATTGCGACATAATTAGCGACGAAAAGCTGACATGGTCAAAATTGCCATGTCAGCAATATTTAGCGACGTTTAGTGACGATTAACAACGTAAAATAAATTATTTGACAGTCTAGCGACGTCATTAGCGACTCCTATGGACGTCACTGAACGTCACTAAACGTCGCTGAACGTCACTAGGATTGAAAAATAAAAAATAAAAAAAATGAATGCTTGCAATATCACAGTATAACATGTCTGCAGTATGATCACATTTCAAATAAATAGACAGACCCGGAACAACCCTCCGTTGAATTTCTTGGGTTTGCCGACCCCTTCAGTGGAATACTCAACACCGGTACAATCACACAACAACAATGATGAAATAAATCAATAAAAAGCTCTAAGGCCCGAATGTAGTCACACATATCCAGTCACAATAAAAATGTACAAATAAGTCACACAATAAAAGTGTACAAATAATAAGTACAAACTCCCATGAATGGGCCAATACACAAATGCCGAAAAAAAACTACTACTGATCAGGAGGAGGAGCCGCGTCGAATCTGAGATAATAGCGCGTCAAACTGCTCCTGTGTAAGCGTCACGAAACCCGATGCAGGAGTCGATGTAGATGACGATTCAGGCGGACCAGGAGGACGTCGTTGCTCCAACTCTGTCAGTCGAGCGTCGCAAGTATCCATGACAGATAATAACCTCCTAGTACTGTGCTCCACTCGCTCGCCCATCTGAAGATGTGATGCCTGCATCCTCGATAGTGAAGCGCCCATGGTCTCCATTCGCTCGCTCATCTCAATATGTGACGCCTGCATCATCGATAGTGTGGCACCCACGGTCAACTGCGACTCCTGCAGCAACGTCAGGTTGCGCTTTGTCGAGTGGCCAGATCCCTCAGCTCCATGATGCTTCGCTCCAGCGATTTAAAACGTGCTATGAGCGTCGCATCATCCGTCTGCGGCTGCGGCTGCACCGTAATACTCTGTATCAACTCGTCACGCAGAGATGCGATCTGAAGGTCAACTCTCTCCTGGGCTTGCTGCGACTCCTGGGAGGGCTGTGTCACGCCCCAAACGCCCGCAAGCCCAATAGTCCCCGCTGAACGTGAAATCACCACATTGCAGCTCTCCCGCGGGACAATCGTTCTATTTGGGACGTGATGCCGTACGAGCCTGGAGTTGCGCTCGTACAAGGCGATGTTATTAAACACGAAAGTTATCATCGAAACAACCAAGTTACAGCGGAAGCCAATTGTGTACCAAGCACACATCAGAGTATACGCAACGAAGCTCACGATAGGGTCCAAATGAGATGCCCCGAGTCAATGCCACAAAGGCGATGCCACGGAGACGATGAAATAACTCTTGCTCTTTCTCTAGCCCACAAAGGTACTTACAGTTCATACATCTTGTCCCGTATATCCAAGCAGCGCCACTACGCCTGTGTACCTGAAATATTGCCCATAAACGTGGGTCAGTACACAACCGTACTGGTGAGCGGGGTAACCCACTCGTCTAAGCCGACACTAAGTAAAGTAGTGAATGCACACAGTTAAATGGTGATCTTTCTAGTTGAATCCTAGATTCATTTCATGGCATATGGATGACATGTTAAGGAAAGCAGTAAAGCAGTTTAAGCATGCAAGCATTCATTCTCAAACCAAACGACAAGCAGTTTATATATAGCCGACCCGTCTAACTCAATGTCATCGCTTGCACGATAACATATCGAACCATCAGTCTCGCCTCAATATCCATTCTCAACCAAAGTTTATATCCCACTCTCGAGTGCACAGTCTTGCCGAGGCAAGGTGGCCGCGCCTACACGATGCACAAACCAACCAAAGTAAAGCAAGCCAACTCTTATCTATATGAAGTCACTGACAGAGCCATACAGGACATATCTCAAGCATTACGGCGCGCCCTATCAGCCCGGGTAGCAAGCCCCGCTGGAGGTCCCGCAATGCATCGCAACTGAACGCGAATCAAATGTTTCCCTCCGGATCGAAACGACTCCAGTGCCCCGGATAAAAACCATTTCGGGGAAAGTGCCAAACCTTTGCACAAGTTGTCCGTGACATGCAGAGACACGTAGGTATGACGAGAGGATCGAACATTCTCGCCCCACCAAGCGATCCTAGACTCGTTCCATCGATAAACCCAACCGAAGTATCCATAACCATTCTTCCAACATGTTCTCAAGGATTCTAAATCTCGACCTCAATATATATATCCTAAGGCACCAAAAATACCCAGTGTTTCACATTGCCGCTTTACAACAATGTATTCTGAAATGGTGCAACACCCATGCTCAAAGGCAACCCATGGCACAATGCCGTCTCAGTGGCACAATGCCCCATTCATGGCACAATGCCCCATCAAGCGGCACCATACCTCGCTGATGCAGTTGTTCGGTTTCGAACCACAACTGCTCGCTTTGCAAGACAAAGCGACCCAGTGATATTCGTGCACGGATGCACGCTCGCTCGCCCAAATTCCCGATATTCTCGATATTCCCATTTGCCTCAATGTATCATTCCAACTTGTATATTTTCAACCGTCCAAGCAAAATCCCAAGTATCCAACCGATCGCCTCAAATGTATAATCCAACTATCGCACCAACTATCCAAAGCGTAAAACAATTCAAGCCACAATCCTACCAAGCCAACGATGCACACTCTATGCACGCCTCAGTGTAGTGCTTCCCGATGTTTCAGCCCAAGTGTACAAGCCATTACGTGTTTTCCATATTATTAGGCATGAAGGAGTAGAGGAGAAGGGAAAGAGCCCACTCACAATGATTGATCCCGTTAGGCATCCTGTCCTGCCGATACGGCCAATTCCTTGAACCCGTGGTCCGATGCAAGCGCGATCTACTCAACTGGTATGACCGTGCGAGCAGGCCGTGCTCTGCAAATCATCCGACCGATCGGACTAAGGAAGATGGCATTATCATTCCAACTCAGCTATCTCAGTACTGCTCTGAATGAACACCTGATTTCCATCGAACCCGCTAGCCATCTGCACATGAAACAACTCAATCAATACTTCTTCCCAAAATCTAACAAATCAAATGGAACCATCATTTGTTCATTCAATCTGACTTAGCGTAACGCACCGTGCGGTGGCGGGCGTTACGTAATATACCACTTAGAATCAGGTTCATCCACGAACCGTGCTGGTACTCATTCCTATCACATGCCGTTTGTCCAATTCTATGGATCTGCTCTATGCAACTCACATATTCACGATTCTAACTCAACATCTCGCACTGCTGAATGCTCGTACAAATTCTATATTCCCACATCCTCCTTGCAGCTCAATACGAATTCTTCGTATCGCTTAGTTTTGGAACGATACACATATTTAAGGCGTCCCTAAAATACATGCATTTCAGCCGAGCTTTGCGATAGCGAATTTGGACAAGTTACAAGGGTATCTTTATGTCCGAGGCATGCATTAGCTTCACTCCCAATTGAACCAATCATGATTTCCATTCCAACACATCCGCTCGAGCACTATTCTCAATTATGTAGATTTCCACTGACTCAATCAGTTCATGTTCCAACTCAATCCATCCAACTATTTCTGAATCCGCACTAGCAACATCTCCAAATATATCTCATGCACCGAACGATCAACTCAAATGATACTACCCCATCTAGGCGACTTACCCAAATATCAACTTTGCTTTCATCAGCTCAGTCCAACACCTCTTCCTCAATCTCAATACCTCACAGGATGAACATCTATATTGAGGTTTGTGTGATCCACGAAGATCTTGCCGCTACGCCAAAGGGATAGTGTCGCCACGATTTTAACGTGGACACACTCGCCACAATTCCTAGGTTGCGCATGGAATAGTTCTTCGCGCTGCTTTCACTGCCTCGAAGCATAGGATATCACCTTCGCCTTCCGAATGAGCACGCTTCCCAGACTAAGTTTTGAGACATCTTATAAATCTGAAGCACGTCTGTCCCTTCCAGTATTCGCAAAGATTTGATTTGAACGAGCCGCCACAGTCGTCCATTCATATAAATGCTATTCCCTTCCAGAGCACGATGAGTCAGAGGCGATGCCATCTACAAAAATCTGTGACTCTGAATCTCATCAGTTGACTAGGCTACTTCACCATCGCTTTGATCTTCTGGCTGCATCTTCAGCTGAAGACTATCCCAAGGGTCTCTCAAATCCAACACTCAGTCAATAAGCCAAATCACATTGCTCACATCTGCCCTCGACGCATTCCGAAATACGCCGCCTCAAGGGTCGTTCTATGGGTCTACCATATTCATATCTGATTCGACGGGCAATGTCGCTTAGGGTCAGCTGTCCCGAAGCTACGCTCGATAATTATAATCATCACGATGGACAGTTACTATAAACCATGCTATATCTCATCTGCAAATCCGAATCAAAATTCCAACCATCCCATCCGAGCGAACTCCCGAATCCGAGCAATGTGCTCGTTGAAACCGTCTACCATCAATCCGTCGTTCTGCCCTGAATCCATCAAATTTTTGAATTGCATGTTCGATTCTCGCACTACAAATTGCAATAATTCTCAAAACCCAAGACTTGCTCCAATTCTTATCCATTTGCTGCGTTCCACAATGCACGTCCAATTTACTCGAGCAGCACAGTGATTTGTTCCCACATTGCTCCCACATTTTAGCTATCTTTAAAAGCCTGTCCGCCAAAATCTTTGTCTTCCGTTGTTGCCGCAATCCGTCCACGTCTTTCCGAAGAATCCGTCTACCATCGTTGCACCATTTTGCCCAAAATTCCATTTTTTTGCTAAACCTGAGTCGACTTCTCGAGCAACAATATCCAAACTCTTTCAAGTTTGTGTGAATCCATCTCATTGTCCCTCCAGACCAATATCGTGTTTCTTTGCTCAACCAACAGCTCAAATATGTTGCCCAAAATCGTAGTTCGTGCTCGCTATCCTTCTGATAATCCCATCGCTTTGCTCAAGCATAACCCAAATATTCGTTCCGGTTCCGCCCATCTTTTAAGCCCAATGATACTTCCATTTGCACGACTCCGTCCTTGAGTTCTCAAGTCTAATGTATCGAAGGATACCCGAGTCAAATTCCATTGTACTATATACCACTTAGAAATATAGTTGCCCTCGTGCAAAATCTGCGTCAACCAGCGTCTATCCCAAACCGACTATTCCGAGGTGATTCTGTCGAATCATAACTCAATATTCGCTTGCTCCATTTTTACTCTTTCCAACTCAATCGATTTGCACCAACCGACTTGTATTCGTTATCCGAGTCCGTTCAGGCAATTCCAATAGATGTCCAACCAAAATATTTCCAATGCCTTGCTTAACACATTTGATCCCATATATCACTTCGAATCAATTCGCTACTCACATTACGTTTCCTTACACGAATCCAAAAATCCGTTCGAACCATCCCTTAGGTGTGATCATGCCATTCCCCATCTTAAGTCTGACACAAAAACTTAGCCAATTCTTTAACCATCAATCTCGTTAGGCAACTCGTGCTATGTTCCATTCTCACTGCTCCCAGCTATTCTCAAACCGCCTGATACTTTCGCAACACAAGCAATCGTGCAACGATTGCATTCCAAGTAGTCCAACCCAATACCCAACGGTTCCACACCTTTATTGTACGAGCAACTCATGCCAACTTATCTGATATTTCTCAAGCCAAACTCAGACTTGCTCAACCGATGCGCCACAGCCAAAATTCCAACTTCTATCCAACACAATCGCTTGACGAGCAACTCGTGCAAGGATCTATTATCATCGAATGTTTCTACCCAAAACATGCCGCATAACCAAATCTCGTTAGCCAACCAACTGATCCATTGAGGCAATCAGAAACTCCCGAACGCTAAGCCAAGCCAACCCAACAAAAGCCCACACTTGTTGCACAAATGCAACAACGCCTAACGAGACTAAGCGATCCTACGAAAACCAACCAAGGCAACCCAACAAAGAATAATATGCAGCCACAACTAGCAATAAATAGACTTATTGCATGAAACATCCGATGCGGCACCGAGTAGAGTCAAGAGCTAGACGACACGCGGAAGCTATTTAGAGTTTGTGATGAAGCGAAGGACCAAGTCCGAGAAAATGAACCAGGCGCTCTGATACCAATCTGTCATGCCCCAAACTCCCGCAAGCCCAATAGTCCCCGCTGAACGTGAAATCACCACGTTGCAGCTCTCCCGCGGGACAATCGTTCTATTCGGGACGTGATGCCGTACGAGCCTGGAGTTGCGCTCGTACAAGGCGATGTTGTTAAACACGAAAGTTATCATCGAAACAACCAAGTTACAGCGGAAGCCAATTGTGTACCAAGCACACATCAGAGTATACGCAGCGAAGCTCACGATAGGGTCCAAATGAGATGCCCCGAGTCAATGCCACAAAGGCGATGCCACGGAGACGATGAAATAACTCTTGCTCTTTCTCTAGCCCACAAAGGTACTTACAGTTCATACATCTTGTCCCGTATATCCAAGCAGCGCCACTACGCCTGTGTACCTGAAATATTGCCCACAAACGTGGGTCAGTACACAACCGTACTGGTGAGCGGGGTAACCCACTCGTCTAAGCCGACACTAAGTAAAGTAGTGAATGCACACAGTTAAATGGTGATCTTTCTAGTTGAATCCTAGATTCGTTTCATGGCATATGGATGACATGTTAAGGAAAGCAGTAAAGCAGTTTAAGCATGCAAGCATTCATTCTCAAACCAAACGACAAGCAGTTTATATATAGCCGACCCGTCTAACTCAATGTCATCGCTTGCACGATAACATATCGAACCATCAGTCTCGCCTCAATATCCATTCTCAACCAAAGTTTATATCCCACTCTCGAGTGCACACTCTTGCCGAGGCAAGGTGGCCGTGCCTACACGATGCACAAACCAACCAAAGTAAAGCAAGCCAACTCTTATCTATATGAAGTCACTGGCAGAGCCATACAGGACATATCTCAAGCATTACGGTGCGCCCTATTAGTCCGGGTAGCAAGCCCCGCTGGAGGTCCCGCAATGCATCGCAACTGAACGCGAATCAAATGTTTTCCTCCGGATCGAAACGGCTCCAGTGCCCCGGATAAAAACTGTTTCGGGGAAAGTGCCAAACCTTTGCATAAGTTGTCCGTGACATGCAGACACACGTAGGTATGACGAGAGGATCGAACATTCTTGCCCCACCAAGCGATCCTAGACTCGTTCCATCGATAAGCCCAACCGAAGTATCCATAACCATTCTTCCAACATGTTCTCAAGGATTCCAAATCTCGACCTCAATATATATATCCCAAGGCACCAAAAATACCCAGTGTTTCATATTGCCGCTTTACAACAATATATTCTGAAATGGTGCAACACCCATGCTCAAAGGCAACCCATGGCACAATGCCGTCTCAGTGGCATAATTCCCCATTCGTGGCACAATGCCCCATCAAGCGGCACCATACCTCGCTGATGCAGTTGTTCGATTTCGAACCACAACTGCTCGCTTTGCAAGACAAAGCGACCCAGTGATATTCGTGCACGGATGCACGCTCGCTCGCCCAAATTCCCGATATTCTCGATATTCCCATTTGCCTCAATGTATCATTCCAACTTGTATATTTCCAACCGTCCAAGCAAAATCCCAAGTATCCAACCGATCGCCTCAAATGTATAATCCAACTATCGCACCAACTATCCAACACGTAAAACCATTCAAGCCACAATCCTACCAAGCCAATGACGCACACTCTATGCACGCCTCAGTGTAGTGCTTCCCGATATTTCAGCCCAAGTGTACAAGCCATTACGTGTTTTCCATATTATTAGGCATGAAGGAGTAGAGAAGAAGGGAAAGAGCCCACTCACAATGATTGATCCCGTTAGGCATCCTGTCCTGCCGATACGGCCAATCCCTTGAACCCGTGGTCCGATGCAAGCGCGATCTACTCAACTGGTATGACCGTGCGAGCAGGCCGTGCTCTACAAATCATCCGACCGATCGGACTAAGGAAGATGGCATTATCATTCTAACTCAGCTATCTCAGTACTGCTCTGAATGAACACCTGATTTCCATCGAACCCGCTAGCCATCTGCACATGAAACAACTCAATCAATACTTCTTCCCAAAATCTAACAAATCAAATGGAACCAGCATTTGTTCATTCAATCCGACTTAGCGTAACGCACCGTGCGGTGGCGGGCGTTACAGGCTGTGGGGTATGCATATCGGCAGAGGGTGTCATAGAGGACTGTGATGCAACATAGGCACCGTAGGATCCCGTACCGTAGTACGTACCCCTATGTAGACCACCAACGACTCTCATCCAAAGCTCATCATCCGACGGAGCTGGGTGGGCCGAGAGTTCTGAGGAACTACCCCCCTCTTCAGGTGTGGGCTAGGTCGACTCTTCGCGGAGCCTCCTATACTCTTCCTAGAAAAATATGTATCTATCGATAAGCGTACTACTTACTATACATCTTAGGTACTTATTACTAATTACATGTATTTTTGCTAAGTTATATCAAAATTAACAAAACATAAGAGTAATACTTACGTAGCTCTGCATCGCCCTATCATCGATAAGTTGTCCCCCCTTCCTATGAGTGGCGAGGAACATTGTCACCATGCTCGCATCCTCACTCCTCTGGACCTGTTAAGAAATATATTATTTGTTATTAAAGTAAAAAAGTTAGGCCACAATGTTTAAAAATTGTACCTATACAATGAAAGATGTACCAAGCGATGGAAATGTTCCGTCATCGGAATCGACCCACCACAACACTTTTTTGCCCTTTGCCGAGCCACCTTGGCCTTCTCCGAATTTTTTCTATACCTATCCTCGTTTAATCTAGCCCTCATCGCAGTCCACTGTTCAGGTGTGGTCCATCCTTGCATCGGTTTTCCTTCGTAATCATGAGCCTTCTGATCATCCATAGCATCACGGATGAGCTTGGCGACAATGGAAGAAAACTACTGCTCGATCTGTGCGGCACGGTGTGGTGGATATAAATATGTTCTCTACAAGAAGTACAATAGTTAGTTATAAAATATTAATATAAAAATATTAATGATATTAAAATCAAATATACTTTTACCTTGAAGTACCTAAACCAGAATGTCTTTCTCTCTTCCGAGGCATCCGAGTAGTTTATCCATGGCCCACCATAGTTTTGCCTCAGAAAATGTCCCAGTGCTCTCTGTACCGCCAGGGGACGATATCTATATATACATTGATAATTAAACTCATTAAAAAGCGAATATATATATATATATATATATATATATATATATATATATATATATATATATATATATATATATATATATATAAAATAAATAAGTAATTAACTTACTTTGTAGGGTCATCGGTCCAAATCTTCATTATCGTCTCATCCGACGGAGCGCACGGAGGATCGCTCTGATATGGAGACGGAGTCGGCTCGACCGCCATCTCCTCCTCTATCTCTGTGGTACCGTCAGTACGGGATACTCTCGAGCCTGGAACTGCTGGTCCCAAGAGTATTGCTGGTCCCAGGAGTACTGCCACATGCGATAATTGCAGTCGTAGTCTGAGGTACTGCTGGTCGATATTATGGAGTACTCGGGGACGAGGATCGGGAAGGAGTATCCGTGTCCTGAAGAGGACGTGTAGAGGATCTACCGCGGGAATAGGATCCGCATCATCCAAACATATCTGAGAACAACATATAATAATAAAATAAATATACAGAGATATTTATATTATATGACAGAAAGAAATACATAGAAGTTGTGAACTAGGCCACAATAAAAGTCTAAATGATAAAAGTGTCACCATAACAAAATATAAGTATGTATCACCATCACAAACATAAGTATCACAGAACTAGGCCACAAATACACAGAGATATGTATGTATCACCATCACAAACATAAGTATCAGACAACTAGGCCACAAAAAAGTAGAAATAAATTTTTATTTAATTTTTAATCATCATCTGAAAATTTATTTTGTTCGTCTTCCTCCTCCTCCTCTTCATCTTCACTTCCATCTACTTCGTCATCGTCTTCTGATACTTCTACCTCTTCTACTTGATAAAATATGTCATGAGTAACTTCCGTTGAGTCCACATCTACAATATTTGTATCAAGAGGTAGGTCTTCTTCCCGATAAGCTATTTTGTCAACGTCGAAGATATTTCTAGCTTTAGTCTTACAGACTGCCCACCAATCCGACCTTCCGGTTCCTCGTTTAGGATAAGTTGTGAAGTACACTAGCTGAGCCTGACTTGATAAAACAAATGGTTCATATTCTTGATATCGACGCCGGTAGTTTATATCCACAAGACCATGCTTGTCAATTTTTCAACCTTGATCTTGGATGGGATCTAACCACTCACACTTTAATAACATGATCTTAGCAGGCTCTGTGGCATAATTATATGTCAACTCCATAATCTCTCGTAAGACGCCAAAGAAATCAGTGCTTGGATCAACATTTTTGTAGTTCGAAGATTTGATACACAAACAACTAATTTTTGTAGAATCAAGATCCAGAAAGTTATCTCTTATTGGAGCATTTGTTGACTTGAACCTAAACCTATTCACTCAGTAAGTTTGCCAGATATTGATGACATAAATTGGTCCATTCGTTATAGTTCTAATAGATTCATTCTCAAGTGTTGCCTCTGGACGATCGACCTAAATATCAAATAAGCGATATTAAGTTTAACGTTAATTATTGTGCAGGTATACATACACAAAATGTAATTACTGAGATCCTTACATATGCTGTCAATCATGAAGGAAAATAAAGTCTCATTTCTTGTTCTACTTCTTCATATGTTATGTATGGTCTACTCGACCTTACCGCATCATTATATGTGCTGAAACACAATGAAGCATAGGCGGATTAGTGTAATAGTTGTATTGAGATGACGTAAATGTCGACGTATTAATTACTTACCCCTCTAGTTTTTCTACCTCATCCTCGTCGTAATTGAGTAATACATACAACTGAGCGGCCCTAAGCTCGTCGTCATTCAGATATCTCTTCTTTATTTTACCCGAGGGCTTTCCGAAAGCATTGAATACTTTCAGTATTGTCTCATTAGATTCCTGATACCAGTCGTCATTTCTAGGAGCTCTCATTCTATTAGTAGCAACATGAGGCTTAAAATAAATTGAATAAAAGTTTGTAATCTCATCGAGAACATATGCTTCACAAATAGAACCCTCCACCCATGCCTTATTTTTTACCTTTCTCTTGAGGTGGTTCAAATGTCGCTCGAACGGGTACATCCACTGATAACCGACAGGTCTACCAATGCGTGCCTCATAGGAACGATGAATCGGCAAATGTTCCATGGAGTTAAAAAATCTAGGAGGAAACACTCTCTTAAGCATTCAAAGTGTCAACACAATGTCCTTCTCTTGATTTTCTAGACGATCGACGAGCAACTTAGTAAAACAGAGATCTCTAAAGAATATGCTAAGCTCTGTCAATGGATCTAAAACTACATGCGGTAAGAATTTCTAAAATACAACAGGAATTAGCCTTTCCATAAATACGTGACAATCGTGGATCTTCATACCCGTCAGTTTATTCTCCTTCGGGTCGACGCATCATGTCAGATTCGACACGTACCCTTTCAAAAATTTTAGGCCATGGATCCACCTACAAAATCTTCTTTTGTCCTCCTTGTCCAATGAGAAAATTGACTTAGGCCGCATCACCCTCACATTCCCTTCCTCTATCAAATGCAACGCAGGTCGTCTGGATATTTCTTCTAAGTCCAACCTGGCCTTAGGATTGTCTTTCGTCTTTTCCTTTACGCCCATCACAGTATTAATTATATTGTCAAACACATTTTTCTCGATATGCATGACATCAAGGTTATATCTGATCATATTGGTGCTCCAATATGGCAGGTCCCAGAATATGCTCCTCTTCGTCCAGTTATGAATTCGACCAAATCCATCACACTTATACCCCTTGTAGGATCTTCGATAGCACTTGGAAAATCTCTGACCTCCTCCTATATCGTGTCTCCGGACCACCTTGGCGGTAGATCGGCCTTCTCCACAACATTGATACGGAACACATTCTTGCTCTCCTTAACGGATGATCTTTCGGCAGGAACTGTCGATGACAATCAAAGAAATACAATTTTCCTCCGTATTTTAAATGGAAAGCCTTAGTACGGTCCATGCAATACAGACATGAGAGATGACCATGAGTGCTCTATCCCGATAACATTCTGTCATGCCCCAGTCCCAAAATACCGAGGGACTAGACACGTGGCAATGGCCAGCAGCACACACCGATGGGCAAACCCAATTAATGGACCATCAGGGTGTACTTAAGCTGTAAAACAACAGTAAGGGTTCTATGATACTAATCTCATCCACAACAGATAATCACAAAATAAATGTCAGAATAATCAAGATCAAATATATCCAACAAATCTCAATAAAAAGTCTCGAGGAACAACCCGATATTGAGTTTGATACATCAGTCCAATAAACAGGAAACAACAGAAATAACTGAGTATAGATAAGCAGATACTCAGGAGAAATCCTCGGCGATCACCTCGTCCTCTGTTAATGGTACTACTCCAACTTCTGCTCCTATCTCGTACACCTCGGGGTAGATCTCCTCTGCTAAACCTGAGGACATAATCCGAATTCCAAGTCTTCAGGGGACATAGCAAGGTACAAGAATAACTCAAGCCAAATAAATGCAGTACAAAATAAATGAATAGGGTAAACTATATAACCAGCTACGGTTCAACAGGATTGGGTTCAAGCCAAATAAATACAGTGCAAAATAAATTTGGGCCTTGATCCGACCCAATAAGGATTGGGTTCAGCTGGGTTCGGTTCAACAGGATTTGGGTTGGTCCGATTCAGGGTTAAACCGGTTGGTTCAATCCGGTTTATTTTGGTTTGTTTTGGTTTAATTAAAACATTAATTTTTAGGTCTTTAAAAATAGTTCTAGGGTCCAATAAATTTTAGAAAAATTGCAGTAAGTCTAATATTTTATTTTACACCCAAATTTTTATTTTTATAATATTTTAATATTTAATAAAATCATTAAAATTATTTAATACCAGAAAACATTTATTTAATTAGTTATAAATCACAAAAAATTCCCGAAAAATTATTTTTTAATTTTGAAAAAAATCTGGGGGTTTACAATCTACCCCCCTTAAGAGGATTGCGTCCTCGCAATCAAAGAATAATGAAACATAACCGGTCAGAAGAGATGACACGGTTGTAAAATATGTTTGAAAGCATGACACAAGAAAGAATCATGATCAAGAAAAATGAAGGATAATGGTTAAGCAAAACACCTAGGGAAGAAATAAAGTATTTTCCTAGACAATGAAAGTTATGTAATTCAAAAGTAAAGAAATCTGGATAGAGCAAGGAAATCTACAGCTTAGAAAAACTCGGTTACCAATTATTAACAAGTTTAAAATACCAGGTTTAAGGCTAAGGTCGTGAACTAACATGCACGTGTTAAAGCAATGCTAGGAATAGATAGCTAAGAATAATTTAAACCTTACGCATATTCACTACTCCATGAGTCTGCGCGTCCTCCATTGTCATCACAAAAGCTTGTCCACGTCCTTGTGGTGGTGCCCTCTGCTGTTGTTGGGCTTGCTGGAAGGGTGCTGCTCGTGGTGCCAAGGGTGGTCTCGGTTGATATCCTCCTGGTGCTGGTAGAGCTTGTCGGATTCCCATTGGTGCTCCTTCTCGACGCTCAGGGCAATCCCTTATCGAATGCTGACGGGATCCGCATGCTAAACTCAATCCCAATCTGCGTCGACATTTCTCGACGAGATGGCCTGCTTTGCCACAGTAGTGACAAGTAGGAAGGACTATTACTAGAGGTTTAGATGCTCTCTGTTGTGGATTCATTTGTTGTCGCTTTGCAGACTCCTCTTCTGATGCTCTGGTTGGTGCTAATATGAACGGCCGTTTTAGGTTGGACGCCCTACTTATGACGCGCTCCATGCGTCGAGCTGCAGCAAGAATATTCGAGTATGAAGTAGGTGCAACGGATCCGATCATTCTCTGTAGCTCAAAGTTTAGTCCGTCGAAGAACTTCTCAGCCTTCTCCTCTTCTGTCGGGATCAGGGAAGGGGCAAAGCGACTCAGACGAATGAACTCTGCATTGTACTCCTCCACTGTCATACAGTCTTGAGTGAGGTGATTGAACTTGTCCCAAAGTTCTGATCGAGCAAAAGCTGGAATGTACATCTTCTGAAAGAGTCTAGAGAACTCTTCCCAAGTGACTCGGTTTGGTCCGAGCCGTGTCTCCTCAGATAGCCACCAGTGATGTGTATTGCCCGTCAATTGCATTCGGACGGCAGTCATCCAACGTTCCCTTGGAAGCTCAGCTGCTTCTAATTGATGTTGAGTATTTGTGAGTCACTCATGAACTTCAGTAGGCTCCTCCTTGCCATAAAAAGTATGGGGCTTCAGCTGGCAAAAATCGGTGATAGAGCCCGTCGATAGTCGTCGTGCTGGTAGATTCGCCTGCTCTAGTACGATTACTAGGCTGTTCCGCAGAGCCTCTTGTTGAATCTGCTGTTGAGCTTGCATCATTGTGTAGATCATTTAAAACATCTGCTGCCCGTCCATAGCCTGCCCTTATGGGAATAATGGGAATTGGTGGAGTGAACTACGGCGGAGGTAGAATATTATCACGCCGGAACCTTGAGGTATGCTGATTGGCTTGACTGCTTTGGTGAGTGGAGGGATCTTCACTCAATGGCGTCACTCCATCTTCTTCGTAGGTGACTACAACACCTTGCGGTGGTCCTGCAGGAGTCTTGTCTCTTGCTAGTGGATCCATTACTCTGCATCCAAAATAAACTTCAAGAGGCGCACAGAGGAATCAAGGCAGGATGCATGTCAAAAATTTAATTCGAATCCGATATAGAGATCAAGAACGATTCAATCAAGTAGATGAGATCCTAAAAACTTATCCTATCCTTGTCGCAGGCTTTCTTGATTCCTAAGTTGAAACCGAAGCAATTTAGTTGTTGACCTGCATGGGCCACATGGGCCACCACAAAAACTATGTCATGCTTCAGTTCCAAAATACCGAGGGACTAGACACGTGGCAATGGCCAGCAGCACACACCGATGGGCAAACCCAATTTAATGGACCCATCAGGGTGTACTTAAGCTGTAAAACAACAGTAAGGGTCTATGATACTAATCTCATCCACAACAGATAATCACAAAATAAATGTCAGAATAATCAAGATCAAATATATCCCACTAATCTCAATAAAAAGTCTCGGGGAACAACCCGATATTGAGTTTGATACATCAGTTCAATAAACAGAAAACAACAGAAATAACTGAGTATAGATAAGCAGATACTCAGGAGAAATCCTCGGCGATCACCTCGTCCTCTGTTAATGGTACTACTCCAACTTCTGCTCCTGTCTCGTACACCTCGGGGTAGATCTCCTCTGCTAAACCTGGGAACATAATCCGGATTTCAGGTCCTCAGGGGACATAGTAAGGTACAAGAATAACTCAAACCAAATAAATGCAGTACAAAATAAATGAATAGGGTAAACTATATAACCAGCTACGTGATATACAAGTGAGAGCATTAATCATACTCAGGCTGAAACTACCATAGGCTCTATGTCGGAGAAACCCATAGCATCATTTATCTCGAAGGGCCAGAACTTGTGCAAAAGCTCTGTGTCAGAGTCTAAGGCACCTCATAAAACTACATATATATATAATATAATTAGCCTTTAATATGGTAATACTCTCCCCACCCAATGTAATCACACATGTCATGGTCACGATGTCTTATGTCCATGTCACGCAAGATCATGACCTCTAACTGATGCAGTGAGTCATAATGATAGCTACACATATAGAAATCTATGTCAAGAATCCTGTAACCTATACAAAATCATCATGAATATCTCAGGAAGATTCTGTCTCATGAATAGTGTCATGTGTTCTATGGTATGACGTACTTGATAATGCAAGCACGAAAATGTATAGTGTCTCGATATCCATGTCTAGGTGACGTTACACAACTTCGCGTACGGCGTTGACATCCGAATATTATTCGGACGTTAAGTAATGTCACACGGTCCTAGGTTGAACATATATATCAAAGAAATAGATCAAGAGAATAGTACGAAACAAATTACTGCAAGTATGGCAAGGTACACTTGCTTGGGGTTTGGATTCCAACTGCTACTCTGGTATCAGCGGTATCTGCAGGTACTCCTCCGGTTGCTGAAATAAACGTTATCATCATGTTCAGAAGATATCAAATAGCTAGAATTGCCTGTCCATAAATTTAATTTGGACACAGGGGCAAAAGTATCAGTTTTCGGTCAAAGCGGGGTCCATATGTGGTCCGCTTCGCACCAAAAAATGTGCCAAAGACAATATTCTCCAAATTCGTCAAACTTAGTGTCTACAAGTCCAGAACGACGATACGAACCCAACAGAATATCCAGAACTGGATTCCGACGAGCCGATCACAAAATCGCCTGTCAAGTGGAGCCGTGGAGCCCACGATACAGGATTTTGTCAACGTTCTCAGAATCGAACCAAACTTGGGTCACAGGACCAGCGTATTGCTCCGAATCCGATGGCACAAGTTTTGTTTCGATACAACGAGCGTACACGAAGTTACAATAAGTTTCAGAATAGGGCCGATACATGGTGTTGTTGACGGATACCGTTGATTCCGGTGTGCATGCACATCCAAATCAACTTTCGTACAATCCCACACGTTCGTATTGACGGCGCGCACCTTTCAGTGTAGTTTGCACACGACCAAGTCGCCTCGTTTAGCGGGGCGCACCCAGTTCCGAAAAAATCAAGGTTTTAAAGACCAAATTTTTGGTCATTTTTACCCTCAAATTAAATACAATATACAGCTCAATTAATTGAACTAAAATAGGGTTTTAAAACTAGGTTATATAGTCTAAATAATTGTTCAAGTAGATTTTGAAAACATTTAGCAGGTTGTGCATAAAATAGTCATGAACCGGGGAGTTCGGGTCAATTTTTGAATTTTCAGAATTTGAGGGTTTATTTTCCTAATTTTGCGTCGCAGTTTACGACCGAAACAGGACGCGATACCCCGAACGAATTGCACGGGTATCGAGAGGGTCACGCAGGGTATGCGCATGATTCGACAGAACGGAAAACGAGGCGACAAGGAGAGAGAAATTTCTACCTGAACAGGGTGTCGGAGACGACTGAAAAATGTATTTTCGCGATGGCGCGACGCCGCTACGGCGGTGCTCGGCTGCTGTGGCTGATGGAGGCGGCGGAGGTCATCGGTGTTGGCGGTGGCAGGAGAACTTGGCGACGGCGGATCTCTGGGCGTCGGCTGTGGGTCTCCGGGGAAGCTCGGGAGGCGGCCGGAGTTTGGTGGAGGTGGTGTCGGGGTGCGGTGAAGAGGAGTGGTGAGGGCGGGTTTATATAGGGGGTTCTCGGCCGTTGAGGGAAGGTGGAAAGACGGCGTCGGTGGCGGTTAAATAGAGGTGGAGAGGCGCGGGGAGGCGGAGGCGTTAGGGGAGAAGAAGGGGCGGCCGGCGGAGCGAAGGGAACGACGGAGTAACAGCCGGCGGGATCGGGGGAAAATTTTAGGGTTACTGTGCATATGGTTAACGGGTCGGGTTCGGGTCAGGTTTGGGTTTTGGGCCCGGATCCGACCCAATAAGGATTGGGTTCAGCTGGGTTCGGTTCAACAAGGTTTGGGTTGGTCCGGTTCGGGGTTAAACCAGTTGGTTCAACCCGGTTTATTTTGGTTTATTTTGGTTTAATTAAAACATTAAATTTTAGGTCTTGAAAAATATTTTTGGGGTCCAATAAATTCTAGAAAAATTGCAGTAAGTCTAATATTTTATTTTACACCCAAAAATATTATTTTTATAATATTTTAATATTTAATAAAATCATTAAAATTATTTAATACCAGGAAAAAATTATTTATATTAGTTAAAAATCACAGAAATTTCAAGAAAATTTATTTTTAAATTTTGAAAAAAATCTGGGGGTTTACACATTCCATAGGCCAAAAAGTCGTTGATGGTCCATATAAGTGCTGCCCTCATCTAAAAATTTTGCTTTCTGAAAATATCATATGTGTTGGCACCTACTTTCTATAGCTGATTCAACTCATCTATCAACGGCTGTAAGTATACATCAATATTTCTCTTAGAATTGTTCAGACCAGGATTGATAACAGTTAGAAACATATACGGAGTCTTCATGCACATCCAAGACAGTAAGTTGTACGTGGTGACAATCACAGGCCAACACGAATACTGGGATCTCAAAAGCTCAAATGGGGTAAAACAGTCGGAGGAGAGCCCCAATCTGATATTGCGCAGATCCAAAAAAAATTGGGATACTCTCTATCAAAGTGGTTCCATGGTTCTCTATCGGATGGATGATCCAACACTCCTTCGATCTGCTTTTCCTGTGCCAACTCATATTTTCGGCAGTCTCTTTCACCATAAATAACCTCTGCAACAACGGCGTCAAAGGGAGGTACTGCATCGAATCAACCAACTTTTTTGCACTGGGAGTCTTTCCAGTACCAGTTGCCTTGTAGCGATCATCACCACAGAATTTGTACATTACTTCTTCTTTGTCTTCTTTATAGTACAACATGTATCCGTTGCGACACGAATCAATTTCTTATATCTTATCCATAGCGATCTAACCATTCTCTTAGATCAGTAGAAGTCTGTAGGTAACTCGACACCCTCCGGCAAGATATCTATAATCAACTTGACCAGTCGGTTGTAGTATTCTTGTGACATGTTAAAATCAGACTTTATGCTTAATAGCCTGGTGACACCTCTAACGGTGAATGATCCTCACAACCAGGATACAACTTATCGAGCCCTGTCATGTCAAGTATTTTGAGCATTGTGTTGGAAAGGCGGTCCTGTAAAAAAAGGGGAACTTACTTACCGATGGCAACAGGGTATTGTGGTAGGCTTTCCACTTGTGTTCTCATACGTGTTGCCACATACTTTTTATAGCTGATTTAACTCCTCTATAAACGGCTGTAAGTACACATCAATATTTCTCTTGAGATTTTTGGACCTGGAATGATAACGATTAGAAATATATACGGAGTCTTCATGCACATCAAAGATGGTAAGTTATACGGGGTGACAATCATAGGCCAACACGAATACTAGGATCCCGAAAGTCCAAATGGGGTAAAACCGTCGGAGGAGAGCCCCAATATGACATTACGCGAATCCAAAGAAAAATTGGGATACTCTCAATCAAAGTAGTTCCATGGTTCTCCATCGGATGGATGATCCAATACTCCTTCCATCTGTTTTCGCCTGTGCCAACTCATGTTTTCGGCAGTCTTCTTCACCATAAATAACCTCTGTAATAGCGGCATCAAAGGGAGGTACAACATCGAATCGGTCGACTTCCTTACACTGGGAGTCTTTCCAGTACCAGTTACCTTGTAGCGATCAGCACCACAGAATCTGCATACTGCTTCATCTTTGTCTTCTTTATAGTACAACATGCACTCGTTACGACACGAATCGATTTTCTCATATCCCATCCATAGCGATATAACCATTCTCTTAGATCGGTAGAAGTCTGTAGGTAACTCGGCACCTTCCGACCAGATCTCTATAATCAACTCGATCAGTCGATTATAACATTCTTGTGACATGTTGAAATTAGACTTTATGCTCAATAGCCCGGTGACACCTCTAACGGTGAATGATCCTCACAACCAGGATACAACTTATATTGATACTCTCTTGTATCTTGACACCAGGACATAGTTTCAAATACCCATAACATACTTGGAACTCGGTCTCTAGGTCAAAACTTGGTTATACTAAGATACATCTTTCACCGCTTGCTAACATCTATACTTAGGCACCGACACTTGATAATCAACCCTCGCACGTAACTCTCTCAACATTGGTCGATACTTTAAATTTCTAATTAAATGTAACTTTATATACAAAAGTTATCTAGTATTCTCGTCATTTAGTTCTAGTTTTTCGTATTGCTCGTCATTGGCCGATACTTTCGATATAGATATACTAGTTATCCTATATTTATATATAAACTCGTATATAATAGTATCTTAGAATACATTAGCTATTACTAGTATCTTAACCCGTTACCAAGACACTTACCTATTACATTGCCCTCAACTCTAATGCCTTAACCCATACTGGGTATCTTAACTTAAAATTTATCTCTTACCCTTATCAAATATCTTAGTAACTTACATTGGTAACTCAATACCTATACTTACTTACCCACAAATTTATATTGGTAACATGATACCATGATAATTGCATTGGTAACACATATAACCATTTAACGATACCGTATAAATATACATATAACCATTTAACGATACCGTATAAATACACATATAAATATTTAACCTTCCTTAGATATCCTAAATTTAGGGCCCATAATACACATATAACCATTTAACGATACCGTGTAAATACCAACTCATGTTAACATGTATGTATCGTATCTTAACAACGTGTCCGTGTTAACACATCTGCCAGGATTAGGGTTATGTCATGTGTGTGTGTCCATGTGTCCGGGTCCAACGGGTCTGTGTTAACACAAAAGTGTGTATGTGTCCGTGCTACCAGAGAGAGATAGGGTGGGTTAGGATTTACCTGAGGGCGCAGTCGGAGAGGGCGACACTGGGGAGGGGGCGAAGGGGGTCGCGGGGGCAGCCCGACCGTGGGTGTCGCCGTGGTGGGGGGGGGGAGGGGGCAGCCAAAGTCGGAGGGAAGGGGGCAGTCGGAGTTGGGAGGCGAGTAGGGGGCAGCCGGAGGTGGGGGGCGAGTATGGGGCAGCCGGAGTCTGGGAGGGGGGGAGGGGGAGCCGGAGTCAGGGGGGAGAAAGCTGGAGTCGGAGGGTGTCACGCCCCAGTCCCAAAATACGTAGGACTAGGTCACGTAAGCATGTCTGCCGCATGGATATGGCAACTCCAATATATGAAAACCAAACCCATACATACGCTGTAATATGAATATCAAATTCACAAGCGGTATAAATCTATCACAAGTCACAAGATATAATCTAAATCTCATCCACGAAAATCAAATATAAATAACCAATATCTATGAAACTAGATCTCAATACAAAGTATCTAAGGATGATAGTTGGATGGAAACAAATCCACTACCAACTCGAATGTAAAAGCAAACATAACAAATACAATATAAGTATCACAACTACCATTACTGCGACTCGAAAAGAAGACCTCCTCGAAACATAAGTAACCAGTCCGGATCTGCGCTCCTGCGAATACTCATAAACTGCAACACCTAGAAGGGCCAGGTCCTCAGAGGGGCATAACAAGATACATAAAAGTATGCCAATAAAGTACTGAAATAAATATCCAATGGGGTCGCCTAACCATCTAAGTGAATGCAGTTTGAGAACAACTTTCTAACAAGTGGGCTATCTGGCCATAAATGAGATTGGCATGATTCTCTCGGAGAATCAGGGGCCTCAAAGCATGTCGTCTTTTGAATGGCAGAGGCCACCAAGTAGTATAGGGGTCATCACCGCCCGTATCTCCAGCGGAGCTTCCGGGTTACAAAAAAAAAAGTGCAAAGGAGCCCAAATACGGTACTTGTTGTTCTCCCCAACCCATGCTTTAAGCATGTCACATCCATGACACAATTTGGTTCATAGCCTATCTTTAGTATCCTAGCCAATCCTGCAACCAAACAAGGACAAGGATTGGACTACCGTACTACAATAGGCTATGTCCATGGACCTCTAATAACTGCTAAGTCTTCTAGCATACAAAGTTTCTATCAGCAATTATCACTAACGTACGGCCCACACGTACCGATGATCAGTCAATATGTACGTCCGTAATCTATATGAGACTCACAACTCGTATAAAAATATGTCACAGTCAAATGAACCTAATGATGCTACATGAAAATGGGACAGTCTCATAAACAAGGTCAATACAAATACATATATAAAAATATATCGCGACGACACTGTCGTGCGCATTTTATATAACCGTTAAAATATATGAAATAAAGACAGAAAATAAAGATGCATGCAACATACGGAATATAAATAACAGTACAATGGCAAGGTATACTTGCCTGGCAAGAAATCTGTAGAGCGTAAGCGTCCAATGTCAAGGACACGAGATCTGGAACTAATGGCCTCCGAACAAACATTTCCGGATGCTGAAATAGACATCACCAATATTTCTGAAATGAGCAAAATAGCTAAAAAGCACTTCCCTTTCGTCCAATTTGGACACAGGAACAAAATGGTAATTTCGGATAAAAGTGGGGTCCACGTGTGGCCCACTTTGCACCAAAAAGCGTGCCAAGGGTAACAGTCTCTAAATGGAAAAAATTATAGGTCAAACAAACTCTAAATATCAATACGAACCCAACGATATGTCCAAATGTGGATTCTGATGGGCCGAACACAATTTTGCCCAAAAAGTCAACCGTAGGGTCCGCCAATTGGCGACTTGGTCAACTGTCTCAGAATTGCGTGAAAATTGGGTCACAGGACCAATGCGTTACCACGACTCCAGTGGCGCAAGTTTCGTCGTAATCTGACGAGCGTGCACAAAATGCGCACAACTTTCGCAAAAGTTGTGACATAGGGTTTGTCCGCTGATACGAGCTGATTCCGGCACGCACACGCATCCGAATCAGTTTCCGTGAACTCTCACATGTTCGGGTACACTGCACGCACTATTTGGTATACTTGGTATACGACGGGACGGTCCCGTTTGGCTGGGCGCGCTCTGTTTCACAACTTTTAAAAATATGTAAAAAGTGTGTTTATGGGATTTTCTAACGAATTTAATTCTACCTACAGCAGTTAATAATCTAGGGTTATTTAACATAAATTAAACTAGGTCAAGTGGTCTACGCATACCAAAAAGAATCATCGAATTCAGATCTCTGTGGTGGGAGATACGAATCCGGGAACATAGGTGATCACCGCAGTTTTCTGCGATCCCAGAAATTGGTCTTTTTCTGCCAACTTTGACGCTATTTTCGCCTATGGTTACGCGTTGTTCGAGGTTTACTATCACACAAATATGGAAGAGGGTTAAGGGGTGAGCGTACCGGTGAAGACAGGGTGGCGTTTGGTTGAGCGAGGCGGCAGAAAATAACTCTGGAACACAAGTACCTCGCTGCTGAATTTTGCAGTGCGCGGGGTAAGCGGGATCGCGGTCGTCGGATTGGTTTGGACGGCCTGGCGCGGTTCTCCGGCTGCGGTGGCGGCGCTCTCTAGGTCTAGATGGGAAAAGAAGGATTATGGTGATCTAGGGTTAGGGTTTGGGATAAAGAGGATGTGAATATATATATAAGAAAGAGGAGAGGAGGTTTAACGTGTGGCGGGTTGTTTGGGTTTTGCTGTGGTGTAAAGAAGGGGCGGCTGCTTATAAGCAGCGGGTTGGGTGCATCCAGCGGGTGGCTGTGCACTTATTTGCACGGGTGGGTAGGTAGTGGTTTGGGTAGTGGGTTTAATAGGAAATGGGTAGTTATGTAGGATCCAATAGTATTTAAAACCATCTTTTTTCTTTTCCTTTCTTTTCTAATCTTTTTCTTTTTCCATTTCTTTTCTTTCTTTTTCTTTTATATATATATATATATATATATATATATATATATATATATATATATATACCGATAGAAAAATCTAGAATTATATTAATGCACACCATTAAGCTAGCAACTGTTCAAGGGGTCTCCTACATGAAATAAATTCGGAAAAATTCCTAATGGCCCCATAAATCCCCTAAGTGCACGAACACCTAAAATAAAAATTAAATAAAATCTATTTCTCCTAATTAGCCACTAATTACTACAATTAAATTAATAGTTAATAATTAAAAAGGGATAATTATGGTTTTTAGGATTAGGGGTTTTACATTCTATCCAACTTATAAAAATTTCGTCCTCGAAATTAAAATTAAGCCGTGGTAGAAAGTCAAGGATGGTATAAGATTTGTATTGTTTAAAATGCAAGACTAGGTTTAAAGGAGGGGGCGATGTTGCGCGCTGCACATTCCGAAAATTATGGAAAAATCCACATGAACGAAAAATAGGTTTCTTCATGTGTCATGTCCAATGGTGTGGACACCTAAATGCTCTTTTACATAAAAGTGCCCAACCATTAAAACGTTGCACAAAGATGAAAATTGGATTAAATAATTAAAATTAATGCGTATGGGGTTCGTGAATTAATTAGAGGTACATGGGATAACATTAGGTGGGACACAAGGGTCATGGACATAGAGGGCTCATGATAGAATATTGTCATAGATTGAGTTGTACGAAACGGGTCAAATTGTGTCTTCAATTTCAATTGGAACGCACAAGGATAAAAGTTGGAATTAATTCAGATTAAATAATAACGTCCGCGACGAATATTGTGTGACTAAAATGTAGCACAAGGGAGCTTAATTATAAGTCACACAAAGGTCAGAATAGATGGCGGACATGTCTAGGACAAGAATGTAAAGTTTGTAGGAAGACATGGGCTAGTATAGTGCTCCAATTATCTAAACAACGGTAATGTGCGCTAAGTGATACTAGGTTGTAAAAATTAAATAAAAAATACCATGTTCTATTTCCAATTTGATTCAAACTAGCCTTAGTCTCACTGTCTAAGCCAAGTAGGTCTAATTTTGGTGAGGGGGTGTACAATCTAATCAACTAAAAAAATAATTTCATCCTCAAAAATTTAATAAGGCATAATTTGTTAATCCCTTCACTTTCGCATATAAGGCAAGTCAATCACAATCTCTTCTAAGATTTAAAATATATTCTAATCCATCGCAATCACCTTCCAAGGTAGCCTCTTGTTTAATCCAATTTAACATATTGGAATCTCTTCTCGATTTTTAAATCATCGCATCCAAATTTAAATTAAATCCATATAACATCTTCAAGATTTAAATACGCATATAAATTTTACCTCACGATCTCCCACTATCATAATCTCTTTTAGAAAATAATTCGAGTCCAATATTATTCCTATTTTCACTTATAAATTTTTGTATTCTTCAACTTTTTAAATTCAATTCACATTCTCAATATTTCAAATACGTAATCCAACAATCGAATTTTAACTCTTAATTCAAATTATCAAGTTGTAAAAATTTTAAATTTAATCCACCCATGTCCAAGTCTGAGATTCTATATTTATCCTCGAAATTCAAATTGATGGTTTACCTTCAATATTCAAAATTTAAATCATGTACTTAAAGTATAAATATTTGGTCCGCAATATCAAGATTTCAAAATTCCTTAAATACTCATCATCTAACTCCTTCTTCTAAAATTCTCCAAGTTTAAAATGACTTAATCTCTCAATCTAATCCTACGTGATCACAATCTAAAAGAATTTTAACCTCAAATTAACAATGTGACTTCTACCCAACTTAGAATTTATTCATCTATCACATAAGGCTCTTACATTTAAGAAAAATATTTCTCAATTTATTTTCTCATGTCCTTCAATCCTCAAAACTTTAATACCGACTATATTATATATGATAGGCCCTTAATCAATTATAAAAGGCAGTCATCAAATAATGCGATTGGCCCCTGGGTATCTCTAGTACTATCTGTATATCAATTTATACCAAGCACGAGGTTTCGTCTTTCCGAAATAAGGGAAGACGAAAAACAATGATGAAGAGTTCAAGGGAAAGGTAATAGAATAGAAGTATGGGGATCAAGGCGTAAAAAATTTTCAAATGAGAATTGTCAAGGCAGTTGTGGATTGAAATCCTATTCAGTAATTTTTCATTCGCATGCTCGTATCAGTATAGTTATATAACCGATACGATACACTCAGACATGTCTAGAGGGCAAGTACATTCGTCTACTAATCACTATATATCTCAATCCACGTAAAGTAGTTATGCGAAGGGCGAACCAAGCGCACTAAGGTTAGCTAGACCCTAATACACTGATTCTGAAATATATTATTGTGGGCCCCCAATAATACATATGTCATGAACAAGCTCGATAAAGAATAAGCTTGCAAAACTAGGCTATAATAGCAGCATAAGTCAAGATAGTACATCAAATATAAATACGCTAGATTATGATGAAAGAAGGTACATAACAATTCAAGTTCACGAAAAGATAAGACTCTATAATCTCTACAGTTGTCATACTAATTCCTTGTCTAAGTCGATAGTCGACAAAGTAGGGGTATAGCCTCTAAGTTCTACAGTATGAATAAACACTGTAGTCTTAAGCTAGCATATAGTTAATGTCGTTCAGTTATACTTCAATAACAGGTCAGAAGACTATGTGATACTAGGTTGTGGGACATACTACCCAACTTACAACAATAACTAGTACTGTAATTGTCTTAAGGATACCGTAGAAACTCCTGTTGAGGTCTACGAGAAGGGGTCTTGGTACTTATTAGGGTATCCTCTCATAATACATAGGTCATGGTCGTCTTATGTCTTAGTCATATTGCTTATAGAACAAGTATCAATAGTAAGGATGGAAGAGTTACTGGCCGTCAAGGGGAAAGGGATCTAACTTGTATCGAGGTGGGGGTACAAATTACGTGATCTACACTAGGGGTAATCATCATAATCTAATTGAACAACTCAACTATCAGGTTCGAACTATAAGGCTCACAATTCAAAATTCAAGATCACAACTATAACTTAGCAAACTATATATCCTATCATAGAATACAATCACTTGGTCTATAATTAGAGGTGTCAAGTGGCACGAGTTGAAAGATGAAGAAAAGAATAAGATAATTTATTCGTCGCGCAATTAGCGATCGTTAAGGTCGCAGAGGAACAATGTATGAAATTAAAATAGAGGGCTCTAGATAGCATTATAGTTCTCTAAGAGGGAGTGGTATGCTAGTTGCTATGTTCGAGGTATGATTAAGAAAAAAAATGTTGTTTACATTCCTCTAGGCTTCCTAAGGTGCTGTCTAATAATAAGACAAAGATCTAAGTTTTATAGTTCTCCAATACTATCTAATTATGAAGGTTAGGTTCAGTCATAATATTCAATTTTTTATTTTTCTATTGGTTCCTCAATACTAGGGTCAAATAATATGGCCAAACTTCTAAGTAACCCTAGTAGTATCTATACTACTCTCAAGTCCTTCATAATACATCAAGGGATAATGGTAAACCAATCTATAGATAAGAAATTCTAGAGTTCACTAGATATTCTAAACTTAGTGGTGTTGTCAACACTCTAGTTGTACTCTTATTAGGATCATTACCCTAATTATCATTCTACAACAAGGGTTCCTATGTTCTAGGAGAAGGCTATACTCAAGAAACTATTAAGGAAAGAACATGAATCAAGCAAGATGCAATTATTCAAATAGAATAGATTGAAAGGAAGGTGAATCATAGTCAACGTTGATGAGATCCTATACTCTATTCCTAGGTGTAGTATTGCTCAGTACAGTAACGTAACCGAGACAATATGCTCTTGACCTGCATGAGCCACCACTAAAAATATGTCACGCTTCAGTCCCAAAATACGTAGGACTAGGTCACGTAAGCATGCCAGCCACATGGATATGGCAACTCCAATATATGAAAACCAAACCCATACGTACGCTGTAATATGAATATCAAATCCACAAGTGGTATAAATCTATCACAAGTCACAGGATATAATATAAATCTCATCCACGAAAATCAAATATAAATAACCAATATCTATGAAACTAGATCTCAATACAAAGTATCTAAGGATGATAGTTGGATGGAAACAAATCCACTACCATCTCGAATATAAAAGCAAAGATAACAAACACAATATAAGTATCACAACTACCATCACTGCGACTCGAAAAGAAGACCTCCTTTAAAAATATAAGTAACCAGTCCGGATCTGCGCTCCTGCGAATACTCATAAACAGCAACACCTGGAAGGGACATGTCCTCAGAGGGACATAACAAGATACATAAAAGCATGCCAATAAAGTACTAAAATAAATATCCAATGGGGTCGCCTAACCATCTAAGTGAATGCAGTTTGAGAATAACTTTCTAACAAGTGGGCTATCTGGCCATAAATAGGATTGACATGATTCTCTCGGAGAATCAGGGGCCTCAAAGCATGTCGTCTTTTGAACGGCAGAGGCCGCCAAGTAGTATAGGGGTCATTACCGCCCGTATCTCCAGCGAAGCTTCCGAGTTACAAAAGAAAAAGTGCAAAGGAGCCTAAATGCGGTACTTGTTGTTCTCCCCACCCCATGCTCTAAGCATGTCACATTCATGACACAATTTAGTTCATAGCCTATCTTTAGTACCCTAGCCAATCTTGCAACCAAACAAGGACAAGGATTGGACCACCATACTACAATAGGGTATCTCCATGGACCTCTAATAACTGCTAAGTCTTCTAGCATACAAAGTTTCTATCAGCAGTTATTCCTAATGTATGGCCCACACGTACCGATGATCAGTCAATACGCACGCCCATGGTCTATATGAGACTCACAACTTGTGTAAAAATATGTCACAGTCAAATAAACCTAATGATACTGCATGAAAATGGGGCAGTCTCATAAACAAGGTCAATGCAAATACATAAATAAAAACATATCGCGACGACACTGTCGCGCACATTTTATATAACCGTTAAAATATATGAACTAAAGACAGAAAATAAAGATGCATGCAACATACGAAATATAAATAACAGTACAATGGCAAGGTATACTTGTCTGGCAAGAAATCTGTAAAGTATAAGCGTCCAATGTCAAGGACACGGGATTTGGAACTAATAGCCTCCGAACAAACGTCTTCGGATGCTGAAATAGACATCAACAACGTTTCCGGAATGAACAAAATAGCTAAAAAGTACTTCCCTTTCATCCAATTTGGACACAAGGGCAAAACGGTAATTTCGGGTAAAAGTGGGGTCCACGTGTGGCCCACTTTGCACCGAAAAGCGTGCCAAGGGTAACAGTCTCTAAATGGAAAAAATTATAGGTCAAACAAACTCTAAATGTCAATACGAACCCAACGGTATATCCAAATGTGAATTCCGATGGGCCGAACACAATTTTGCCCAAAAAGTTAACCGTGGGGCCCGCCAATTGGCGACTTGGTCAACTGTCTCAAAATTGCGTGAAAATTGGGTCACAGGACCAGCGCGTTACCACGAGTCCAGTGGCGCAAGTTTCTTCATAATCTGACGAGCGTGCACAAAATGCGCGCGACTTTCGCAAAAGTTGCGACACGGAGTTTGTCAGCGGATACGGGCTGATTTCGGTGCGCACACGCGTCCGAATAAGTTTTCGCGAACTCTTACATGTCCGGGTACACTGTGCGTACAGTTTGGTACACTTGGTACATGGCGGGGCACGCTCCGTTTCACAACTTTTGGAAATCTGAAAAAGTGTGTTTATATGATTTTTCAACGAATTTATTCTACCTACTGCAGATAATAATCTAGGGTTATTTAACAAAAAATAAACTAGGTCAAGTGGTCTACGTATACTAAAAAGAATTATTGAGTTCGGATCTCTGTGGTGGGAGATACGAATCCGGAAACATAGGTGATCACTGTCACGCCCCGATCTCCCGCAGGCTATTTCGGCCGTTCCCGCTAGGCGAGAATCACCCTCGCCAGCGCTCCCGCGGAACGATCGCTTAACCTATCCGGGCGTGATGCCGTACGAGCGTGATCCATGCCCGTGCAAAGCCATGGTTCATTGGCTGGCGGCAAGAGTTCTAAGCCACAGAGTCGCACAGATTGTCCGAGTACAGCGGAGTTTAGGAACGCATAGCGATCGGTAACAGGTTCACTGAGTCGACAATATAGCGGAAGCATCGAAACAAGTAAAGTAATCTCTTTATTGATATGAAACATGTATTACAGGCGGCGTATAGCCGAGATTACAAGTCGCTCAAGCCTCTCTCTCTGAAACAGTAAAAGCGTGCCAAGTGGCTACAATTGTGGAATGATTGTACAGGCGATGGTCGGGCGATGTTCACAACTTATGTCTTGTATATGTGCTTCAGTCCCGGACGCACCGTTGCAAGGCTTCAAAGGGAACTCCTGGCCTTAGCACGCACGAAGGAGGCGTCCGCACCGCACGAGGTTCTCCCGCACCCTGCATACAAACTGGTGGATTATCAGTACATTGAATGCACTGGTGGGGAAGCTACTCGCCCGCTCAACAAATCCAAACACGTAATACAGGTTCCGTGCACAACTATTAAGTTATCTTTCTAGTTGTCTTAGGATCAGTTTCATGCAGATATTAAATAGCCTAACGTGTCGGGCAGTGTGCCGTGCGATGTTAGAGGAAACACGACGAGACTTACCAACTTACCATTCCTTCCCTGTCCAAGGCAAACATTGAGGCAAACAGTATAAATTCGAGCAGAGGCATGTATAAACATTCAGGAGGCAAGCATATACAACATGCAAACATGAGAGTCATTGAACGGGACAGTATTTGGTGTGCTCAGTTGTTCTTGATGCAATGACTCGCACGCGGATAGCCGCTAAGCGAGGATGACTTATCTTTATGAACATGAGTCGCTGGCATAGCCATAAAGGACTAATCCCAGACGAGAGTGGAACGCAACGAGAGCACACGATGCGCTACGAACCATCTCGCCCGTACACGATGGATTATACATGAAGTAGTCCAAGGCCAAGATGGAATGCAACAAGGTACACGATGCGATACAAACCATCTTGTCCGCACACGATGGACTACACACGTGATGTGGTCCCGGGAAAGTGGAATGCAACGTAAGTACACGAGGTGCTACAAACCACTCGCCCGAACACGAGGGACCACACAAGAGTTCCATCCGGATCGGATCGGCCCCAGTGCCCCGGTGACCGTCCGTGAAACTATACCTCATTTTCGAGTTGTCCGCGACATGCACTTTCTTTTTGGGTCATTCAATTATCACGAGATACACGAGAACACGAGAACACGCGTGCACTTTGAACAAGAGAACACGAGAACACGAGTGCACGTGAACACGAGTATACGAGTACACGGGATACTTGGATCTTGTTCTTTGTACAATAACTTGTCTTGATGCACTCCCCTGGTTCGGGGCTGCGTGGTGACCTAACGGTCCTGGATACTTGCAGGGTCAATCATACACGGAACGACTACTAAGTAGTCTCCCGGAGTTTGCATGAGAACACGGTAACATTCAAGCAGACAAGCATGCGTTTCTAGGTACATAAGCAGGCACGTTGCTCGGGCCCGAAGGTAGTCCGAGAGATGAAACCGTTAAGGGACTTAGCATGCGAGGGTATGAATATAAGCAGTATTTCCTTTTCCATGTTCTAGCAAGCAATACAAGTTGGGATTATTCCCTTAGCTAGGTGCGTTGGATTTATTAGCATGCAGGGGGTGAATCACCTAGCGACTAGCATAAACATTCCAGATTTTATGTGTGCTGGCTAAGCAAAGACAAGTTCACCGTAGCCACCTACCTTAGCGATGATTCGTCTCGGTAGAGCGATACGTCTGAGCGAGCCTCTGAAAGTCCAAGCCGGATTCCTGTAGGGGCAAGTCAGGATATCCTTTGCTTCTTGATCGAGGCAAAGCGGGTCGGGACAGTTGCACTTTTGCCGATTGAGTCGGCAGTCCGCTTGAGCGGAACGGGGTGTTACAATCACCGCAGTTTTCTGCGATCCCAGAAATTGGTCTTTTTCCGCCACCTTTGACGCTGTTTTCGCCTATGGTTACGCGTTGTTTGAGGTCTATTATCACACAGATATGGAAGAGGGTTACGGGGTGAGCGTACCGGTGAAGACGGGGTGGCGTTTGGTTGAGCGAGGCGACGAAAAATAACTCTGGAACACAGGTACCTCGCTGCTGAATTCTGCAGTGCACGGGGTGCGTGGGGTCGCGGTCGTCGGGATTGGTTTGGACGGCCTGGCGCGGTTCTCCGGCTGCGGTGGCGGCGCTCTCTAGGTCTAGATGGGAAGAGAAGGATTAGGGTGATCTAGGGTTAGGGTTTGGGATGAAGAGGATATGAATATATATATAAGAAAGAGGAGAGGAGGTTTAACGTGTGGCGGGTTGTTTGGGTTTAGTTGTGGTGTAAAGAAGGGGTGGCTGCTTATAAGCAGCGGGTTGGGTGCATCCAGCGGGTGGCTGTGCACTTATTTGCACGGGTGGGTAGGTAGTGGTTTGGGTAGTGGGTTTAATAGGAAATGGGTAGTTATGTAGGATCCAATAGTATTTAAAACCATCTTTTTTCTTTTCCTTTCTTTTCTAATCTTTTTCTTTTTCCATTTCTTTTCTTTCTTTTTCTTATATATATATATATATATATATATATATATGTATATATATATATATATATATATATATATATATATATATATATATATATATATATATATATATATATATATACCCATAGAAAAATCTAGAATTATATTAATGCACGCCATTAAGCTAGCAACTGCTCAAGGGGTCTCCTACATGAAATAAATTCGAAAAAATTCTTAATGGCCCCATAAATCCCCTAAGTGCACGAACACCTAAAATAAAAATTAAATAAAATCTATTTCTCCTAATTAGCCACGAATTACTACAATTAAATTAATAGTTAATAATTAAAAATGGATAATTACGGTTTTTAGGATTAGGGGTTTTACAGAGGGGAGGGGGGGAGCTCAAAATTGGAAATGAAATGTGAATGGGGAAAAATGAAAACTCAAACCCTATATGAAACATTTTAGCGACGTCAGATATATACGTCGCTAAACGTCGCTATATTTTTATAATACTGCGACTTAAAGGATACGACGTCGCTAAACGTCGATGTTATTAAAAAAATAGCGACGTTCAACTACCCCGGACGGCGTCTATTTCCATAATACTAATTGTAGTCGCGAAACGTCACTAAACGTCGCCAACAACGATGTATTGCGACGTTGTTTCTGTTCGTCGCTAATTTCTATAATGTTAGCGAGTCTTATCATGGAGTCGCTAATTTGGGCTATTTTGGTAGTGAGTGGCAACATTGAATAATTTTTCTCATTCCTATGCCATCAAGTGGAGGAGAATTAAGATGCAAGATAAGTTCAGCTCAATGAATAATTTCTCCAAATCATAAATCTGACATTATTTTGCTGACATTATGAGTTGACAGTTTATGTTTGATCATGGGGGAGACCACTGTATTAATTTTATTAATATATAGATTATTACATCAAATAGTGTCAAGTTTTGGACTTTTGGTATCCCCTTAACATTATTGTTAAATAACGGTTGTTAATTTAATGGTTTAGTTGTTAGAGAACCATGAACCCTTTGAGAATGAGTCCATTTTTGTGCACCTATCAAAACTAGAATGTATGTTCACCCTCCAATCAAGTATTGCCATGTGTTGAAATAGAAGTCAAAATTATTTTGACTGTTCACAAAACTACTTTCAAAGTGGTTTTATGTTGCATAAAAATATGACGTGACAACATTTAATTGGAGGATAAACATACACCATAAATTTGGTGGGTGAATAAAAATAGACTCAATTGAGAATAACAATGAGAAAATCCCAAGAAGAGCATCCCAAAGGCCTAAAGCCCATATGTAAGTTATATATATATATATATATATATATATATATATATATATATATATATATCAAAGTTATTTTCTTCAAAGTTATTTTCTTCTCACTTCCATCTTCTTTCTCCTTCAATTTATTATATATTTATCTACCCTTTGAGTTTTAAAAGAAGAGTTCCTTACAGCGCAACTTGGGATAGAAATTAAAGAAACTAGTCATGTTCAACTGCGATGTACGTCCCAAAAAGAAACAATTTTTTTTATATTATTAAAAAATTAGATAAAAATTTAAATTATATTAAAATAGTTTAAATATGATTTTAATATATTTTAATTAAAATTTGTTATTGATATGTTTTCAGAACTTTGTATATATGTTTAGATAATGCAGTTTAAATATAATTTAAATATTAAATATATTTTAATTTAAATTTGTTATCGATATCTTTATAGGATTTTGGATACATGTTCAAGTACTTAGAAGAATTTTAGAATTTGTTTAAGTGAGAAATATATCTCTATCTCTACTCCTATAATGAAGCTTGAAAACGATCCAAAATTAAGCCGTCTAAGCCGTATGTAAATACTCCACTAACTATTTAAAAAAAAACTAATTATTTAACTACTTAATATTATTTATTTACAAATAAACAATTTCAACTCAAGTGGTTAAGATGGGATGTATTTTTCTTGATTGCTTGAGTTCGATTTCTAGAAATAACAGTATTTATAATAATTTTATATTTATTTTTTTTAACAATTTTTTTACGCATTTGTAATACATGTGTACATTACTAGTATATATAAAAATTAATTAATTTTTTTTAATTATTCAAAAATATAAAAACGATTTAGATGACTCATTTTGAACAATTTTTATTTCTCCTTCTCAGTCGAAAGCGAAGGCCTGCTTAAATACTCTTTGGTGGCGTGTGCAGATAATGGACACAATTGGCAGTAGTATGAGGAGATGTAAAGATTGGGAGGTTAATGGACTTTATCTTTTTACTCTTTTAAGAGTAAAATTATAACAAAAGTATTTTACAAACACTATTTTATAAATCTTTGGATTCACTATTTTTTAACTTTTACTATTTATAAATAAAAAAATAATCATTTTTGAGACTCGATTTATCGTTCTTCTACAATCCAGCAAAAAATTTATCCCTCTCCTCGATAACACAAAGTCACTCTGAGTTCAAATCTAGTTTCCAATGTGACAATTTGATTATTTATTCCTTTCAGAGTGTTCACCCAATAACAGTTGAGTGTATATGCATCACACGCAATCTTGTTGTACAAAAATAGCATTTCAACTTGGAAGCCTTCAGCTCACAAATTTCCGGGTAGGCCCCTATATCTTCACCCAACTCCATGGCATGAAGTGATTTAGAAGCCATCGGAGGAGCAGTGGTGGTCATGTCGCGATATGGGCCGGGTTGATTCGGGCCCACAGTTGACCATTTTTCATCGGGTCTGGGGTCAGGCCGATCTAGTCCGCTCTATAGTTGCGACCCGTTTCAAGCTGGTCTCAGCCCTAAAAACCCAAACGTAATCCGTACTAGAATTTGGTCTGAGCGAGGCTCGACTAGATCGGGCTAGGTCCGGTTCGGGGTAGGCAGGTCCGTTCTTGACCGAATGATTATTCTTTTTCTTTTTTTTCTTTTTTGCCTATTATGATTTGAGCCTGTTATTTAAAAAGAATTATGTTTAGGATCACTATCTAAAAAAAACTTTGCTCGTTATTTAACAAATACTAGTAAGAACAATAAATAACATTTATTTAATTGAAAATTTTCTAATAATTTTTTTTGTAAATAGATGTTTGTTGATATGATATATGCTTTGAGTTTTAGACTTCAACATCTCTTCAAGCATCTTTTGCGATACCACAAAATAAGCTTGCAGAGAGGTTGAAAGTCCAAACACAAAATGTAAGTCATATCAACAAACATAAAATATCTATTTAACAATAAAGCATATATTAGAAAATAAATAAAAAGTAAGTAGAAAAAGAATTGTTGCAACAAATTCTTTGAACTGATACATTATAATTGTGACTGCCTAACTTTCTAGTGCTAATAGCTAAATATATTAAAAAAATATTTTTTTTCAAGATACAAGATACTAGATACACTGGCTAGATGTCTATGTAGGGTTCCCATGCCATTGTTATGTACCCACTTGATTTGTTTTCCGAAATACATGCATTAAACATGAGTTTCATTCAAAAGTATTCTTCGACATGCAATATTCTCAGCTAAAGTGTTTCAAAATTTTCGACAAATCAAATGACGAGTCCCTCCTCCTTCGTTGTCTTGTACCCCTGATGTTACGTGTGTTGATGTTGCGGACCTTCCAGTTGTAATGGTGGTCGTTGTTCATTTTTTATGACAGTTAAGAAAAAGTTAATTTATCGAATAAAACTTGATTAAAAGTGTTAGAAGTGGTAATATATATATATATATATATATATATATATATATATATATATATATATATATATTTGTAGTAAATTTAGCCAAATTGGTCCCTATTTATAGAAAATTTTCATGTGGCAAATAATCATAAATATTTTTAGAACATAGTTGTTATAGGAATATTTTGGTCATTTCAACAAAGTTATCAAAATATCTCGGAGATATTTTTTTATTATCAAAATACTCTCCAAAAGATCATATTGTCCCTACCTAGGGCCGGCCCTGGAGCTTGGGTTGCCTCAGCCGGAAATAATTTATGTTGCCAAAATAGTAATTGATTACATAGAATAACAGAGACTACAAATGCATGTGTCTGTAGGTCCTAAATTTATGTTTCCAAAATGGTAATTATTGTCAGGATGTCTGTATAACTGAGATTAACAGAGACTACAAAGGCATGTGTCTGTATACCCCTACTCTTCTAGGTAATTCTACAGAGCAAAAGAGATGTTATTGCATATAGGAACTTAGCTTCCTTGTTTTGGTATCTACAACAGTGGAGATATGATGACGTGGTCGGGCAATCGCTTTGAGAAAATCACATTCACATCAAAGACCTAAAAATAACAGTAAAAGAAATATGTTGGACACTGAAGCAACATATGGGAACTATAAAACTTACTATGGGTTATAGAACATGTACTATAACATACAGGAACTTATATTTAAAAATTTCCCTTCCATATTTATTCCTACTGTCAAAAATTTAAATCAAAAGTACTATAACATATAGGAACTTATCTATAACATATTTCTTTTACTGTTATTTTTATGTCTGAATTAAAAGTTTTATATCCTTTGGGTGAATGTGATTTTCTCAGAGCATAAAAATAACAGTAAAAGAAATTATTATAGATAAGTTCCCATATGCTATTGTACATGTTCTATAACACATGTTATAGTTCCAATATGATAACCCGGCATATCCTTTGGGTTAAAGATAAGTTCCCATATGAATTAAATAAAACATGTAAGTCCAAACTTTCAAACATAAAAATAACAGTAAAATAAATATGTTGGACACTGAAACAATTTTGGACTTACAGGAATTCCCACAAGGACCTAAAGATTGAACCTTACTGAAGGTATCAACTGCAGTTGTTCATAGATGTATTTCAGTTAAAAGACTGAGTAAAAAACTGGCAGATTGATTCCCACAAGGACCTAAAAGACATATTTTTGACAAGTAATCAAATGAAGAACCACATATATTGAAACATCAACATTTGAAACAAACCAAAAATAAAAATCAAGATCACATTAGACTTTTAGCTTGAACTATACAATAAAATCTTGATTACAAAAATAACAACCAAAAGCTTGAACTATACATTATAAAGCGTTTTTGCACAAACCTTTAGCTTCGGCCATCACAACGTCCTCTTTAGAACTATTTACAATTTCAATTAAAGCATCTCTCAATTCCGGTGCTTGATTTCTTATTGCTCTAACACTCTCAATATGACTTTTCCAACGAGTTACCGACAACGACTTTGTTGTCAACCCTTTTACATATCTTCTAAGAACATCCTATCGTTGTGTTTAACCCGAAAATAAAGTATAAACCTTTTGTACATATGCAAAAAAGTTTTTAGCTTTCACACAAGATTTTGCCATATCACATAGTGCAAGGTTTAAGCTATGACATCCACATGGTACATAAAGTGCTCTAGAATTTATGTCAAGTAGCCCCCTTTGTACATCTTGATTTTTTTTCTTTCATATTTGACCCATTATCATAACCTTGACCTCTTATATCACCAATGTTGAGCTTTAGATCAATCAAAGTATCTTCAAGTCGCTTGAAAAGTCCAAGGCCCGAAGTGTCATCAACCTTTATAAACCCAAGAATGAACTCTTCTATCTTTAGTTTACTTCCATCTTCAACATCCACACATCTTACGACAATTGACATTTGTTCTTCATGACTTAGATCCAGAGTGCAATCAATAATAACGGAGAAGTACTTTGCCTTCAAAATCTTTTGGAGTATCTTTTTTTTAATCTCATTTGCCAACAAGATTATCAACTCATTTTTAATTTTGTGGCTAAGATAATGGTGTTGAATTTCATTATCGATCACACGACGAAGATGTTCTTGAAATAATTGGATCAAATTTTGCAACAAATTCTATAATTTGACAAAAAAGTCCATTGTTCTTCTTGTAGATCTTTTCATTAGTACCACGAAATAACAAACCATTTTGCGAAAGTGTCTTTACAACCCTATTGATTCGAACAAGTATCATCTTCCAATGAACATTTTGCATCATATATATCGTGTATTTCTTTATTCATCATATATTGACTTTTTTGAGCACTCATGGTCGACGGTACAAAGTAAGTCAATTAGATGGTTTTGTATCATATATATCGTGTATTTCTTTATTCATCATATATTGACTTTTTGGATAAAAATAATTATCTCTATATAGATATCGTCCCTCGTCGGTACAGAGACGCCTGGACCACTTTCTGAGGTACAACTATGGTGGCCCTTGGATCAACTACTCTATGCTCCGAAGGAGAGAAAGGCATTCTGGTTTGCGCACTTCAAGGTAAAAGTATATTATATCAATCATCTAATTTATGCATATTATATAACTTACTAAATTACTTATTGTAGCAAACGTATTTGTATCCATCGTACCGGGCCGAGTTGATCGATCAGATATTTTCTGCCGTTGCCACCAAGATGATCCGTGATGCTCTGGATGACCAGAAGGCTCGTGATCGCGTAGAAAAACTGATCTAAGGTTGGATCATGCCTGAGCAGTGGACTGCGATGAGGGCTAGATTCGATGATCCGAGGTACAAGAAAAGGTCTGAGAAGGCCAAGGCAGCTAGACAGAAGGCAGCAAAGTGGTGTAGTGGCTCGATTTCGATGACGAAATATTTTTGTCGTTTGGTATATTTTTTATTTCAGATATATTATTTTAATACAAGTACGATAAAATGGTAGTAGGATAAAATATTTAATTTTATTACTAAATAATATATTTTTAACAGGTATAGAAGGGTGAGGATGCAAACATGGTGACCGTCTTCCTGGCCATCCATCGAAAGGGCAAGAATCTCATTGATGAGAGGGCCTCATAGACCTATGTAAGTATTACTTTACTTTGTGTTAATTTTAATATAATTTAGGCAATTATCGAGTATCCAAACTTTTCTAGGCCGAGTATCTTAGGCTGCATGAGCGGACGACTGCTAGTGCACCTACATTGGGAGAGGTTGATACTTTCTCGCAGCCCTCTCCAGCTCCGTCGATGGATGAGCTGTGGGTGACCGCCGCTGGTGGTCTCCAAAGGGGTACGTAATACTGTACGGGATCCTATGGCACCCTTATTGTGACGCAGTCATCTAGGGCCTCTACGGTAAGTGTGCATTCCCCACAGCCCTCGCAATCATCGACACGAGTCCAGGAGACCGTTGACCATCAGATTGTATCTCTCCGTGACGAGTTACTGCGAAGGATGGAGGAGCATCCCCTGTCCCAGCCACAGGCGGACGATGCGATGCTCATCGCATGATTTAATATGCTCGAGCGCAACATCATGGAGCTCCGGGATATGACAGCTGATCTTAGAGCGTCGACAGAGCGCAGCGTGACGGAGCTGCAAGCATCACAACTGTCCATGGATGAGAGACTGACGATGATGCAGGATTCAATGGTTCATAGAGTACGAGACTGTTATCTACCATAGATTCATACAACCATTGACTAGCAGAGTTTGAGCAGATACGTCCTTCTAGTGCGCCTTCATCGACACATACTCCACCGACGTCACTGTCTTCTCTATCGACATCGGTATCAATTTTACGGGAGCAGTATGATCTGTTCTTATCCTTAATATGTGCCCGTAGTCATCCTCCTGCAGATCCGCAGTAGTCCTAGTTAGGATAGTTGTTTGGTTGTTTGTGTTTCAGACCTATGATATTTGATCATTTATGAATATTCTTTATTTTTGAGGCTTTCAGACTTTATTTCTTGTATTCTTTACGACGAGCCTTTCAGACTCAGTTGTGTGGATATTTGTTGTATTCTTTACAACAAGATTTTGTCCTGACTCGGTTTGTAATATCAATGTTTTACTTTCATTAAATTTTACTATATTATTCATATTAAATGTATGTTAATTTACAGGTGTTGAGTGTTCAACCGAAGGGGGTCGGCGAACCCAGCAAATTCAACGGAGGATTGCTCCGGATCTATTTGTACAAATTGTGAATTCATAAACTTCAAGAAGAATGGTTTGGAAATAATTCAATATTCTTTTTATTATTTTTTATTGTATCTTTAGCGACGTTTATAGCGACGTTTAGCGACGTTTATATACGTCGCTATACACGTCGCTATAAACATTGCTATGTCGTTGATCGTCGCAGATTTGCTGACATGGCAGTATTGCCAGGTCAAAATAACGTCGCTAAATGAGTCGCACATGCTCGCTAGAAAGAAAAAAACTTAGCGACATATAGCGACACACAGCATGTCGCTAATTTAGCAATGTTGCGTCGCTAAACGTCGCTAACATAGCGACACATTTATCACTAAAAAATGTCGGTATAGCAACATTTTTCGGTCAGCGACTAGCTTAAAGGCGACTTCATAGAAACGTCGCTACATACGTCGCTAAAATTATTTAGCGATATTTTTTGGCCATTTAGCGACGTTTTTAGACGTCGCTAATTTGACTTATTCTGGTAGTATTTTGATGAGTATAACAGTCCAGTAACAGCCCCTGAAGATGCTGCTGCTGCTGCTGATGATGATGATATACATATCAAGCTAGTATCTCCTACTCCTGATGATACAACATCTGGAACAAGTTATCTGGAAAGCTTACCAAAGAGGTTGTGCTTCACAATAGACCATCCAGAGAACTTGTTAATATGTGAGGTATCAAAATAAATAAGTACCCGTTCAACTGTTAGAGATTCTATAGCCAGTACAGCTTTTATATCACAAATAGAACCTAAGAGTGTTATATAAGTTTTTTCTGATAAATTTTGGATGTCCGCAATGCAAGAAGAACTCAACCAATTTGAACGGAATCAGGTTTGAAAACTTGTTCCTAAACCAAATGATCATCTGGTCATTGGTACTAAATGGGTTTTTCGTAACAAACTGAACGAGAAAGGTTCAGTGACACGAAACAAAGCGCATCTTATAGCTCAAGGATACAACCAAGAGGAAGGTATCGACTACGATGAGACATACGATTCTGTTGCGAGACTTGAATTGATTCGCATGCTTTGTGCATTTTTTAACTTTCAAAACTTTAAACTTTTCCAAATGGATGTAAAAGGTGCTTTTCTTAATGGCTTTATTAAAGAAGAAGTTTTTGTAAAACAACCACCGGGTTTTGAAAATTACAAGTTTTCTGATCATGTTTTCAAACTTAAGAAAGCTCTATATTGCCTCAAACAAGTCCCTCGCACTTGGTATGAGCGTCTAAGTACCTTTTTACTTAAAAAATGATTTTTAAAAAGAAAGATTGACACTACACTTTTCATAAAATCAATTGATGACACAATTTTATTGGTGTAAATTTATGTTGATGACATTATTTTTGGTTCTACTAATGAGGTATTATGCCAAGATTTTGCAAAGTGTATGCAGAATGAGTTTGAGATAAGCATGATGGAAGAACTAAATTTCTTCCTCAGATTGCAAGTCAGACAAAACTCACAAGGAACCTTCATCAACCAATCGAAGTATATAAAGGACTTGCTGACAAAATTTGATCTAGAAAACATTTAACCAATTGGCACTCCGATGGCTACTTCAACTAAATTGGATCTTGATGAAAGCGGCAAACCAGTTGACCAGCATAAGTATCGAGGTATGATTGGTAGCTTGCTTTATTTGACTGTTAGTCGCCCCGATATAATGTTTAGTGTTTGTATGTGTGCTTGTTATCAAGCTAACCCTAAGGAATCACACATGAGCGTAGTTAAGCGTATCTTTCGATACCTTAAGGGCACTTTAACAGTGGGTTTGTGGTATCCTAAAACCACGTACTTTGACCTAATTGGTTATTCGGATGCTGATTTTGCCGAATGCAAAGTCGACCGTAAAAGTACCAGCGGCACGTGTCATCTCTTAGGTAAAGCTCTAGTCTCTTGGTTTCGCAAGAAACAAAATTTTGTTGCACTATCCACTGCTGAAGCTGAATACATAGCTGTAGGACATTGTTGTGCCCAGATTTTGTGGATGAAGCAAACACTAGCAGACTATAATTTAACTTATAAGCACATCCCTATATTCTGTGACAACACCAACACTATCAATCTGACTAAGAACCTAGTATGTCACTCACGCACTAAGAATATAGAAATAAGACAATACTTTTTAAGACATCATCAGTCACACGGAGATATTAATTTAGAATTCATTGACACTGAACATCAGCTAGCAGACATATTTACTAAGTCACTAGCAGAAAATCGCTTTAACTTTCTTCGTCGGGAGTTGGGAATTTTGGATGAAAATACAATTAAATAGATTTAATTTGCATAAATATTTGCAACCTCATTATTCACATATGCTACATTGTTTTTGGTAAAAGCCGAAATGGTCCTTCTGTCACAGAGGTGTAAACAGCCTTAAGCGACATGGTATTTAAGTGTCTTCGGACCATCGCTAGCTGGGAACCGACATCTACAACTAAACTGAGATAATTATTCATATGCTAAATAAAAGTTTTGCATATTTTTTCGCACATTCTATCTATTATGGTTGTCTTCACATTTCAAATTCACAAATATTTGACTATCTGCCTCAATCATTCATGTTCTTATATCTTTAATTTGGACATTTTATCTTCTGGCTTAAAATCACTGGAGTACTGGACCCGCAGGGACCGAACTCGGCCCGAACTCGGTCTAGGACCGAACTCGGACCGAACTCGCTCCTGTTCGTTCCAACACCTTCAGCGAATGAGAGCCACCCGATTATGACTTGATCAACATGCCTTTTATCATAGCAGCCGACCCTAAAACTTCTATAACCCAATTTTGACCCATTTTTCATCTTCTTCTTTCCTCCATATATTTTTCTCAAAACCCTAACCCTAGATTTTAAATTTTTAATGGTCATTCCCTCCTAAAGTCAACTTTTGAAGTTAATCAAGGCCCTTCTCCATTATCTATACTCTTTTCTTGAGGTATATCTCTTTATTTCTCTTTTCTCTTCTTATTTTTTTTTATGGCATCTAGATTACTTTTTAGAGAAAAAAGAAGGAGAAATGAGGTCTCTTCATCCAATCCTCCATCCAATGAGGATCCACCCCATCCTTTGTTTAATCCTCCACCTCCTTCCAATGACAACACTTATAATGCACATATTTTTGTTTCTTTAGAAGCATCTAAAGAGTGGTATGATAATTTTTATGCACATAGTATTTGTTCGAAAAATACTATCAACTTCACTATCTTTTCTGAATTTGTCTCTATTTTTTGAGATCTTTATTTAGATGACCTTGTTTTCACCTCTAATAGAGTGTATCTAAATGCCATCAAGATATTTTATTGCAATCTTATATATGTTGACCATAAAATTTATTCTAGTGTTGTCGGTATTAACATTAAATTCGATGATTTCGACTTGGCAAAATATTTACAACTTCTTGAACCCAATACTTGGGAAAGCCTTGTTGACGCCCGTGAATTCAAGTTTGTTGATACAGTCACCCTAGAAAGTTTTAAGGACATAATATGTAAACCCCATCCTTGTCCTCCTAATCGCCTTCGTGCTAGGTATCTCAACCAATATTTCTATGAAATTCATCGTATTATATTTTCCTCTATCTTGCCAAATGTTGGATCTTCCGATGATGCTACCTATCTTGAGATATCCGCTCTTTACTATCTTTTTTTCACTATTTCGTTCAACTTTCCACGCACGATGATGGATAGTATGATCCGTGCATGAAAGAAGAACATGACACTTGTTTATATCATGTACCTACCCATGATATTTCTTCCTTCAACATTCCTCTTGAAGACTTCCAGTTCATTAGTGATCCTGTCTATCTATCTATCTATCTATCTAAAGCTCGTAGGACTGCTCCTGCTCCTTTACCTCCAACTCCAGTTGAGAAAGCCTAATCTGACTCTGAGGCCCCTCAAGTTGAACCCCTTGCCGCCTTGGACTATCCGGGACATATTGCGAGACCGCTTTCAGTTGGAAGATGATCGCTATACTCAGATGGATTATCGGAGCACTCTTCAAATATCCGCTCTCAGCAATACTATCTATGATATCCAGTACAACATGGCTAGGCATCCCACTATGTCTTTTCCTACGAGTCGTGACCCTTCTCGCGAAGGCTACCACATTGATGACCCTTGGGCCATGAGGTATTTGGATCTGATGCTGCTTTCTTCAACTCTTGTCGCTCTACCAGCAATCCATCCGGTTCTGCTCATGCTGGTTTATCCCATTCTCCTACTAATTCTGCTCCTTGATGGCTGTGGCACTTACTTCTGGATGCGGTTGATGGATTTTTTTATGCATTATGCAGTTTAACTTTGGATGACTGCTCTTTAACTTTTAAAAGACTACTTGTTAGTTTAATCTTCGTTTGTTGTTTCACTTTTTCTATGTTTATTCCTTTCCCGGGGAGCTACTTATTGTGTTTTGCTAAATGACAAAGGGGAAGAAATAACATATCTATATATGCATTAATATTTAGTAAATAGACAAATAACATTTTTTAGAATAACTATGCATATGATATATATATATATATATATATATATATATATATTTTGATATAAAGTTTTGGATATAATATGCTTGGTTAAATTCTGTCTAAAATATCTTGGATGAGGACATTCATTACTTGGACGTGGATATTAATTTGCTGGAGAGCTACGCTAATATCTTACTGCCTCCTTCAACATGTGTCCAGGTATGAATATTAAGACATACAAATATCAGTTTGTCAATTATCAAATTGAGGAGATTGTTGACCAAAACTGGATCACAGTCAACCTGATTTCGATAATTAACACTGTGATATCGGTCATGACTCAATTATGACACATCGATTACTAGACGAGACATCAACAAACTTCGTCGGACTACTGCTACATCATCTTTATTATGTTTCAGAGTCTGTAATTTTTTTATTTTGTTTGAGTATAGAAAACATGTACATTGTGGTATATCAAACCTCAACATATTTCTTATAGCTCCACCAAACAAACAACCAAGTCCAGAACCCAACCAAAACCAAAACCAAAACCAAACCTACTCAAACCCAGTTATAGAGCTTCTGGTCTGAGGCTGACCGAACTCGGGCGAAACTCGGTGCCCTTAAAATCAGCAACCGGATTTTTTGTTCCACCATGTAACAAGATGTCCAACGTTCAAATTTTTGAACGTTAGGGGACATAACTCTATCCGAACTCTGCCTACCCAGACTAGTATAAATAGAGCATGAATTCTCTCATTTCAAACCATCCCTCATCTTTCAAGCTCTCAATCTTTTAAGCTCTACTCTTCTAAGCCATACTCTTCCAAATCTCCTTAGCCACAACTTTCTAATCCCTTAAGGTGCCTCAGTACGATTCAACTAAAAGTTGTGCAAGAGTTATAAAGTGTTCTCACTTGGAAAATTTTAAGTTTTGCCTCTGCGAAGTTGAAGTAGTCGAGCGCTTCGGATTAAAAGCTCGTGTTTGTAAAGAAGTGACAAGCCTTCAGATCAAATCTTGTGTTTAACTGATAGTGGATTTGTAAACCCCTGATTTTTTAAAATTTTTAAACTGGATTTTTCATAATTTTCTGGAATTTTCTGGGAATTTTCTGTAATTTAAAAACAGGGTTTTAAATATTAAATGATTTTTGATTGATAATAAACAATGTTAAAATATTACGAAAATAATATTTTTGGGTGTAAAATGAAAAACTGGACTTAGGGCAATTTTTCTGGAATTTATTGGGCCCCGGACATATTTTTAAAACACCTAAAAGTATTCATTTAATTATTCATTTATTTAATTAATTATTTAATTATTAATTATCGAATTAATTAGAAATTTTTTTTTTAAACCCTGGCCCATTGGGCCGGCCCGGCCCAGCCTAACCCGGCCCAGCTCCTGGCCTAGCGGGTCGGGCGGGTCGGCCAGACCCGCTAGCCCGACCCGACCCGGTCCCCTCTCCCTGACCCGTTCTCCCTCCTCGCGTTTCCCGCCGCCTCCGCCGCCTGCGCCGTCCACCGCGCCCGGCCACCACCCTACGACCTTCGCCCACGCCGCCACGACCCACGGCCCCTCCGCCTTGCTCGGCCTCCCCTCTCCCTCGTTCCTCCCTATAAAACCCCAGCCGGCTCACCCCCTCTGCTCCGTCGCTCACCGCCACCTCGCCACCACGCCGCCACCGCCAGCCCCTCCGTCGACCACCACGCCGCCAGCGCCACGCCCAGCCAGCCCTGCTCCTCCCCTTTGGCGCCCCGCTCCGCCGTCCTCCCGCCATCGAAGGCAGCAGCAGCTCGAACAGCGCCGCCGCGCCGCCTCCAGCGCCGCCGCGAGCACCGGCCACCGCCTCGCCGCGTGCCCCGGCCCCCTCCGCCTCAGCCCTGCCGCCCAGCCGCCGCCCTCCGCCGGAGCTCGGCCAATTCCCCTGAACCCTAACCCTAATTCTTGCCCTGTATCCGACACGTGTCGGACACGTGTCGGACACGATTCCGACCCCGATTTTCGGATCCCGTTCAGGTGCGTGTATCTTCTTGCTCGTAGCTCTTTTTTTGATTCCGTAAATTGTGTTGTGAAGCCTGTATGACCCTCTCGGTGCCCGGACAAACCGCTCGAGGCATCGCGTCCTGTGGTGATCGCACACCGTGATCCAAAAATAAAAAAAACCAGACCCCGATTCACCCCGGAATTGGGTACGCCCCGCCAAACGGGACGACTTGGTCGCGCGCGGTCTTCACAGATACGTGCGCGTCGTCGATACGGACGTGCAGGATTTTGCAGAAGTCGATTCGGGTGTGCGTGCACACCGGGATCAACGCGTATCTGCGGATATCGTCCCGTATCTGACTTTTCTGTAATTCACCCTAACTTTGTGTACACACGTCGGATTGAAAAGAAACTTGCGCCATCGGACTCATAGCGATACGCTGGTCCTGTGACCCAAGTTTGGTTCGATTCTGAGAACGTTGACGAAATCGCGTGTCGTGGGCCCCATAGTCCCCGTTCGACGGGCGATTTTGTGATCGGCTCATTGGAATCCAATTTTGAAAGTTCCGTTGGGTTCGTATCATCGTTCCTGACCTGTTGACACTAAGTTTGGTAAATTTGGAGACCTTTGACCCTGACACATTTTTCGGTGCAAAGCGGGCCCACATGTGGACCCCGTTTTGACCCGAAACTGCCGTTTTTGCCCTTGTCTCCAAATTGGACTCAAGGACAGACGTTCCTAGCTGATTGATATTTTCTGGATCTGATGGTGATATTTGTTTCAGCAACCGGAGTACCGCCTATAAATCCAACCGAAGTCAGAGCCGCAATCAGAGCCGGAACCACAGGCAAGTGTACCTTGCCAAACCCTGCAGCTTGCTACTTATTTTCCTTGACTTGTTTATACATCAGTGGACAAGTAAAGCTTGCCAAATTTTAGTAATTCTTGTTATAGAACTTGCCTGAATTCTTGTTTAAATGCATATAAACCTGTTTAACTGTTAAAACCCAGGACCGAGTGGCTTACTTAGCGTCCGATTATCAGTCGGGTGCCAACTCCATACGCGAAGTTGTGTAACGTCACATAGAGATGGATATCGAGACCCGATAATTCTCGTACTTGTCTTATCAAGTACTCCAGAACCCAGGACACTTGACACTATTCATGAGACAGAGTCTTCCTGAGAGATTCATGGTGATTCTGTATAGGATACAGGACTGGACAGAGATATTTTATAGACATTATGACTTGTTGCATTAGCTATAATCCTGCTGACATGGACATGAGATGTTATGGTCATGATATGCATGATTACATGGGGTGGGGAGAGACACACAGGCTACAGGTTGATGTTATATTATGCCGGCGTCTTAAGTCTCACTACGAGCTAGACAACTACATGATATCACTGCTACCGGCTCCCCGACACAGAGCTTGTAGTAGTTTCAGCCTGAGTTCTTGTACTGCTCTCATGTTGCATCTCACTTAGCTGGTTACATAGTTTATCCTATTGTTTATTTATTGCCGCACTGCATTTATTTTGGCTTGTGTTATCTGTACCTTGTTATGTCCCCTGAGGACCTGGAATGGACTATGTCCCCAGGTATAGCCGAAGAGATCCATCCAGAGATACACCGTACATGAGCACTTCCAGGAGCTGTACCAAGACCCGAGGACGAGATCGTACCAGAGGACTTCTTTTGAGCAGTGGCTGTATGTAGTCAGTTATTTCTATTTCCAGTTGTTTATTTCCTGTCTATTTGCATTATTGTACCAGACATATTCTCGGATTGTTTCCCGAGGAATTTATTAAGATTTGATAGTTATTTCTTTTTGCATTACTCTGTCTTTTAATCTGTGATTATCTGTTGTGGATGAGAATAGAATAACCCATGACTTGTAACAATTGCCCTAATTCCTGTTAGACTACAGCTTAAGCATGCCCATCCATTAAATTGGGTTGTCCATCGGTGCGTGCTGCTGGCCATTGCGCACGTGCTCAGTCCCTCGGTATCTTGGGACTGAGGCGTGACATGGTTTTTGTGGTGGCCCATGCAGGTCTTCGACTAAATTGTTCGGTTTCAACTCAGGGACCGAACAGGCCTGCAATAAGTTAGGATAAGTTTTAGGATCTCATCCACTTGCTTGAAACGTTCTTGATATCCATATCGACTTCAAATTAATTTCTTGACTTGCATCCTGCCTTGATTCCTATACGCCTCTTATTTTTTATTTTAGTTGCAGGGTTATGGATTCACGAGCAAACGACGAGACTCCCATAACGTCACCACGAGATGCTGAGGTAACCAACGAAGACGGAGTAACACCGGTGGAAGGAGGACAATCAGCTCAACAACATGCCTCGAGAATTCAGCCAGAAGACATTCCACCAACGACGCCAGTTACTCCATTAATGCCATAATTCCACCAGGGCAGGCCATGGACGGACAGCAGATATTTTTAATGGTCTATGCAATAATGCAAGCTCAACAAGAGGCTTTGAGTCGCAGCCTAGTAACTGCACTGGAGCAGGCCAACCTACCAGCTCGACGGCCAATGACGGGCTCTATCACTGACTTTCGCCAGCTGAAGCCCCGTACCTTCTCAAGCAAGAAAGAGCCAACCGAAGTTCATGAGTGGCTCACCAACACTCAACATCAACTAGAAGCAGCTGAACTCCCAAAGGAACGCTGGATGACTGCCGTCAGAATGCAGTTGACGGATAATGCACATCACTGGTGGCTATCCGAGGAGACCCGGCTCGGACCAGACCGAGTCACTTGGGAAGAGTTCTTTAGACTCTTTCAGGAGATGTACATTCCAGCTGTCGCTCGATCAGAACTTCGGGACAAGTTCAATCACCTCGCTCAGGATGCTAAGACAGTAGAAGAGTACAACGCTGAGTTCATTCGCCTAAGTCGCTTCGCCCCAATATTGATCCCGACAGAAGAAGAGAAGGCTGAGAAATTCTTCGACGGACTAAACATTGAGCTATAGAAACTAATTGGATCCATTGCACCTACTTCGTATTCGGACGTCCTTGCTGCAGCACGACGCATTGAGCGCATTATCAAGAGAGAGACTAGTCTGAAGCGGCCATCCACGTCAGCACCAGCCGGAGCACAACAAGAAGAAGTTGCAAAAAGACCTCACATACACCAACCACCAGAGGCATCTCCACAGACAATACCTGTTTGTCCATATTGTCGCAAGCGAGGCCATACTGAGGACGAGTGCAGACGAAAGAAGAGATTATGCATAGTTTGCGGGTCCAATCAGCATTTATTAAAGGAATGCCCTGAGCGTCGAGACAGAGCACCAAAGTGTAACCAGCAAGCGTTACCAATACCGAGGCCAGTCTATCCAGCATTGGGAGCACCGCAAACGGAAGTTCAAGAAGTCCTACCACCAGCTCCAGGAGGGTATCAGCCGAGGCCACCCTTGATACCCCAGGAACTACTCTTCCAGCAGGCTCAACAGCAGAAGAATCGACTGCAAGGACGCGAGCAAGCCCTGACGATGGCAGTGGAGAATGCGCAGACTCGTGGAATAGCCAATGCACGTAAGTGATTCGTAGTTATCCGTTTCTAGTGTTGTGTAGTTTGTGTCTATTGGTTCGTGACCTCAGCCCCAACTTAGTAATTTGCAACTTGTTAATAAAAACCTAGTTTTCATAAAAGTTGTAGTTCTTTTACTTTAACTAGATTTTCTCTGAAAAGTGTATAACTTTCATTTTTAGGGAAACGGTATTTCCCTAAGTATATTGTGATGTGTTTCGAACGATACTTGCAACCGTGTCATCTCGGCTGACCGGTTATTCTTTGATTGCGAGGACGCAATCCTCTTAAGGGGGGTAGATTTTAAACCCCCTGATTTTTCAAAATTTTTAAAACTGGATTTTTCATAATTTTTTGGAATTTTCTGGGAATTTTCTGTAATTTAAAAACAGGGTTTTAAATATTAAATAATTTTTGATTGATAATAAACAATGTTAAAATATTACAAAAATAATATTTTTAAATGAAAAACTGGACTTAGGGCATTTTTTCTGGAATTTATTGGGCCCCAGACATATTTTTAAAACACATAAAAGTATTTATTTAATTATTTATTTATTTAATTAATTATTTAATTATTAATTATCGGATTAATTAGAATTTATTTATTTATTTATTTATTTTTTTAAATCCTGGCCCATTGGGCCGGCCCGGCCCAGCCTAACCCGGCCCAGCTCCTGGCCTAGCGGGTCGGGTGGGACGGCCAGACCCGCTAGCCCGACCCGACCCGGTCCCCTCTCCCTGACCCGTTCTCCCTCCCCGCGTTTCCCGTCGCCTCCGCCGCCTGCGCCGTCCGCCGCGCCCGGCCACCACCCCACGACCTCCGCCCATGCCGCCACGACCCACGGCCCCTCCGCCTTGCTCGACCTCCCCTCTCCCTCGCTCCTCCCTATAAAACCCCCGCCGGCTCACCCCCTCTGCTCCGCCGCTCACCACCATCTCGCCGCCACCGCCAGCCCCTCCGTCGACCACCACGCTGCCAGCGCCACGCCCAGCCAGCCCTGCTCCTCCCCTCCGGTGCCCCGATCCGCCGTCCTCCGGCCATCGAAGGCAGCAGCAGCTCGAGCAGCGCCGCCGCGCCGCCTCCAGTGCCGCCGCGAGCCCCGATCACCGCCTCGTCGCGTGCCCCGGCCCCCTCCGCCTCAACCCGGCCGCCCAGCCGCCGCCCTCCGCCGGAGCTCGGCCAATTCCCCTGAACCTTAACCCTAATTCTTGCCCTGTATCCGACACGTGTCGGACACGTGTCGGACACGATTCCGACCCCGGTTTTCGGGCCCCATTCAGGTGCGTGTATCTTCTTGCTCGTAGCTCTGTTTTCAATTTCGTAAATTGTGTTGCGAAGCCTGTATGACCCTCTCGGTGCTCGGATAAACCGCTCGGGGCATCGCGTCCTGTGGTGATCGCACACCGCGATCCAAAAACAGGAAAAACCAGACCCCGATTCACCCCGGAACTGGGTACGCTCCGCCAAACGGAACGACTTGGTCGCGCACGGTCTTCACAGATACGTGCGCGTCGTCGATACGGACGTGCGAGATTTCGCAGAAGTCGATTCGGGTGTGCGTACACACCGGGATCAACGCGTATCCGCGGACATCGCCCCATATCTAACTTTTCTGCAATTCCCTCTAACTTTGTGTACATACGTCGGATTGAAACGAAACTTGCGCCATCGGAATCATAGCGATACGCTGGTCCTGTGACCCAAGTTTGGTTCGATTCTGAGAACGTTGACGAAATCGCGTGTCGTGGGCCCCACAAGCCCCGCTCGACGGCGATTTTGTGATCGGCTCATCGGAATCCAATTCTGGAAGTTCCGTTGGGTTCGTATCATCGTTCCTGACCTGTTGACACTAAGTTTGATAAATTTGGAGACCTTTGACCCTGACACATTTTTCGGTGCAAAGCGGGCCCACATGTGGACCCCGTTTTGACCAAAAACTGTCGTTTTTGTCCTTGTCTCCAAATTAGACTCAAGGACAGGCGTTCCTAGCTGATTGATATTTTCTGGATCTGATGGTGATGTTTGTTTTAGCAACCGGAGTACCGCCTGCAAATTAAACCGAAGTCAGAGCCGCAATCAGAGCCGGAACCACAGGCAAGTGTACCTTGCCAAATCCTGCAACTTGCTACTTATTTTCCTTGACTTGTTTATACATCAGTGGGCAAGTAAAGCTTGCCAAAATTTAGTAATTCTTGTTATAGAACTTGCCTGAATTCTTGTTTAAATGCATATAAACCTGTTTAACTGTTAAAACCCAGGACCGAGTGGCTTACTTAGCGTCCGATTACCAGTCGGGTGCCAACTCCGTACGCGGAGTTGTGTAATGTCACATAGAGATGGATATCGAGACCCGATAATTCTCGTACTTGTCTTATCAAGTACTCCAGAACCCAGGACACTTGATACTATTCATGAGACAGAGTCTTCCTGAGACATTCATGGTAATTCTGTATAGGATACAGGACTGGACAGAGATATTTTATAGACATTATGACTTGTTGCATTAGCTATAATCCTGCTGACATAGACATGAGACATTATGGTCATGATATGCGTGATTACATGGGGTGGGGAGAGACACACAGGCTACAGGTTGATGTTATATTATGCCGGCGTCTTAAGTCTCACTACGAGCTAGACAACTACATGATATCACTGCTACCGGCTCCCCGACACAGAGCTTGTAGTAGTTTCAGCCTGAGTTCTTGTACTGCTCTCATGTTGCATCTCACTTAGCTGGTTACATAGTTTACCCTATTGCTTATTTATTGCTGCACTGTATTTATTTTGGCTTGTGTTATCTGTACCTTGTTATGTCCCCTGAGGACCTGGAATAGACTATGTCCCCAGGTATAGCCGAAGAGATCCATCCAGAGATACACCGTACAGGAGCACTTCCAGGAGTTGTACCAGGACCTGAGGACGAGATCGTACCAGAGGACTTCTCCTGAGCAGTGGCTGTATGTAGTCAGTTATTTCTATTTCCAGTTATTTATTTCCTGTCTATTTGCATTGTTGTACCAGACATATTCTCGGATTATTTCCCAAGGAATTTATTGAGATTTGACAGTTATTTCTATTTGTATTACTCTGTCTTTTAATCTGTGATTATCTGTTGTGGATGAGAATAGAATAACCCGTAACTTGTAACAATTGTCCTAATTTCTGTTAGACTACAGCTTAAGCATGCCCTGATGGATCCATTAAATTGGGTTGTCCATCGGTGCGTGCTGCTGGCCATTGCGCACGTGCTCAGTCCCTCGGTATTTTGGGACTGGGGTGTGACAGGATTCAAACTCTGAGCTAGAGTTCTCGGGCTTGGACTAGTCCTCCATGAGGGAACTATGATATATCGATGTGTTTGCGTTTGCTCTTCCTTACTCTATTTACTTTCTGGATTATTATTATCTGATTATTTTCTTTATTAGTAGTTGCTTACTGGACTTAATCTTAATCAGTTTTAACTGGTCACTTTTGACACATAACTCTATTTACCCCTCTCTAGAGTTTCCTATACGTAACTTCACAAAGTATATGCAGCAAGGTAATACTGATGCCCTGCCTACATGGCATCTGGTTACTATATCCAACCTGCTGTGCTTGCACAACTGGTCCCCCACTGTTGTTGCTCCTGTGCAGCACTGTGATGCAACCACAACGATTTTATCATAGCAAGGTTTCACCCCCGTCTCGACTTCTCTGCTGTACAAAGCCTCTATATGTTGCTGCTGCTGTGCACACAAAGGTGCACAGCCCGATTAAACCCCCTTTTGACCGTGAACACTACCAATTCAGTCCCATATACTATGTAAACACCCCCCTCATTAGTGATCATAATGAACACATTCCACAAGTAAAACCAACAATGAACATACCAAAAACTAACTCCAACAGTCCACAATCAACATACACATCCAAAAATACCTCTAACACCTAGTATATCAAATATAAATATTTATAAAAACTCTAACATATATATATATATATATATATATATATATATATATATATATATATATATATATATATATATATATCAAATATCAATACTAATATAGCTATACAACATTTCAAATAAAGTAGAACATATTACAACAAACACGTGGAATACACCGCACCCGTATCGCACTCAATTTATGATACACTTGCGATATGGCTCCAACAAAATACCAAACGTGTCACCAATGATATGAGAAAGTTTAGAATCACATTTCTAAGTGTAAACCCCCTGAATTTTCAAATTATTAAATCTTGGATTTTTTCCAATTTTCTGGAATTTTCTGGGAATTTTCTGAAATTAAAATCAAGGTTCTTAATTATCAAATGATTTTATTGTTAATAAATAATATTAAAATATCATGAAAATAATATTTTTGGGTGTAAAATGAAAAACTGGACTAAGGGTAATTTTTCTGGATTTTTCTGGACCTCAGACCTATTTTTAAATGCCTAAAAATAATTTTTTATAATTAATTAACTGTTTTTAAATTATTATTATTATTATTATTATTATTTTTATTATTATTATTTTGTTTCTCAGCCCAGCCCGCACCCTGGCCCATTGGGCCGCGGCCCAGCCCAAACCCCCTATCGGGTCGGGTCGGGTTGGTCAGACCCGACCCGCCAACCCGCGAACCCGAACCCGGCCACTCTCTCCCCCCCACGTCCCCGTGAGATCTGGTCAGCCGCCGAACCTCCCGGCCACGCGGCGCCTCCGCCGGCCACCTCGCCCGCACCCCGCGCCACGAAGCCGACCTCGCCGCCGCCTCTCCCGGCCAACCTCCCCCTCGGCTAACCTACTTAAACCCTCTCTCCACCCTCTTCTTCTTCCTCCCCCAGCTTCCCACCGCGTGAACCCTAGCCGGCGCCGCCCTCTCCGCTGCAGCCCCTCCTCCTCCCTCTCCCCTCACCGGACCCGACCGCCCCCGAGCCCCGCCGCCAGCACCTCCTCCCCTCTCCTCCTCTTTCCTCCGGTCTACCCGCAGCAGCCCGGACACGCGAGCAGCCGCCTCCGGCCGCCCCTCCTCCCCGCGTGCCGCCGACCACCGGCTCCGCCCAGCCCCGGCGAATCTTCCCCGGCCCTTTCTGGTGCCCCTCCGGCCGGCCCCCGCCGTCTACGGCCACCCGCAGAACCCTAACCCTAGCTTTCCCTATTCTCCGTGTCGTGTCGGACACGACACGGACACGAAAATTTCCGAATTTTCAGAGCAGGTTCAGGTACTCGTATCTTGCACCCTGTATCTCCATTTTTGATTCTGTAAATTTCTACGCGAAGCCTGTATGACCCTCTCGGTGCCCGGATAAACCGTTCGGGGCATCGCGTCCTGTGGTGATCGCACACCTCGATCCAAAAACAGGAAAAACCAGACCCTGTTTCACCCCGGAACTGAGTGCGACCCGCCAAACGGGACGACTTGGTCACGTGCGGTCTTCACAGATACGTGCGCGTCGTCGATACGGACGTGTTAGATTTCGCGGAAGCTGATTCGGGTGTGCGTGCACACCGAAATCAACACGTATCCGCGGACATCGCCCCGTATCCGACTTTTTTGCAATTTGCCCTAACTTCTTGTACACTCGTCAGATCGAGACGAAACTTGTGCCATCGGACTCGTAGCGATACGCTGGTCCTGTGGGTCAAGTTTGGTTCAATTCTGAGAACGTTGACGAAATCACGTGTCGTGGGCCCCACAGGCCCCGCTCGACGGGCGATTTTGTGTTCGGCTCATCGGAATCCAAATCTGGAAGTTCCGTTGGGTTCGTATCAGCGTTCCTGACCTGTTGACACTATGTTTGGTGAATTTGGAGACCTTTGACCCGGACACGTTTTTCGGTGCAAAGAGGGCCCACCGGCGGACCCCGTTTTGACCCGAAACTGTCGTTTTTGCCCTTGTCTCCAAATTGGACCCAAGGACAGGCGTTTCTAGCTATTTGATATCTTTTGAGCGTGATGGTAATATCTATTTCAGCTTTTGGACTCACCTCTGGAATTTTCCCCGAGAGCCAATATTAATCAGATCCAAACAACAGGCAAGTACCTGCACTTCAAGTTAAATCTTTATATTGTGATAATTAATTTCCTGCTTTACTAGTACCCTTGATGATTACACCTAGTGTTAGAAATGCTGGATTTCATGTCTTGAATATTGGAGTTCATGTCTTATTTTTTATGTCGGGTGGGAGAATACTAGAAGTCATGTAGTTTACCCTTCCCCTTGTCATGTTTAATAGCTGTTGGTACACGACTGTACCTCAGCCGAATCTCGATTTCCCCTATTTAATAGCCGTTTATGACAGCCGAATTAGCCTTATAAACCCCTACATGCCAACTATGTATTCTAAAAACAAACACAAGTTCACACAGATAGTCTCTGGTCTTGTTATATATCTTGCTGACTGTTGTAGTTTCTATTCTTGTTTCATTTAATTCTGTTTTCTCATATTCCTGCTTACAGCTTTAACTCTGAGCTAATGATGTTCTGTTATGCAGTTTCTTAACATGATATTCAATATTTAATTGTCATAAATATTTAGTTTAACCTTGATGTGCACGGTTTACTTTGCTCCTTTCCTGACTGGATCTGTTGATTTAGGCGATGATGAGGACCTTGCCCCTACTTATTATGGTCCCTATGAGGGGACTGATGATACCTATGAGGAGCCAGAACCCACCCAGGAGACCCCTGCTGCAGAGTAGCTAGTAGTAGCTATCTTTTATTTTGTTTCTTATCTTATTAATCGGGTTTGTCCCCGATTCCATTCTGAATTACTGTACTAAAATATTTGAATCTGTTGTCGTATTTATTTCAGTTACAAAACTTAAGTTTATGTTCTCATTATTCTTTTGCCTATGTTATTTATGAATGAGCTAGTTTAGTTTAGATGGAGTTGACCTAGACAGCGTACTACCGTCGACTCTGCGGCGTAGGCTGGATGTACCCACGCACTCGTGCCCGAATTTCCGGGTGCGGGTCGTGACACGTTTTTATGGTGGCCCATACAGGTCCTATCCTAAAATAGGGTAGTACCCTAGGACAGGGTATGGAATAAGATTAAGGATTCTAGGAAAAGCTCATTCACAGTATAGGATCCTTATTTCAATTCTTGATATCATTGCTGCTCAATTTTCCTATCGCCTTTGATTTTCAAGTATTCTATTCTGATCTTCCTATCCCTTAATCTTTCAGAATGGTCCAGACCAGGAACACAGTAGGAGGCACATCAGAACCAGCTGAGCAGAATGTGCCCGAGACTCTTGCACTCCCGCCGCCTCCATCTGTTCCGACAGTTACTCTAGATGGGGCACAGCTACTTGGAGTATTCCAAGGATTGGTAGAATCCCAGAAAGAACAGACTGCACTTCTGCGGACCAGCCTCTCAGAAGCTCTTAAGTCCCAGGAGTCGTCACTCAAGAGGCCAGGGAGTGCCAAAGACTTCAAGAATCTTAGACCCCTGAAATTCTACGGAACTGAGGGCATTCTCTATGCCGATGAGTGGATAGAGAATGTCGAGAGACTCCTGAAGACTGCTCGGGTTCCTGATGATCTCAAAGTGGAGTCCGCAAGCCTACAACTATTCGACATTGCTCGAACCTGGTTCAGAGATGAACCCCAACTATCTGCTCCTGACCTCACCTGGAAGGACTTCAAGAGGCTATTCAAGAAGAAATTCTACCCCGAAGTGGCTCGGGAAGCTCTCGAAAGCCAATTCGAGAGACTGGAACAAGGTAACATGTCTGTTAATGAGTATACTGCTGAATTTAGCAGGTTAAGCCACTTTGCGGAGTACATGGTTCGTACCCCGGAGGACAGAGCCCGTAGATTCAAGAAGGGGCTATCTCCGGATATTCGCCTTGCTGTCACCACCAGCCGAGCTCGCACCTATGAAGAAATCCCGAGGGTGGCACAAGGCGTTGAGAGAGATATGGGGCATAAACTGAAACGAGAAAGAGATACAGGAAATGCGGGACCCAACAAGCGCCCTTTTCAACAACAACAACAGCAACAACAGAGGGCCCCGCAGCAAACTCAGCGTCCTCTCCCTCGAGCTCCAGCACCCCAACACCAGGCTCAGGGACAGAACCAACAAGCTGCTGCTTGTAAATTTTGCCAAAAACTAGGTCATACTTGGTAAGTCTGCAGGAAGAGGCTAGGTGCCTGCCTCTACTACGACTCAGCAGCGCACCAAATGAGGGACTGTCCAGCTGCTCAAGGATGCACCGCTGCACCAAAGGCTCCAGCCCAGGCCAGGGCCCCAGCAGTACAACAGAGGGGACCCCCGCTTCCAACACAACAACAACGCTTTGCTCAGCACCAACAGCAGCAACAGAGGGGTGCACCGCAGCAAGGCCGTGCTTATGCAATGACTCTGGAAGAAGCTGAAGCCACAGCAGACGTGATCACAGGTTCTGTGCTTATAAATTCAATACCAACTATTACTTTGTTTGACTCTGGAGCTTCACATTCATTCATGTCAGTAGATTTCCTTATGAAGCATAGCTTAATCACTAAACCCCTTAGGAATTATTATAAGATCATTACCGGTGGAGGAATCATCCCGGTTAGTAATGCCTGTAACAATTGTCCTATTACATTGTGTGGAAGAGAACTGTATGCTAGGCTACTTGTAATGCCAGTTCTCAATTTTGATATTATACTGGGTATGGATTGGTTAATTCAACATCATGCCACTATAGACTGCCACAGAGGTAGTGTAATCTTCAGGCCCCCTGACAAGCCAGAATTTGAATTTGCTAGAGGTTCTAGAGAAATGGGTAATAACAAAATTTGTGGAGCCCTAGTAACAGAAGAATTACCACTACCTATCATCTCTGAATACCTTGATGTCTTCCCTGAGGATCTTCCAGGCTTACCCCCAGACCGAGAAGTTGAATTCTATATTGACTTAGTGCCAGGAGCAGCACCAGTATCTCAAAATTCCTACAGAATCAACAAGAAGGAGATAATAGAACTAAATGAGCAAATCAAAGAACTAGAAGACAAATGTTTCATTAGGTCTAGTGTCTCACCCTGGGGAGCTCCAGTATTATTTGTGCCCAAGAAGGACGGAACATCCCGAATGTGTATTGACTATAGGGCCTTGAATGCCTTAACAATTAAGAATAAGTATCCCCTGCCCAGGATAGATGACCTATTTGATCAGTTGAGTGGAGCTCGGGTATTTTCAAAGATTGATTTGAGGTCTGGTTACCACCAAGTAAGGGTGAAAAAGGAAGATATCCCTAAAATTGCTTTCAATACCCGAAACGGACACTACGAATTCTTAGTAATGCCGTTCGGGTTGACGAATGTTCCAGCAGTTTTTATGAACTTAATGAACAGAGTTTTCCAGCCATACCTAAACAAATTTGTAGTGGTCTTCATTGATGATATTTTGATCTACTCCAAGACCCCCGAAGAACATGAAGAACATTTGAGGTTAGCATTGGAGACTTTGAGGAAGGAAAAACTTTATGGAAAATTATCTAAATGTGCTTTCTTCCTAGACAAAGTAGAATTCTTGGGACATGTTATGACTGGAGATGGAATAGCAGTAGATCCTAAGAAGATAGCGGCAGTAGAATCCTGGCCCACTCCAGACTCTGTAGCAGAGATTAGAAGCTTCCTGGGACTAGCTGGCTACTATCGAAAGTTTGTGAAGGACTTTGCAAGAATTGCTGAGCCCATGACAAAATTAACAAGGAAGGATGAAGAGTTCACCTGGACTGATGAATGTCAGCATGCTCTCGAGGAATTGAAGAAAAGGCTGACTACTGCCCCTATTCTAACCTTACCTTCTGGAACCGGAGGTTTCGCTATTTATAGTGATGCTTCGGGAAAAGGTCTAGGTTGTATTTTGGAGCAGAACAAGAAAGTAATAGCATATGCCTCTAGACAGCTTTGACCTCATGAAAAGAACTATCCAACTCATGATTTAGAATTGGCAGCTGTCATTTTTGCTCTTAAGCTATGGAAGCACTATCTTTATGGAGAAAGGGTAGAAATATTTACGGACCATAAAAGCCTAAAATATATCTTCACCCAGAAAGAGCTAAACATGAGGCAAAGAAGGTGGCTGGAACTAATGAAAGACTTTGATATCACCCTCCAATATCATCCTGGGAAGGCCAATATAGTTGCTGATGCTCTAAGCAGATATCCTATGGCGATGTACTTGACTATGGACAGACACCTGCTAGAGGACTTGGAAAGTTTAGGTATTGAGGTAATCATCCCTGGGAAAGAAGGCCAGATGATGAACTTGCAGATTCAGTCTACTTTAATAGACAAGATCAAGGAGACTCAATTTCAAGACGAAGGCCTGCGAAGCCTTCGAGGTCAAGTGCAAGCTGGATTAGTGGAAGATTTCAGAATTCATGAAGATGGATCACTAAGGCATGGCGATAGATTATGCGTACCTCAAGGAGACATAAGAGAATAAATTATGCAAGAGGCGCACAGATCGCAATACTCTATACACCCAGGAGCCAACAAGATGTACAAGGACCTGAGGACGCATGTTTGGTGGCATGGCATGAAAAGAGAAGTAGCCAGGTTCGTATCTCGTTGTTTAGTGTGCCAGCAAGTCAAGGCAGAAAGACAAAGACTTGGAGGATTGCTTCAACCACTACCCATTCCGGAGTGGAAGTGGGAACATATTACAATGGATTTTATTTCCGGACTTCCAAGGACACTTAGTGGAAAGGATGCAATTTGGGTGATAGTAGATAGACTGACCAAGTCTGTACATTTTCTACCCTTCAAAGTAGGGCTATCTACAGAGAAGCTGGCAGATTTATATATCAGACACATTGTCAGGCTGCATGGAGTTCCAGTAAGTATTGTCTCCGACCGAGATTCAAGATTCACCTCTCACTTCTGGAAGAGCTTACAAGCCAGCTTGGGGACGCAACTCAAATTCAGCACAGCTTATCATCCCCAAACCGATGGACAATCGGAACGTACAATCCAGACACTTGAAGATATGCTCCGTACATGTGTTCTGGATTTTGGAGGATCCTGGGAAGACTATCTACATCTTATGGAGTTCTCTTATAATAACAGTTACCAAGCTCTTATAATAACAATTACATGATTAAAAATTAAGGGTTAATCATTGGTCACAATCTACAAAATAACTTAAACTTATCAAGTTCTAACTACCAAGCATAAAGATTTCACACTCAAGGCTACAACTATAAGCCTAGCAAACTATGAGCCCTTAACAAAGAATAAATTTACTTGGCCTACTATCCGAAGTGTCAGATGGCACGAGTTGAAAGATGAAGAGAAGAAACGTAATTAACCGTCGCAAAATAGCGAGCGCTATGGTCGCAGGGAAACAATCTATAAAATAAAGATAGAGGGCTCTAGATGGCATCATGGTTCTCTAAGGGGGTGGTATGCTAGTTGCCATGTTCGGGGTATGATCAAGGGTGAAGTGTTGATTACATTCCTCTAGGCTTCCTAGGTACTGTCTACTAATAACAAGACAATGATATAAGTTTTATAGTTCCAATATCATCTAACTATGAAGGTTAGGCTCAGTCCTAATGTTAAGTTTTGGTTTTCTATGGGTTCCTCAATGCTAGGGGCAAACATTATGGTAACCTTCTAACTAATTCTAGTAGTGTCTATACTACTCTCAAGTCTTCTTAATACATCAAGGGTAATGGTATGCCAATCTAAAGATAAGCAATTCTAGGTTCACTAGATATTCTAAACTTAGAGGTGTGTCTATATCTCGTTGTATTCTAAATAGGTGCTACTCTAATTATCATCTATCAACAGGAACTTCTATATTCTAGGAGAAGGCTATACTTAAAGAACTATTAGGGGAGTACAGGAATCAAGCAGGATGCAATTGTTCAAAATAGAACATATAGGAGGAAGATGAATCATAGTTAATTGTGGATGAGATCCTATATTCTAGTCCTAGGTGCAGGCTGGTCCGGTCCCTAAGTTGAAACCGAACTATTTAGTCGTAGACCTGCATGGGCCACCACAAAAACCATGTCACGCCCCAGTCCCAAAATACCGTGGGACTAGACGCGTGTCAATGGCCAGCAGTACGCACCGATGGACCAACTCAATATAATGGATCCATCAGGGCATACTTAAGCTGTAAAACAAGTCTACGACAATCAAGGCACAACTAATCTCATCCACACAAGATATAAAATATGATCCACAGAATAAATAAGGAATGTAAATCATCAGCAAGTCTCACAAAGTACTTCGGGGAACAACCCGATAAATATCTAGTAAAATGGTTCAACAGACCAGAAAGTAAATGACTGAAATAAATAGATGAAAGCTGAGCATGAACATGGATGCTCAAGAGAAGTCTTCAGCTAAGACCTCGTCCTCGGATGGTGGTACAGCTCCTGGATCAGCTCCTGCTCCGGTCCCGTAAACCTCGGGATAAACCACGTCTGCAAAATCTGGGGACAAAATCCGGATCCAGGTCCTCAGGGGACATAGCAAGGTACAAGAAAGCTCATGCCAATAAATAAATAAGCAGTGCAGCAAATAAATAACTAAATGAAACGATGGGGTAAATATGTAACCATCTAAGTGAAATGCAAGTGAGAGCATCACTAGTGCTCAGGCTGAAGCCACTACAAGCTCTGTGTCGGGGAGCCGGTAGCGGTAGTAAACACGTAATGTGCCTAGCTCTGCTACGAGAGTCTGAGGCCTCACAATAGTAGTAGATAGATTTATGAAACAGCCTGTAGCCTGTGTGTCTCTCCCCACCCAATGTAACCACGCATATCATGACCATAACGTCTCATGCCCATGTCAAGCGCGATCATAGCTAATGCGACAAGTCATAAAGTATCTAAGAGTATAATGTCCATGTCCTGTATCCTATACAGAATCACCACGAATATCTCGGGAAGATCCTGTCTCATGAATGGTGTCAAGTGTCCTGGGTCATATGGTACTTGATAAGACAAGTACGAAGATATAAAGTGTCACGAATATCCATCTCTAGATGACCGTACCCAACACTGCGTACAGTGTCGGCACCCGACTGATAATCGGACGCTAAGTACGTCACACGGCCCTAGGTTGAGCATGCACATCACTATATATAAAGCAAGGAAAATAAATAACTAAGCTGCAGAGTTTGGCAAGGTACACTTGCCTGATGGTTGAATTTCAACAGTCGTCCCGGTATCAGCGGATCCTGTAGGTACTACTCCAAAAGCTGAACAGGGCTCAGTGAATCTGAGTTTCACGTGTCTGTGTACTGTTTCGTGTCCGTATCGAGTTGCTGTGTCCGGTCACTGCGAGGTCGGCTAGTCGGCGGAGGGCGGCTCGGCCTAGGGATGGCGCTCGGGTGGTGGTGATGATGAAATCGGATGGGGAGGAGCGGGGATGCACAGCCGGAGTGCACAGGGGTTGCTGCACCGAGGGTCGGGGACCAGGGCTGCACAGGCCGGTCGGTCGGCAGCGGCCGGATGGGAGCTGCTCCGCCGCTGCGGGGAAGAAGTCCAGCTCCAAAAGCTGAATTGGACGCTTGGTCGCACCATGAGACCAGTTCTCTTCCAAGCTATAGGATGTGCAAGTCCAAGTGAAAAAGATTTATCAGGCCATTGCCTCATTGGCGTAATGTGTGTACCTCTTCTATTCTTGCACGAGAAGCTAATTTTGGTTTCTTCTGGATATCGACCTTGAGTTTGGAGCAAGCCACCACAAACAGGAAGGAAAGCACTTGTCGTCAACCCCTAACCATCCACATATGTTAGCTGACCACTCGGGAACTACAAATCCACAAATGAACAAGTAACTGGATTAAGACAGATCATTGACATTAATAGCCACCTTCTGTGTTTTGACCATAAAGCTGGACAGAGTGAAGGCATCCCCTTCTTGCGATCATAACCATACCAAAGTAAGTGTTGCTTGGACAAATGAACTGGCAAAAGTAATGTCGAGTCATGAACAAAAGTACAGTTCCAAGTTGGACAAGGTAAAGAGGTGCATTCTGGTTGCCAGAAGTTGAACCACCACTTGGTGTCTCTATTATCCAAAGGTCTCCCCTTGCAACTAAAGAACTTTCAATGTCCTGGCTCCTGCTATTATATGTCGATGTAATATCGATGCTACCCCGTGCCCTCCCGAAACGGCCGAACACGTCGAATCGAAGTCGATTTCCTCCTCATCGTCAGCCTCCTGCGACCTCTCCTTCCTCAACACCTTATGGTTCCCAATCGCCGCGATGCCGAAATCGAAGGCATCGCCGTCCCTCCTCATCCTGGTCACCGTACCTGCCATGAGCGGAGGATACTCCGACCGAAACGGCGGCGGGAGCTGTCGGAAGAACTGCTGGAGCGTTCAGTTTAAGCCCGCGTCGAACTAAGCCCCAGCCCGGCCGATCCTGGTGCCGACGTCGAAAATGGCCGACACCCTACCGGCGGCGGCGGAGGATGAGGAGACTAGGGTTTCGACGATGAGCCCGGCGAGCCCCTGGGCAAGGCGGTCGGCCAAGTCCTGGCCGTGGCGGTGGAACTCCTCCCATGGCTCGAGCGCTCGCTCAGTCGACATCGCCGGAGAAATTAGGGCTTCGATGGAGCGGAGAAGAGGACTGGGGTAGTTGCGGCTCGTCAGGCTGCCGTCAATGGAGGGGGTGCAGGCCGGAGAACGACGGAATCTCCGGTCGGTTGGCCGGAGAGGATAACTGGAGAGGGGGATACACAGGAAAAGGGAAGGGGATGAATAATAGGAGATTTGGGGAGGTCGGCTAGAAATAGGGTTTGGGTTTTTTTTTTTTTTTTTTGATGTGGGGAAAAATATGGGAAGGGATTATTTATACAGGTAGAATTTGACCTAGACAAGTTTGACTTTGGTCAATATCCTCCTGGGTTGGGCCTTGGGCTCGCATGGGGATACTGGTGTTTGGCACAGGTTTAATTCGGTTTAAATGCACATTGGTTTCTAGGGCTCTAAAATGCTTCCGGAGTCAAATAAATTCACAGAAAATTACCCTATGCCCAGTTTTCAATCTTACACCATAAATTATTTTTTCCATAATAATTTAATATTAATTAACAGTAATTAAAATTTATTTAATCACAAAATACCTTAGTTTTAATTCCCGAAAATTACAGAAAAATTGGGAAAAATCGTTTTATAAAATTTAAGAAAAATCAGGGTGATTACAATCTACCCAACTTATAAAAATTTCGTCCTCGAAATTAAAATTAAGTCATGGTAGAAGTCAAGGATGGTATAAGATTTGCATTGGTTAAATTGCAAGGCTAGGTTTAACGAAGTGGGCGATGTTGCACGTTGCATATTCCGAAAATCATGGGAAAAATCTCCATGGGCGAAAAATCGATTTCTTCATGTGTCCTGTCAATGATGTGGACACCTAATTGCTCTTTTGCATAAAAATGCCCAACCACTGAAACGTTGCACCAAGATGGAAATGGAGGATGGGCATGTCTAGGACAAGGGTGTAGAATTTGTAGGAAGGCAGTGACTAGGGAAGTGCTCTAATTATCGAAGCAATGGTAAGGGGCGCCAAGTGATACCATGTTGTAATACTAAATAAAATATCGTGTTCTATTTCTAAGTGGATTCGAGCTAGCCTCAGTCTCACTATCTAAGCCAAGTAGGTCTAATTCTTAAGTGAGGGGATTTCACAATCAAGCCAACTTAAAACAATGTAGTCCTCAAAATTAAATTAAGGCATAATCTGTCAATCTTTCATGTACATAAGGCAAGTCAATCGCAATCTTCTTGCGATAATTAAAATCCTAATCATATCCATTGCAATCACTTCAAGGTTAAGCTGACCACTGTTCCAATCAAAATTCAACCTATGGTTCTCTTCTCGCTTTTTTTTAAACTACCCACAGAAAATTTTAAATTAAATACATATAACATCTTCAAGATTCACATACGCATATAACTTTTACCTAACGATCTCTAACTATCATAATCTCCTTTAGAAGTAGTTTGAGTCCAATATTATTCCCATTTTCACTTATAAAATTTTGTATGCTTCAACCCTTTAAATTCCATTCACATTCTCATTATTTCAAATAGGTCGTCCAACCAAAATTTTAATTCTTAACTCAAATCACCAAATTTAATGCAGTCCACCAATGTTCAAGTTTGAATTTCTATATTTATCCTCTAAATTCAAATTGATGATTTTATCTTCATTATTCAAAATTTAAATCATGTACCTAAGGTATAAATATTGGGTCCTCAATATCAAGATTTTAAAATTTATTGATCCTCATCATCTTAGTCATTCTTCTAAAATTCTCAAAATTTAAAATGGCTTGAACCTCTCCCACACTAACCTTACTCGATCATAATCTAAAAGAAATTTCCCTCGAGTTGACAATACACTGCTATCCAACTTGGAATTTATCCATCTATCACCTAAGGCTATATACCTTAAGAAAATATCCCTTACTTTATTTACTCATGTCATTCACTCCTCAAAACTTCAACGCCGATCATATCACATATGATATGTCCTTAATTACGAAAGAATAATCCTCAAGTATGTGATCGGCCTATGGGGTATATCTAGTATTCTCTGTGTATCAATTTATACCAAGCACGAGGTTTCGTCTTTCCGAAATAAGGGAAGACGGAGACCAATAATAAAGAGTTCAAGGGCAGCGTAATAGAATAGAAGTATTGGGATCAAGGCGTTTAAAGAATTCAATTGGGAATTGTCAAGGCAGTTGTGGATTGAAATCCTATTTTGGTAATCCTTTGTTTGCCTGCTCGTATTAGTACAGTTATGTAACTGATACGATATGGCAGACATGCCTAGGGCAAGTATATTCGTCTACTAATCACTACATATCTCAATCCACGTAAAGTAGCGTTACGAAAGGCGAATCGAGCGCACTAAGGTTAGCTAGACCTTCATACACTGATTCTGAAATGTATTATTGTGGGCGCCCACTAATACATATGTCATGAACAAGCTTGATAAAGAATAAGCTTGCAAAAACTAGGCTATAATAGCAGCATAATTCGAGGTAGCACAGAAAATATAACGCTGGATTATGATGAGAGAAGTTACAAATAATTCAAGTTGCAAAACAAAACAACATAAGCAACAATAGCAAAAGATTCTACAATCTCTACAGTTATCATATTAATTCCTTGTCTAAGTCAATGGTCGGCAAAGTAGGGGTGTGAGCCTCTATGTTCTATAGTCTGAATAAACACTATCATCTTATGTTAACATACAATTAATGTCATTCAGTTACACTTCATCAATGGATCACAAGGGCTATATGATACTAGGTGGTGAGGTATACTACCCAACTTATAAGAATTTAAACTAATACGGTGACAGTCTTAAGAGGATCCTACAAATAACCTTGCACATGCAAATAAAATAGAAACTCTTTATTAGGGTATATGAGGAAAAAATCTTGGTATTGATTAGGGTCTCCTATTGCATTATATAGGTAAGGGTCACCTTAAGTCTTAATCATAGTACTCTTAGAACATGTGTCAATCGTAGGGATAGAAGAGTTACTAGCCGTTAAGGAGGAAGGGTCTAACTTGTATCGGGGTGAGGGTACAAATTACATGATTAAAAATTAAGGGTTAATCATTGGTCACAATCTACAAAATAACTTAAACTTATCAAGTTCTAACTACCAAGCATAAAGATTTCACACTCAAGGCTACAACTATAAGCCTAGCAAACTATGAGCCCTTAACAAAGAATAAATTTACTTGGCCTACTATCCGAAGTGTCAGATGGCACGAGTTGAAAGATGAAGAGAAGAAACGTAATTAACCGTCGCAAAATAGCGAGCGCTATGGTCGCAGGGAAACAATCTATAAAATAAAGATAGAGGGCTCTAGATGGCATCATGGTTCTCTAAGGGGGTGGTATGCTAGTTGCCATGTTCGGGGTATGATCAAGGGTGAAGTGTTGATTACATTCCTCTAGGCTTCCTAGGTACTGTCTACTAATAACAAGACAATGATATAAGTTTTATAGTTCCAATATCATCTAACTATGAAGGTTAGGCTCAGTCCTAATGTTAAGTTTTGGTTTTCTATGGGTTCCTCAATGCTAGGGGCAAACATTATGGTAACCTTCTAACTAATTCTAGTAGTGTCTATACTACTCTCAAGTCTTCTTAATACATCAAGGGTAATGGTATGCCAATCTAAAGATAAGCAATTCTAGGTTCACTAGATATTCTAAACTTAGAGGTGTGTCTATATCTCGTTGTATTCTAAATAGGTGCTACTCTAATTATCATCTATCAACAGGAACTTCTATATTCTAGGAGAAGGCTATACTTAAAGAACTATTAGGGGAGTACAAGAATCAAGCAGGATGCAATTGTTCAAAATAGAACATATAGGAGGAAGATGAATCATAGTTAATTGTGGATGAGATCCTATATTCTAGTCCTAGGTGCAGGCTGGTCCGGTCCCTAAGTTGAAACCGAACTATTTAGTCGTAGACCTGCATGGGCCACCACAAAAACCATGTCACGCCCCAGTCCCAAAATACCGTGGGACTAGACGCGTGTCAATGGCCAGCAGTACGCACCGATGGACCAACTCAATATAATGGATCCATCAGGGCATACTTAAGCTGTAAAACAAGTCTACGACAATCAAGGCACAACTAATCTCATCCACACAAGATATAAAATATGATCCACAGAATAAATAAGGAATGTAAATCATCAGCAAGTCTCACAAAGTACTTCGGGGAACAACCCGATAAATATCTAGTAAAATGGTTCAACAGACCAGAAAGTAAATGACTGAAATAAATAGATGAAAGCTGAGCATGAACATGGATGCTCAAGAGAAGTCTTCAGCTAAGACCTCATCCTCGGATGGTGGTACAGCTCCTGGATCAGCTCCTGCTCCGGTCCCGTAAACCTCGGGATAAACCACGTCTGCAAAATCTGGGGACAAAATCCGGATCCAGGTCCTCAGGGGACATAGCAAGGTACAAGAAAGCTCATGCCAATAAATAAATAAGCAGTGCAGCAAATAAATAACTAAATGAAACGATGGGGTAAATATGTAACCATCTAAGTGAAATGCAAGTGAGAGCATCACTAGTGCTCAGGCTGAAGCCACTACAAGCTCTGTGTCGGGGAGCCGGTAGCGGTAGTAAACACGTAATGTGCCTAGCTCTGCTACAAGAGTCTGAGGCCTCACAATAGTAGTAGATAGATTTATGAAACAGCCTGTAGCCTGTGTGTCTCTCCCCACCCAATGTAACCACGCATATCATGACCATAACGTCTCATACCCATGTCAAGCGCGATCATAGCTAATGCAACAAGTCATAAAGTATCTAAGAGTATAATGTCCATGTCCTGTATCCTATACAGAATCACCACGAATATCTCGGGAAGATCCTGTCTCATGAATGGTGTCAAGTGTCCTGGGTCATATGGTACTTGATAAGACAAGTACGAAGATATAAAGTGTCACGAATATCCATCTCTAGATGACCGTACCCAACACTGCGTACAGTGTCGGCACCCGACTGATAATCGGACGCTAAGTACGTCACACGGCCCTAGGTTGAGCATGCACATCACTATATATAAAGCAAGGAAAATAAATAACTAAGCTGCAGAGTTTGGCAAGGTACACTTGCCTGATGGTTGAATTTCAACAGTCGTCCCGGTATCAGCGGATCCTGTAGGTACTACTCCAAAAGCTGAACAGGGCTCAGTGAATCTGAGTTTCACGTGTCTGTGTACTGTTTCGTGTCCGTATCGAGTTGCTGTGTCCGGTCACTGCGAGGTCGGCTAGTCGGCGGAGGGCGGCTCGGCCTAGGGATGGCGCTCGGGTGGTGGTGATGATGAAATCGGATGGGGAGGAGCGGGGATGCACAGCCGGAGTGCACAGGGGTTGCTGCACCGAGGGTCGGGGACCAGGGCTGCACAGGCCGGTCGGTCGGCAGCGGCCGGATGGGAGCTGCTCCGCCGCTGCGGGGAAGAAGTCCAGCTCCAAAAGCTGAATTGGACGCTTGGTCGCACCATGAGACCAGTTCTCTTCCAAGCTATAGGATGTGCAAGTCCAAGTGAAAAAGATTTATCAGGCCATTGCCTCATTGGCGTAATGTGTGTACCTCTTCTATTCTTGCACGAGAAGCTAATTTTGGTTTCTTCTGGATATCGACCTTGAGTTTGGAGCAAGCCACCACAAACAGGAAGGAAAGCACTTGTCGTCAACCCCTAACCATCCACATATGTTAGCTGACCACTCGGGAACTACAAATCCACAAATGAACAAGTAACTGGATTAAGACAGATCATTGACATTAATAGCCACCTTCTGTGTTTTGACCATAAAGCTGGACAGAGTGAAGGCATCCCCTTCTTGCGATCATAACCATACCAAAGTAAGTGTTGCTTGGACAAATGAACTGGCAAAAGTAATGTCGAGTCATGAACAAAAGTACAGTTCCAAGTTGGACAAGGTAAAGAGGTGCATTCTGGTTGCCAGAAGTTGAACCACCACTTGGTGTCTCTATTATCCAAAGGTCTCCCCTTGCAACTAAAGAACTTTCAATGTCCTGGCTCCTGCTATTATATGTCGATGTAATATCGATGCTACCCCGTGCCCTCCCGAAACGGCCGAACACGTCGAATCGAAGTCGATTTCCTCCTCATCGTCAGCCTCCTGCGACCTCTCCTTCCTCAACACCTTATGGTTCCCAATCGCCGCGATGCCGAAATCGAAGGCATCGCCGTCCCTCCTCATCCTGGTCACCGTACCTGCCATGAGCGGAGGATACTCCGACCGAAACGGCGGCGGGAGCTGTCGGAAGAACTGCTGGAGCGTTCAGTTTAAGCCCGCTTCGAACTAAGCCCCAGCCCGGCCGATCCTGGTGCCGACGTCGAAAATGGCCGACACCCTACCGGCGGCGGCGGAGGATGAGGAGACTAGGGTTTCGGCGATGAGCCCGGCGAGCCCCTGGGCAAGGCGGTCGGCCAAGTCCTGGCCGTGGCGGTGGAACTCCTCCCATGGCTCGAGCGCTCGCTCAGTCGACATCGCCGGAGAAATTAGGGCTTCGATGGAGCGGAGAAGAGGACTGGGGTAGTTGCGGCTCGTCAGGCTGCCGTCAATGGAGGGGGTGCAGGCCGGAGAACGACGGAATCTCCGGTCGGTTGGCCGGAGAGGATAACTGGAGAGGGGGATACACAGGAAAAGGGAAGGGGATGAATAATAGGAGATTTGGGGAGGTCGGCTAGAAATAGGGTTTGGGTTTTTTTTTTTTTTTTTTTGATGTGGGGAAAAATATGGGAAGGGATTATTTATACAGGTAGAATTTGACCTAGACAAGTTTGACTTTGGTCAATATCCTCCTGGGTTGGGCCTTGGGCTCGCATGGGGATACTGGTGTTTGGCACAGGTTTAATTCGGTTTAAATGCACATTGGTTTCTAGGGCTCTAAAATGCTTCCGGAGTCAAATAAATTCACAGAAAATTACCCTATGCCCAGTTTTCAATCTTACACCATAAATTATTTTTTTCATAATAATTTAATATTAATTAACAGTAATTAAAATTTATTTAATCACAAAATACCTTAGTTTTAATTCCCGAAAATTACAGAAAAATTGGGAAAAATCGTTTTATAAAATTTAAGAAAAATCAGGGTGATTACACGCCCCTCCTCCCCGCGCGCCGCCGACCACCGGCTCCGCCCAGCCCCGGCAAATCTTCCCCGGCCCTTTCCGGCGCCCCTCCGGCCGGCCCCCGCCGTCTACGGCCACCCGCAGAACCCTAACCCTAGCTTTCCCTATTCTCCGTGTCGTGTCGGACACGACACGGACACGGAAATTTTTGGATTTTTAGAGCAGGTTCAGGTACTCGTATCTTGCACCCTGTATCTCCGTTTTCGATTCTGTAAATTTCTACGCGAAGCCAGTATGACCCTCTCGGTGCCCGGACAAACCGTTCGTCGCGTCCTATGGTGATCGCACACCGCGATCCAAAAACAGGAAAAACCAGACCCTGTTTCACCCCGAAACTGAGTGCACCCCGCCAAACGGGACGACTTGGTCGCGTGCGGTCTTCACAGATACGTGCGCGTCGTCGATACGGACGTGTGAAATTTTGCGGAAGCTGATTCGGGTGTGTGTGCACACCGGAATCAACGCGTATCCGCGAACATCGCCCCGTATCCGACTTTTCTGCAATTCGCCCTAACTTCTTGTACACTCTTCAGATCGAGACGAAACTTGCGCCATCGGACTCGTAGTGATACGCTGGTCCTGTGGGTCAAGTTTGGTTCGATTCTGAGAACGTTGACGAAATCGCGTGTCGTGGGCCCCACAAGCCCCGCTCGACGGGCGATTTTATGTTCAGCTCATCAAAATCCAAATCTGGAAGTTCCGTTGGGTTCGTATCAGCGTTCCTTACTTGTTGACACTAAGTTTGGTGAATTTGGAGACCTTTGACCCGGACACGTTTTTCGGTGCAAAGCGGGCCCACCGGCGGATCCCGTTTTGACCCGAAACTGTCGTTTTTGCCCTTGTCTCCAAATTGGACCCAAGGATAGGCGTTTATAGCTATTTAACATCTTCCGAGCGTGATGGTAATGTCTATTTCAGCTTTTGGACTCACCTCTGGAATTTTCTCCGAGAGCCAATATTAATCAGATCCAAACAACAGGCAAGTACGTGCACTTCAAGTTAAATCTTTATATTGTGATAATTAATTCCCTGCTTTACTAGTACCCTTGACGATTACACCTAGTATTAGAAATGCTGGATTTTATGTCTTGAATATTGGAGTTCATGTCTTGTTTTTCATGTCGGGTGGGAGAATACTAGAAGGCATGTAGTTTACCCTTCCCCTTGTCATGTTTAATAGCTGTTGGTACACGACTGTACCTTAGCCGGATCTCGATTTCCCCTATTTAATAGCCGTTTATGACGGCCAGATTAGCCTTATAAACCCCTACATGCCAACTATGTATTCTAAAAACAAACACAAGTTCACACAGATAGTCTCTGGTCTTGTTATATATCTTGCTGACTGTTGTAGTTTCAATTCTTGTTTCATTTAATTCTGTTTTCTCATATTCATGCTTACAGCTTTAACTCTGAGATAATGATGTTCTGTTATGCAGTTTCTTAACATGATATTCAATATTTAATTGTCATAAATATTTAGTTTAACCTTGATGTACACGGTGTACTTTGCTCCTTTCCTGACTGGATCTGTTGATTTAGGCGATGATGAGGACCTTGCCCCTACTTATTATGGTCCCTATGAGGGGACTGATGATACCTATGAGGAGCCAGAACCCACCCAGGAGACCCCTGCTGCAGAGTAGCTAGTAGTAGCTATCTTTTATTTTGTTTCTTATCTTATTAATCGGGTTTGTCCCCGATTCCATTCTGAATTGCTGTACTAAAACATTTGAATCTGTTGTCGTATTTATTTCAGTTACAAAACTTAAGTTTCTGTTCTCATTATTTTTTTGCCTATGTTATTTGTGAATGAGCTAGTTTAGTTTAGATGGAGTTGACCTAGACAGCGTACTACCGCCGACTCTGCGGCGTAGGCTGGACGTACCCACGCACTCGTGCCCGAATTTCAGGGTGCGGGTCGTGACACTAAGCAATATAAAGTGCTAGTTACTTAACTACATGTCCATAACAAAATATGACATGTGCACACTCTCGTGTCGAAGAAAAAACCTTCAAATCAATCTGTATCACCAAATTACCATGATACGGCCTATACGTATCCAATTGTGGATACAACAGTAGTCTCACACAATCAAACATATGTCAATTTGGTCTAATTGACCTATTGACCAACACATGGTGCACCAATCTCGAATTTCTTCCAAATTGGACACAAAACACATCATAACATTCACAATAGGGTCCCTAGTAGTTAATTTTTCTTTCTATAGGTAGTCCTAGTCCATAGGTAGATTTTTAATGATTAAACTATAGATTTAGAGTATAATTAGAAGGTAAAACTGAATTATACCTATTGGGAGATGGATTTCCAATACAAGTCTCCAATTGGATGCCAAGAGCCCTCAACTTGTGCACTCTTCACCTCCTTGTAGATCCTTGTCTCCTCCTTGCTTCAATAGCCTCCAATGGTGAGTAGAGAAGGAATTTGAAGAGAATTTAGGTAGAGATTGATGTAGGAAAGAGGAAATTTGGAAAAAAAATTCTAGATCTAAATTTGGAATAAAGAAAAGAGGTCGGCCCCTCCCTGGCCTCCAAGAAATGTACAATGTCTATTTTACTCCTATGGACTTGTCATGAAGAAAATAATTAAGGATGAAATTTTTTATTCCTAATCGTTTGACTAATTAAATTATTAACTTAATAAATTGGGCTTGTGGTTGGGCTCAAGTCTAACTTACATAAATATTGGTCCATGAATCAATTCTAATCTAGTTAGATCCACTAACACAAGTCCAAAAATATAATGTAACATCTAATAATAAATAAATAATAAAATAAATAAATATTTAACATGCATAATAATTAATTAATTATGAAATGATCAAAATATCCTCAGTCAGAAAAGTGGTAGTGACATGTCTACCCCCCTTAAATAATTTTGTCCTCAAAATTCAAAGACGAAACTACCCCAAGAAAAGAAAAATAGAACAAGAAAGAACATAACTCAAGGCACAAACAGATACGGGTATCGCTCTCGCATTTCATGCTCCATCTCATAAGTAGAATCACCCAAAGAGTGATGCCTCCATGCGACGCATACCAAGGGAATGGTCTGGTTCTCAGCACCTTCTCTCTCCGATCCAGAATCTCAACTGGCTGCTCTGGATAGCTGAGAGTAGGGCCAAACTCTATCTCAGAGTGATCCAATACGTGACTAGGATTCGCCACGTACCGTCTCAACTGCGATATATAAAATATGTTGTGAATCCCTCAAATGCGGGTGATAAGTCTATCATGTAGGCAACTGTACCGACCCTCTCTAGAATACTGAAGGGTCTGATGAATCGCGGACTAAGCTTTCCGTCTCCATCGAAGCGAATCGTACCTCGTGTCAGAGAAATTCTCAGAAACACCAGACCTGCAACCTAGAACAAACCACAAACTTAAGAACTTAATCTATAACAAACAACCAATATCAATCACAAAACAAAAACATAAACTATACCTCAAACTCCAAGAGTCTCAGGTGGCTATTGGCCTAATGCCGCTGTCTTTCTTGTGCCACCCGAAGTCTATCTGTAATCTGCTTGACCTTCTTCACTGCATCCACCACCATCTCTGGCCCTAGCAAAGCTCTCTCTCCAACATTGTTCCAAGACAAGGGAGTATGACATCTCCAACCGTACAAAGCCTCAAATAGTGACATCTCTATACTGGCCTGATAGCTGTTGTTGTAAGCAAACTCTACCAAATAGAGATGGTCCTCCCAAGATCCTCTAAAATATAGTACACATGTACGCAACATATTATCGAGAGTCTGAATGGTCCTCTCTGACATTCCATTCGTCTAGGGGTGATATGCAGTACTGAACTTAAGCTGGGTACCCAAGCTCTCCTACAAACTCCTCTAGAAATGAGAAGTGAAACGACTATCCCGATCCAAAACTATGCTGACGGGAACCCAATGTATCTTGACGATCTGCCTCACATACATATCTGCCAGTTTCTCCGTAGACAAACCCATATTGAAAGGCAAAAAGTGGGCCAACTTGGTCAACCTATCAACGATGATCCAAATCGCGTCTTTCCCTCCTGGAGATCATGGAAGTCCGGACACAAAATCCATAGCAAAGTGCTCCCACTTCCACTCTGGAATGGGTAATGGCTGTAGTAAACTGCATGGCCTCTGCCTTTCGTCTTTCACCTGCTAGCACACTAAGCATCTGGATACAAACTGTGCCACCTCCCTCTTTATGCCATACCACCAGACACACTCTCGCATATCCCGATACATCTTGTTGGCAAATGGATGCATGGAATACTGAAAGCGATGCACTTTCTGCAATACCTTCTCACGCAGCTCCTCACTAGGCACACACAATCTAGCACCGTGCCGCAAAAAACCATCCTCAACAATGGTAAAATCATCCTCCAATCCTGCTCTTACCTGAGCTCTGATGCTCCTCAGAGACATCCTCATACTATACGGCCTTGATCCTATCCATCAATTCTGAATTTATCTGTAAACCCCACATCCGCATCACAATCCCAGGAACTATCACATCAATTCCCAAGCTCTCCATATCATTCAACAAATATCGGTCCTTCGTCAAGAATATAGCTACCGGATACCTGCTCAAGGCATCGATAACTACATTAGCCTTCCCTGGATGATACTGTAAGGATATATCAAAATTCTTTATCAGTTCCAGCCACCGATGCTGTCTCATGTTCAGCTCCTTCTGAGTAAAAATTTACTTCAAGCTCTTATGGTCTATGAAGATCTCCACACACTCTCCGTACAGATAGTGTTTCCACAACTTCAAAGCAAAGATGATCGTTGCCAACTCCAAATCATGGGTAGGATAATTTTTCTCATGAGGACATAATTGCTTGGATACATAGGCAATCACATTCCTATTCTGCTGAAGAACACAACCTAGACATTTTTCTGATGCATCACTATAGATAGTGAAACCTCCAGACCCTGATGGCAATATCAAAATAGGAGCAGACGTCAACCTCATCTTCAATTTCTCAAAAGCAGCCTGACACTCCTCTGTCCAAACAAACTTCATATCCTTCCTGGTGAGTCTGGTCATCGTCTCAGCAATCCTTGAAAAATCTTGTACAAACTTTCTGTAGTAGCCTGCCAGACCCAAGAAACTCCTGATCTCTGCTACTGAACTTGAGGTCTTCCAATACTCCACTACTGTTATCTTCTTAGGGTCCACTGAAATCCCATTACCATTCACAACATGCCATAAGAACTCTACCTTGTCCAGGAAGAACTCACATATCGACAACTTTCCATACAACTTCTTCTTCCTTAGTACATCCAACACAATCCGCAGATGCTCCTCGTGATCCTCTGGCGTCTTCGAGTATATAAGAATGTCATCGATGAACACCACCACAAACTTATCAAGGTACCGGTGGAATACCTTGTTCATCAAATTCATAAACACCGTCGGGCATTAGTTAACCTAAACGACATCACCATGAACTCGTACTAGTCATACCGAGTTTGAAATATAGTCTTCAGAATGCCTTCCGGCTTCACTTTCACCTGGTGGTAGCCTAATCTTAAGTCTATCTTGGAAAATAACTTTGCGCCACTCAACTGATCGAACAGATCGTCAATCCGTGGCAACGAATATTTATTCTTGATAGTGAGGTTACTCAATGCCCTGTAATTGATACACATGCGTACCGATCCATCCTTCTTCGGTACAAACAATACCAGGACTCCCCATGGTGAAGAAATAGATCTGAACCGGCAGTTCATCCACTTGCATCTTTATTTCGACTAGCTCGCTGTTGTTCACTCTATAGACATGTTATGAAATTGGCTCTACACCTGGCACCAAGTCTATAGAGACTCAACATCTTTATATGGCAAAATTTTTGGCAATTCCTCAGGAAACACATCCAAGAACTCCGCTAACTAGGGATGCGATAACACTTTGTCTTCCACCATAGCTCCACAGATAATGCCTTCTTCCTGCTCCAAAGCTCTTCTAGCAAACTAAAACTCTAGCTCTTCTAGAGGGCTAAACAAAACTCTATCTCCTCTGCAATATATACTAGCATGGTGCCTACTCAACCAATCCATCCCGAGTACAATGTTGTAGCTCGTAAGTGGCATTACAAGTAGACACGCACTCAGCTCCCGGCCTTTCAGAGTAACTATTCGATATTTGCAAACATCACTAACCAGGATAATATCTCTCTCGATCTTGATCTTGCAAGTTTAATCAAGGACTAAGCTAATAAATGATGCTTCAGAGCAAAAAAATCGATATAAAACTACGGGAAGCACTTTAATCAAACAATGCTTAAGCTGGAATGGAATCAAGAATAACAGAACCTGCGATGACATCTCCGGTGGGCTCGGTCTCCTCGACCGTCATAGCAAATACTATTCCTTGAGGTGCACCTCCCTGATGCTGGTGCTGGACGTAACGTTGCTGCTGGGTCGAAAGCGACGGTCCCATTGGCTGTACTGCAGGTGGCCTCGCTTGTGCCCTCTGAGCTGGAGCTGCTCCCTGAGCCGGACGATGAGGGTTGGAAGGCCAATTCCTCAGCCAATTCCTCAGTTGATGCCCCTTGACACAATAATATAAACAAACTACCTCTTTCTGCAAACTTTCCAGATATGACCGAATTTCTTGCAGAAGTGGCAGGAAGTTGAGTGTCTCTACTGCGGTGCCTGGTGAACTAGCGCCCTAGTTGGAGCTTGATACTGCTGTGGCTGCTGAAAAGGCCTAGACTGGAGATAAGGACATTTAGTAGGCCCTGCGCTGCTATTAGTTCCTAAAAAAGAATCACGATCTCTCTTTGGCTTCAGGTTCTACTCTCGCTCGACCTTACGTGCCTCCGCAAGTATCTCTGAATACGTCTCATAGAAAGACGAAATGAGGATCTTCACTTCCAAGTTCAGACCCTGGCGGAAACGGATAGCCCAGACCTTTGGCTTCCTCACTAAGTACTCCGTAAATTGGCTCAGCCTACCGAACTCTGCGACATACTCTTCCACGGACATACTCCCCTGAGTAAGGCCCTTAAACTGTCTCCCCAATTCCAATCTGTCTGTCCGAGAAAAGAACTTCCTCTTGAAGAGGTTCTTGAATACCTCCCAAGACTGTCCTGCATCAGCAAGAAGTGGCTCATTCCTAAACCAAGTGCGGGCAATGTCGAACAGCTGAAGTCCCACTGCCTCAACCTTCAGATCCCCAGCAAGACGGGACACCCTCATGAGACGCTCAATATCCTCGAGCCAATCATCATCATAGATGATGCCCTCGATCCCCTTGAAGACCCAAGGTTCTAGCTTTTTAAAGTCCTGGATATTACCCGGCCGAAGCTGGGCAACCTGCAGAACAACCTGCTACTGGACTGGAGCTCCTCTCTCTACTGCAACAAGGGCAAGCTGATGAGCACTCTCAATACCCTACCGTAACACGTCGGTCTACCTTTGGTGAGCCTCTGACTGGGCCCTCTGAGCCTCCATCATCTCGCGAAACAATGCGAACACCTGAGTCGCATCTGTTGGCATGGGAGATGGAGGTAGAAGTCCCTCAGACACGCTGGAATAGTCCTCCGTACTGGAGGTAGACCCCCAAATACAGCTGATATGCCAATTAACTGAGAAGTGACTGGTGCAGGCTCTCAAGAAATAGCAGATCCCTCAGAAGCTGCTCTTCTCTGCTGTGATCGAGTCTTAGGCAATATCTTGAGGCAAAGCGGAAGAAAAGAATCAATATAGCACAAGATAGAACGCATTCAAAGAAGGCCAGTTAAAGCTCAATTATCAAATATCAAGGGAGAACAATTAAAATGAACAATATTTTTTTTCTAGATGTGATTGAGTATTCTTATCCCATAGCCTATATCCTATTTCCTGAAATAGGCTTGTAATAGCACTCAAATTAGATCACCCATACGAATCACACTAATTGCGACATCGAAGACCTGCATGGGCCACCACTAAAAATGTGTCACGACCCGCACCCGACATAGGGGCACGAGTACGTGGGTACGTCCAGCCTATGCCGCAGTATCGGCGGTAGAACGCTGTCTGGGTAAACTATGCTATTTAATAATAATGATTATCAAGGTATATAATGCCACCAATAAAATATAAATACTCAATCACAGAACTATAAGATGGAACATCGCACGAATATGATAAAAAGAACTGAAGAGTCAAAATACAACTCACATGACAGAATATAATATCTAATGAGTCTCAAATATAATAAAGTACTAACTGTCAAGCTGGAGACAAATCCAGAATAATGTAAGCCTATCTACAAAGCTACTGGTAAAGTATCATCTATCTCAACCGAGATGAGTCTCTCTCGAGCCACAGTCTCTAGCTCTAAACCAACTACGTCATGAGGCCCATAGTGAGTGGGATACCACTCCTCGGTGCCATTTGGGAAAAATATATCCAGTCAGGATTTGAGCAAAGTACACCTCTAGCAGCCGTTCCAATAAATGTTAAAGACTATGTTACAGTAAATAGAGAGCATAAACAAGATGCAATATACAAGAACAAGAGAGATAAAAGATAGGAATACTGTAATTAAATACAAGGAAATGAGCATCATGAATAAGAGCAAAAAATACTACTACTATGTGAGTGAGTACTAGGTTCGACATGTGATCGGCTTAGGAACTTGCACAAGGATTAGGGCCTGATTAATCATACGTGCGTGTATGATCAACACTCACAAGTAATAAGGCATGCACAAGGAGGGTATGATCATATATCTACATTAACACTCCCCGCCCCCGACGGGTATAGTGGATCCAACCATGGTACGCTATGACACGGGATTCACTGTGTAGGTAGATAGTCTCCCCATGAATTAATGTCTGTATATGTACAAGAAGAACAAGAAACAAGGTTTGTACAAGATACACCATAATACAAAGGAATAATATCTCATGACCAGATCCGGATATACCAATCCATGCAACCATCGTGTCCAGAAATCAATGATATCTATACTAAATACAAGAAACATGGAGGATATCATAAATAGAAAATTATCAGAGAATGTACTTGCCTGTAATCTGGTGAACATTATTAAAGATGTCTAGAACGGTGCCTCGAAGACCTAAATATGAAATATTACATCAATACAGGGTTCCGAAATGAATACAAGTTAAACTAGTCTAATTTTAGGTCATTAAGCTATTTCAAGGTCAAAATAGTCAACCCTAAGTCAAACTAGTCAACTAGCTATTTATAGGTTGTATGAGTCCATCTCTAGGATACTGGGGTGACTCGGGGGAGGGTCTAGGCGGAAGAGGCGGGCTGCGGGGAGGTCGTGGCCTCCCCCGACGGAGGCGGCGGAGAGCCCGGTCGTGGCCAAGGAATCCGGCCGCTCGGTCGAACGTGGGGGGAGAGGGGCCCGGGTCGGGCGCGGATCCGGGTGGGACGGAACCGCCCGACCCGCTAGGAGGGCTGAGCGGGCTGGGCTGCCTCACTGGGCTCGGCCCACTGGGCCGGGCCGGGCCCAACCAAAAATAATAAATATAAAAAATATAATAACACAGTAATTAATTAATTTTAATTATAAAAATAGTTTTTAGGCTTTTAAAAATAGGTCCGAGGCCCAATAAAATCCCAAAAAATTACCCTAAGTCCGGTTTTTTATTTTACACCATAAAATCATATTTTCATTTCATTTTAATGTTATTTATTGGCAATTAAAAATTACAAACTCACTACAGGTCCTATGTAAATTCTTGAAAATTGCATATTAATTTCAAGAATTGATTTTAAAATATCAGAAAATTTAGGGTGTTTACAATCTACCCCCCTTAAGAGGATTGCGTCCTCGCAATCGAAGGGTAAACTATAAAGACAAGATTTACAGAATTAAAAAATGCTTAGGTTCTACCTGATTCTGCAAATAAATGTGGATAACGCTGCCGCATAACATCTTCTCGCTTCCAAGTCGATTCGCCAGGAGAGTGCTGCTTCCAAGCTACTCGAACCAGCCTGATTGTCTGCCCTCGTAGTGTCTTCTCGCTGGTGTCGAGTATACCCACTGGCTGTTCTTCGTATCTCAGGCTAGGTCCCACCGAAATTTCAGAATGATCAACTATATGGCTTGGGTCCGTCACATATCTCCTCAGTTGTGAGACGTGGAATACATCATGCACTCCCTCTAAGGATGGAGGTAATGCAAGACGGTAAGCCACCTCACCAATGTGCTCCAAGATATCAAATGGCCCAATGTACCTTGGGCTTAACTTGCCTCTGCTGCCAAATCTGATAGTACCTTTAGTGGGCGAGATCCTCAAAAATATATGCTCTCCTTCCTTGAACTCCAGGGGTCGTCTGTGTGCATCGGCCCAATGCTTCTGTCTATCCTGGGCTGCCCGGAGATGGTTCTGAATCTGTTTTACTTTCTCTACTGTCTCTGTTACCAACTCTGGACCCAGTATTTGACGTTCGCCAACGTCGCTCCAGCATATTGGAGATCTGCACTTCCTTCCGTACAACGCCTCGAAAGGTGCCATCTGAATGCTTGCCTGATAGCTGTTGTTGTAGGAGAACTCCACTAAATGCAGGTGATCTTTCCAAGATCCTCCAAAGTCCAGTATACAAGATCGCAGCATATCTTCTAGGATCTGAATTGTGCGCTCTGACTGTCCGTCTGTCTGAGGATGATAGGCAGTACTGAACTTGAGCCTGGTGCTAAGACTCTCTTGCATGCTTCGCCAGAAGTGAGATGTAAATCTCGAGTCTCGATCTGATACAATACTAACCGGCACTCCATATAATTTTACGATCTGACGCATATACATGTCGGCTAGTACTTTCGTGGATTGTCCAACTCTGAACGGCAAGAAGTGAGCCGACTTAGTGAGCCGATCCACGATGACCCATACTGCATCCTTACCACTAGGGCTTCTTGGAAATCCAGTGACGAAGTCCATGGTAATATGCTCCCACTTCCATTCAGGGATGGAAAGCGGCTGCAACATACCTGCAGTCCTTTGGTGCTCGGCCTTCACCTGCTGGCAGACTAAGCATTTTGCCACAAATCGGGCAATCTCCCTTTTCATTCCATGCCACCAGTAATATTGTCTTAGGTCCCGGTACATCTTGGTTTCTCCTGGATGAACCGAGTAGAGGGAGCTATGGGCTTCTGTCATCAATTCCTGCCTTAATTCTCCATTTGGAACACATAGGCGATTTCTGCACCTTAATGTTCCGTCCTCGTGGATTCGAAGTCCCGTCTGCAGGCCTGCTTCTGTTCTCTCTTTCAGCCTTCGGAATCTGGCATCATTAGGCAAAGCTTTCTTGATTCTCTCCACCAGCGATGACTTCACTTCGAGGTTAGCCAGCAAACCAGTTTGTCCAGGTAGAACAACCTCTATCTGAAGATCTTGCAAGTCTTGTAATAGTTGAGGCTGCTCCGTTAAGAAATAAGCCGAGGGTTTTCTGCTGAGGGCGTCGGCTACAATATTTGCTTTCTCCGGGTGGTACTGCAGATCGATGTCAAAGTCCACCATCAACTCAAGCCAATGCCTTTGCCTCATGTTGAGCTCCTTCTGTGTATAAACATACTTCAAGCTCTTATGATCAGTGAATATCTCGACCTTCTCTCCATACAGATAATGTCTCCAGATCTTTAATGCAAAAATCACTGCAGCTAGCTCCAGGTCGTGCGTTGGGTAGTTCTTCTCGTGGACCTTCAGCTGCCTCGATGCATAAGCGATAACCTTGCCATGTTGCATCAAGACACAACCTAGTCCACTACCGGACGCATCACTGTATACAACAAAACCTCCTGACCCTGAGGGAAGAGTCAAGACTGGTGCTGTTGTTAGACGCCTCTTCAATTCTTCGAAGGCATTCTGGCATTCTTCCGTCCATAAGAACTCCTGATCCTTCCGCGTCAGCTTAGTCATCGGCTCTGCGATCTTTAAAAAATTTTCTACGAACCGCCGGTAATACCCAGCAAGTCCAAGAAAACTTCTCACTTCCGCAACAGAGGTAGGGGTAGGCCAAGTTTCTATAGCAGTGACTTTTCTGGGTCCACAGACAGTCCTTCACCCGAGATAATATGTCCTAAAAATGGCACCTTGTCCATACAGAACTCACATTTGCTGAGCTTGGCATACAGCTTCTCCCTTCTCAAGGTTTCTAGCACAATTCTAAGGTGTTCCTCGTGCTCTTCGTGGTTCTTGGAGTAGACTAGTATATCATCAATGAATACCACCACGAACTTATCCAAGTACTGATGGAAGACCCCGTTCATCAAACTCATAAATACGGCGGGTGCGTTGGTTAAACCAAACGGCATAACTAGGAACTCATAATGCCCATACTTAGTTCTGAAGGCCGTCTTTGGGATATCTTCCTTCTTCATCCTAATCTGGTGATAACCGGATCTAAGGTCAATCTTTGAGAATACCTTAGCACCACTCAATTGGTCAAACAAATCATCAATGCGTGGTAATGGGTACCGGTTCTTAATAGTTACAGCATTAAGGGCTCTGTAATCAATGCACAGTCGTACAGATCCGTCCTTCTTGGGTACAAAAAGTATAGGTGCTCCCCATGGTAAAACACTGGGCCGGATAAATCCTTTCTCCAGAAGGTCGTCAACTTGTGTTTTCAGCTCCACTAACTCCTTAGGTGCTAGCCGATATACCGATGAAGTGATAGGTTCGGCTCCTGGAGTTAGGTCTATTATGAATTTTATCTCCCGATCAGGTGGTAAACCTGGAAGATCATCGGGAAACACATCCATAAATTCCGTTATGACTCTTGGGTAACTTGAATCTTCTTCTACAGTCAATACCCTAAGAGTTGGCTGGACCCCTTGTTCTACAACTCCTCGTAGAAATTCAAACTCAGGAAGGCTAGGGGGTCTAAATATCACTTTTCTAAGCCGGCAATCCAGTGTCGCATGGTACTGACTTAACCAGTCCATACCAAGTACAACATCGTAATCAGGCATAGAAAAGATCAGGAATTGGGCTCGCATCTCTCGGCCACAGACTACTACCGAACATGATCTACAAGTATCACTAACCGGGATAATTCCACCTCCCATTAGAATTCTCTTCATCTTCGAGAGAGGTGCGGTAGCTATTCTATGTGTGGCTACGAAGCTAGCAGCAATAAATGAATGCGAAGCTCCAGAATCAAATAATGCTACAGCAGGAATTGAAGCTACTAATATGGTACCTGCTATCACTTCGCCTGCAGTAGCTTCCTCAGTGACTGCTAGTGCATATGCCTGGCCTCGTCCCTGAGCGGGACCCCTTTGCTGACGAGCTTGCTGGAATAATGCTGCCTGAGGTGGTAGAGGTGGCCTGGCTCCTCCAGGCCCTGTCTGTGTTGCTCCCCCAGCTGGAAGAGTTGCAGGTGGAGCTGGTCGATTCGGAACTCCCTCTCGACGTTCCGAACAGTCCTTTGAGAAGTGTTGTCCAGATCCGCAAACCAGGCAGAGTCCCAGCTTGCGTCGACATTCCTTTTCAATATGTCCTACCTTGCTGCAGTAATGGCAAGTAGGCAAGTTCTTAGTTGCTGCTCTTGGAGGCCGGCTCTTCTGGGGCCGTTTAGCAGATTCCCCTGGTGATGACTTGGACGGTGCTGAGGAGAAGGGACGTTTCAGGCTTGATTCCCTCCGAGTAACGCGCTCCAGCCGACGTGCTGCAGCTAGGACGTCGGTGTAAGAGGTGGGCGCGACCGATCCGATTAACTTCTGAAGCTCAAACCTGAGCCCATCAAAGAACTTCTCCGCCTTCTCCTCTTCAGTAGGAATTAGCGAAGGGGTGAAGCGGCTCAAGCGAATGAATTCGGCGTTATATTCCTCCACCGTCATGTTGCCCTGGATCAGGCGGTTGAATCTGTCTCGGAGTTCTGACCGAGCCACAGCAGGGATGTACATTTCCTGGAAGAGTCTGGAGAACTCCTCCCAGGTAACCTGATCATGTTCGAGCCTTCTTTCTTCGGACAGCCACCAATGATGCGCGTTGTCCGTCAGTTGCATCCTGACGGCAGTCATCCATTTGTCCCTTGGTAGTTCGGCGGCCTCCAACTGATGCTGTGTGTTCGTAAGCCATTCATGCACTTCAGTTGGTCATTCCTTGTCCGAGAAGGTACGGGGCTTGAGTTGGCGGAAATCTGTAATAGATCCTGTCGCTGGCCGCCTATTTGGTGGATTTGCATGCTCCAATGCCGCGACTAGGCTGTTCCTTAGGTTCTCGGCCTCTCGGCTTTGGGTCTCCTGTTGAATCTGTTGTTGTGCCTGCATCATGGCGTAGAACATCTGGAACATTTACTGGCTGTCCATTGCCTGTCCTGGGGGAAAGACAGGCATCGCAGGGGGAAACTGGGGAGGAGGCGGGATGTCATCACGCCTGAACCGGGAACTTGGCTGGCCAGTTTGATTGCTCTGGGAGGATTGTCCTCTGGTATCTGGCGTCGTTCCAGCTTCGCAGGTAAACCCTGCTTCAGTCGGTGTTCCCAAGGGGGTCTCGTCACCACTTCTGGGATCCATAACTCTGCACCAAAAGAAAACAATGAGAACGCACAGAGGAATCAAAACAGGATGCAATTCAAGCAATTAAATTGAATTCGACATAGAGTTCAAAAACGATTTAATCAATGGATGAGATTCTATAACCTATCTTATTGCAGGCCTGTTCGGTTCCTAAGTTGAAACCGAACAATTTAGTAGGACCTGCATGGGCCACCACAAAAACCATGTCACGCCCCAGTCCCAAAGTGACGAGGGACTGGAGATACGTGGCAATGGCCAGCAGCACGCACCGATGGATAACCCAATTTAATGGAACCATCAGGGCGTATTTAAGCTGTAAATAAGGTCTACTACACAAGTCACACTAAATCTCATCCATAAAGATAAAGAAATAAACTGCATACTGAATGAAAATAAGTAGCAACAACAAATCACAGCAAGTCAGTCGGAGCAACAATCCGACTTAAGTCTGAAATAACTGGCTCTATAGGCCAGGAACAAAAGATATAAACATGAAATAAATAAATGAGTACTGGGACAGGCACTCAGGAGAAGTCCTCGGCAGTCACCTCGTCTTCAGTGTTCGGTTCAGCTCCAGCAATAGCTTCAGCTCCGATCCCGTATATCTCGGGATACTGCTCCTCAGCTAAACCTGGGGACATAATCCATTCCAGGTCCTCAGTGGACATAGCAAGGCACAAGATAAAAATAAGCCAACTGAATAAGCAGTGCAATAAATAAATGAACAGCAGGGTAAACTAAGTAACCATCTATGTGATATGCAAATGAGAGCAACACTAGTACTTAGGCTGAGACCGCTACAAGCTCTGTGTCGGGGAGCCGGTAGCAGTAATAACACGTAAAGGGTCTAGCTCTGCTGGAGAGTCTACAACCTCACAATAATAGTAGATATATGTATAGAACAGCCTGTAGCCGGTGTGTCTCTCCCCACCCAATGTAATCACGTAAGCCATGACCATAACGTCTCATGTCCATGTCAGCGGGATTATAACTAATGCAACAAGTCATACTGTCTATAATAAATGTCTCTATCAAGTCCTGTATCCTATACAGAATCACCACGAATATCTCAGGAGGATTCTGTCCATGATAGTGTCAAGTGTCCTGGGTTGTAGGGTACTTGATAGGTCAAGTACAAAGTAAGGGAATCGTAAATCCATCTCTAAATGACGAACCCAACACCGCGTACGGTGTCGGTACCCGACTATGATCGGACACTAGGTACGTCATATGTTCCCTAGGTTAAGCAGTTTAAATCAGTTTATATAAATTTGCACAAGAAATCCAGCAGAGTATTTTTACAGAAAATATGAAAATAATGACTGCAAGTTTGGCAATGTGCACTTGCCTGAGGTTTGGATTCCACTTAGGTCCTGGTTTCGGAAATTTCCAGAGATGTCTCCGAAAGCTGAAATAAACAGTACCATCACGCTCAGAAGGTGTCAAACAGCTAGGAACGCTTGTCCTTGGGTCCAATTTGGAGACAAGGGCAAAAACGGTAATTTCGGCCCAAAACGGGGTCCACCGGTGGGCCCGCTTTGCACCGAAAATCGTGTCTGGGTCAACGGTCTCCAAATTCACCAAACTTAGTGTCAACAGGTCAGGAACGCTGTTACGAACCCAACGGAACTTTCAGATTTGAATTCCGATGAGCCGATCACGAAATCGCCCGTCGAGCGGGGCCTGTGGGGCCCACGACACGCGATTTCGTCAACGTTCTCAGAATCGGACCAAACTTGACCCACAGGACCAGCGTATCGCTATGAGTTCGATGGCGCAAGTTTTGTCTCGATCCGACGTGTGTGCACGAAGTTAGGGTGAATTGCAGAAAAGGCGGATACGGGGCGAAGTCCGCGGATACGTGTTGATTCCGGTGTGCACACACACCCGAATCAGCTTCCGCAAAATCCCACACGTCCGTATCGATGAGGCGCACGTATCTGTGAAGACCGCACGCGACCAAGTCGTCCCGTTTGGCGGGGCGTACTCAGTTCCGGGGTAAAACAGGGTCTAGTTTTTTCCTGTTTTTGGATCGCGGTGTGCGATCACCACAGGACGCGATGCCCCGAGCGGTTTGTCCGGGCACCGAGAGGGTTATACAGGCTTCGCATAGAAATTTACGGAATCGAATTCCGAGCTACGAGGAGGAAATTAGGAGTACCTGAACAGGGCTTCACGAAACGGGGTTTTCGTGTCGACACTCGAGTTCGTGTCCTGGACGTTGTGTCCACGCTGTGTCCGGCCTAGGGCTAGGGCTAGGACACGCTGCGGTAGCCGGAGGACCGCCGGAGAGGGCTGGAGGCAGGGAGGCGGTCGAGGTCGTCGTCGGCGGCGCACCGGAGCGGGCGCTGGACAGGCGGCCGGCTGTTGCGGCCGGAGCAGCTGCTGCTTCGACTTGCTGTCGGGGAGGAGGAAGGAGAGGGAGGCCGGCGGAGCTGGGCTTGGCGGTGCTGCGAGGCGGGCGGAGCTAGGCAGGGGCGGTGCGGCGAGGGTGGCTGGGAGGAGGGCGGCGGAAGCTAGGGTTCCGGCGGGGATGGTGTTGGCCGGAGGGAGGAGAAAGGAGGGGGTTTTTAAAGGCTGGGGCTGGGGTGACTCGGGGGAGGGTCTAGGCGGAAGAGGCGGGCCGCGGAGAGGTCGTGGCCTCCCCCGGCGGAGGCGGCGGAGAGCCCGGTCGTGGCCGAGGAATCCGGCCGCCCGGTCGAACGTGGGGGGAGAGGGGCCCGGGTCGGGCGCGGATCCGGGTGGGACGGACCCGCCCGACCCGCTAGGAGGGCTGAGCGGGCTGGGCTGCCTCACTGGGCTCGGCCCACTGGGCCGGGCCGGGCCCAACCAAAAATAATAAATATAAAAAAATATAATAACACAGTAATTAATTAATTTTAATTTTAAAAATAGTTTTTAGGCTTTTAAAAATAGGTCCGAGGCCCAATAAAATCCCAGAAAATTACCCTAAGTCCGGTTTTCTATTTTACACCATAAAATCATATTTTTATTTCATTTTAATGTTATTTATTGGCAATTAAAAATTACAAACTCACTACAGGTCCTATGTAAATTCCTGAAAATTGCATATTAATTTCAAGAATTGATTTTAAAATATCAGAAAATTTAGGGTGTTTACAGGTTGCTACATCCAACCTGCTGTGCTTGCACAACATGTCCCTCTACTGTTGCTGCTCCTGTGTAGTACAGTGCTGCAACCACTGTTGTTTCATCATATCAAGGTTTTACCCCCTCCTCGACTGCTCTGCTGTGCATACATGTGCACAATCTCCACATATTGCTGCTACTGTGCACACAAAGGTGCACAACCCGATCAAACCCCCCCTCTTTTGACAGTGCACAGTACCAATTCAGTCCCATATACTAAGTAAATACCCCCCCTCCCTTATCAGTGATCATAATCAAGTAAAGCCAACAGTGAATAGACCAAAAACTAACTCCAACTGTCCACAATAAACATACACATCCAAAAATACCTCTAACACCTAGTATGTCAAATCTAAATGATTATAAGAACTCTAACACACACACACACACACACACACACACACACACACACCCCATTACAAATAAAGTAGAACACATACAATAAACACGTGGAGCACACCGTACCCGTATCACACTCAATCTATGATACGCTTGTGATACGGCTCCAACACAACACCAAACGCATCACCAATGATATGAGCAAGTCTAGAATCATATTTCTAAGCAATATAAAGTGCTAGCTACTCAACTACGTGTCCATAGCAAAATATGACATGTGCACACTTCCATGTTGAAGAAAAAACTTCCAAATCAATCGGTTTCATCAAATTATCATGATACGGCCTACACGTATCCAATTGTGGACAAGACACTAGTCTCACACAATCAAACACATGTTAATTTGGTCTAATTGACCTATTGACCAACAAATGGTGCACCAATCTCGAAATTTCCCTAAATTGGATAAAAAATACATCATAACATTCACAATCGGGGTCCCTAGTAGTCAATTCTTCTTCCTATAGGTAGTCCTAGTCCATAAGTGGGTTCATAATGATTAAACTACAAATTTAGAGTCTAATAAGAAGAAAAAAAATTTGAATTGTACCTATTGGAAGATAAATTTCTAATGCAAGTCTCCAATTGGATGCAAAGAGCCATCAACTTGTGCACTCTTCACCTCTTTGTAGATCCTTGCCTCCTCCTTGCTCCAATAGCCTCCAATGGTGAGTAGAGAAGGAATTGGAAGAGAATTTGGGTAGGAATTGGTGTAGGAAAGAGGGAATTTGGGAATTTTTTTTCTAGATCTAAATTTGGAATGAAGAAAAGAGAGGAGAGAAACTCCTCTCCCTTAAATAGTGGCCGGCCCCTCCTTGGCCTCCAAGAAATGTACAATGTCTATTTTACCCCTATAGACTTGTCATGAAGAAAATGATTAAGGAAGAAATTTTCTATTCTTAATGGTTTGACTAATTAAATCATTGACTTAATGAATTGGACTTCTAGTTGGGCTCAAGTCTAACTAACATAAATGTTGGTTCATGAATCAAACCAATTCTAATCTAGTTAAGTCCACTAACACAAGTCCAAAAATATAATATAATATCTAACATCAAATAAATAATAAAATAAATAAATATTTAATATGTATAATAATTAATTAATTATAAAATGAACAAAATATTTTTAGTTAGAAAAGTGTTAGTGACATGGTGGTAATAGTTCCAATGGAAAAATGAGTCAATGTTGGGGGTGGGGTTCTTTTGAGAGAAGGAGAGGGTCTCATTCCAAGAATTCCATTGTTTTTTTTTTTAATATTTTTTTAACTTTCCCATTTTGTAGGTAGGATGCCTCACATGGCTTGTTGGGTTTGATTGTTGCCTTTTCCCAAAGGTAAGGTCTCCCACCAAAAAATTGCTCAAGAAGTGAGTCTAAATGAATTATTTGTGGCCTTTGGCCTTTTCTTCTTTTTCCCTTTAAGCTTTTGTTAGCTAGAAAGTAGAGAGTTAGCACATATGCATGCATTGTATTTTAACTATACGAGACCATGCATGTACCATACAAAAGACCTTGGATTTAGTTAGATCCTATCTTATCTTCATTGTCATGACATACTTTTGCGCTGTTCCTTCTTATCCTCCTCTCTTTCTCCTCACTGCTCTTTTCAGTCTTGACATGCTACCACTCTCTCCCCCCATCTTTCCTTGCCTCTCCCCTAATTATTCCACTTTTACTCTCTTTTTGTTTCATATATTTATTTGTCTCTCATGTGAAATCATCCACCACCGCCACCACGAGCGAGGGTGATGGCAGCACATGGACTCTCATTGCTGCTGCTTGCAAGAAGGTGCTCGTTCAACGGCGGAACTACCCTCTAAAATAAGGGAGGACTAAATTTTAATTATAGCTTGAACGACAAGGAAGACATTAGCATCGCGTCACTGAAAATGACGATGAATATGGTCTAGGTGGAGGGAGAAACCACGACACTGGAGGTTGTTGATGATGGCTCCTGACGAAGAAAATGTTATTGAAGGTTTGGTGAGGCTGCTGGGTTCGGTTCCTTACGTATAGACAACGATGATGGTATCTAGTTGTCGGTTCCCGGTGAGACGGTATCGAATGTTGGGTTGAGAGGGCAGCAGTAGTAGCTGTATGACGAGGCCATCGTTGCCGCCGTCAGCGTGGAGACTCACAGAGGATGAACTTCTGGTCGGATTACAGAGACGGACGGTGTTGGACTCATCGAAGAGGGACCATGACCCGTGAAGGAAACATTAAATATAACTAAGGAAACATAAAAAAAAAAATTCAAATTTTTTTTCAAAAAATTGGGACGTATGACAGTCCACCAATGCTATGCCTACAACCAAATGCTTACAAGTGGCTGCCAAGTGGGCTGCCACGTGGCGTCCATGTGGCGACCGTCCATTAGAGGAGGGGGGAGAGGTGTGGTCCGATGGCTGTCCGGATAGCCGCTACGTGACAAAAATGCTACGTGACAGCCGTTCGTTGGGGGAGAGGTGGGGCCCGATGTGGTCCACATAACAGGGAGGTAGAGAGGGTTGTAAGAAGGTTGTAAGTATTTGGTAGTAAACTTAGCATATTTTATATATATATATATATATATATATATATATATATGAGAGAGATTGGCAATGGAAGGTTTATATGCAAGTTAGCCACTGCTGCACCAAAACTTTAATAACTTAGTATTTGTTTCATCCAATTTGTATTTTATATTGAAACTCTTCCTAAACAACAATTCCATTGCATCAATCCAAGATCCATCCTCAAGCATTTCATCATTTTCTCAAGTCTTATTCCTTTAATAACCGTCCATGCTTATTATAATATTTTCCTTGCCAAATCGTCTGACTTCAACATTATCGTTCGATTGATCCATAGTCCGCATCTAGCATTCCTCTAAACAACCAAGTTTAAAGTTTTAATTTGATAATCTATCTATCATTCATCCAACTAGAAAATTCTTGAGCCAAAATCTTTCTATCCTCGACACATTTTAAAGTCCTCAAGTATGTTTGCGTAAGTATCAAAACCATTCGCATAATATCATATTCACATAATGGAGAATTTTTTTGGATACCAAATAATCATAAATAATATTATTAGAATATAGCTGTTATAGAATTATATATATATATATATATATATATTCATATTATTCGATACGTTCGGACACCTTGAAATCCATGTTGTGGTCTCCAGCCGGACCTGGATTCACATAATGGAGTATTTTTTTATTTAGTGATCGGTTTAAAATGCATGCTAAAGATAACGTACTTGATAACAGGTTATATATATCTGTAACTTCACCAAAACTTCTACTATGTGCTACAAAATTACTTCATAAATCTGTAAATCGGAATGGATCTTATTACTGGGATAGACAATAAAAATGATAAGACCTACCCATCCTTTACGATTTAACTACAATATTATTAGATGAAGGCATAGTTTGAACCGTAGTTTGCAATATCGGTCAATACCGTTTCGATATGGTCGATATCGATACGGTTTGACATATTCCGATACCGAGAGCGATACTAATGATATTGTGGGTCTCTTTTTTCAGTCAATTCGACAAAAAAATTTGAACGATAAAGTCTAATCAACAATGATGCAAAAATCATAATAAGGTTGATAAAACATGTAAATTAAGAAAACGTCGTAAGTATATTAATTAGTAAGGGTGACTATTATTTCATTCAATTTCAAAATATTATGCAATAACACAAAAAATATTTAAAATTATGTCTAAATGTCTAAAATATTTCCTCTAAATTTATTTATAATTATTTGTTTTCTGATACCAAAAAAAATCGATACTTCTATCTGAAACTGTCGATACTGTCGATATCATCGTTCCCGATACTCATAGGAAGGATCATCAATTCCGATACCAATACTGTGAACCTTGTATGAACTACTAAATTCCTAGCAAGTGCATTATGCAAGGTCAGGAATTAAGAGGGCAAGTTTAGTATCAATTTGAAATACATTTGTATGGATCTCTGTATCTATACCAATTAAAGTTTAGTATCAATTAAATCAATTACATAGTGTGTCACTGAATGAAACTTATATTTTCCAATGTCATATAAGACCACACCACACTTCGGCACAATTACATGTTGTGTCGACACTATGAAGAATGAAGTGATGATCATTCGGCTACAGTAGCCATTATGCCTGTCACTAAGATGTATACATAGCCGAATTCTGTCATTCTAAAAGTTTGGCTGGATTCCCTTATTTCAGCAAGAGAATATTTCTCGAAGGCTAAAACTAATCTATGAAATCCGAGATTTTGGCTTGTTTCCTAATTTTCTTTTTCTTTTTTGGTATATTGCATGTTGTCCAAGAGCAGGTCCGGACTTGATATGAGGCCCATGGGACGGATGTCTTAACCCAAAATTTAAAGGACACAATTTTTTTATATATTATTTAATGTATGTAAGTTCAATTCTAAACAAAGGTCCAACAGACTCGTTCTAACCATTTTAGTACGCATAATTTGTTAAACGTCATATAGTAGACTACCAAGAGGCAAGACGGTTAGTGAGAATAAAGAAAAAAAAATGGTGCAATCGTTTTCAAAATTCTCTTCCCTTTAATCACTCTAATATTCTGACGCTCTCAACCTCCTCCACACTTTCTTCGTTGTCAATCTCCTATGTCATTCCGTGGTTGTCAATCTCTCTCTCTCTTTCTCTCTCTTTCTCTTTCTCTCTCTCTCTCTGTGTGTGTGTCCTCTTGGAGCTTATTGAACAAAAGAACAAATTATAAATTTTTTCTTTTCCTTTTTATTATTATCATATATATGAACTACCCAAAATATTGTTCCTTTTTTATTTATTTATTTGTCTCGAACAACAATTTTTTTTATTTTTTTATTTGGAACATCTTTAGTTTATTAGTATTTTATGACGACATATATTATTTTGGACATTATATTTATTTATTGTTTATTTTTTGAATTTTGTATTGATAATACTATTGTATTATCGTTCATATAAAATTTTGAGGACATCACTTTTACCGTTCGTCTCATATCTCAAAATCTGAAATCCGGCACTGTCCAAGAGGAATAGTATGAAGCGAGGAATAGTACGAAGCTCAAGTAATCTATAAGTAGTCAAGAAATAGTATTTAATGTATATCCATAGGTAATTAATCATGTAACTTAACCTTCTGGATCATTATTTAAAGTTCTCGCATTGTAATTCTAATATAAAATAATTCTCAATAGATTATGTCTGCTTTTGAAGTCATAACACGTCCTTTTCTTCTTCTTCTTTTTTTTTTTTTTTTTTTTTTTTTTTTCTTCCTTCAATCATTAGAGTAAAAGTTACAACAGACTGAAACACAAAAGTTTGCTAGCTTTTTTAGCTATTTTACTTTCTGGTTCAAAATTGTCTGGATTAATTAGATGAAACGTACAATTGTAATAATTAAAGCCCTATAGTTCATAAAAAAAATTACTGTACCGATAATATATTTAAATATATTAAAAAAAATTATTTTTCGTAAAATTAGATGGAAAAAGAAGTTCGCCATCAGAGATGACGAAATATTGAAAAATCATATTCTTACTAACTCTGATTTTGCCAACTCAGTTGGCGAAATTATACAATTTTTTTGTACGATTTGTTTTGGTGGTTGGCTGGATGGGATTTGTTGGGTGAGGGTTAGTTTATTTTTTGGTTTCTTCTTATTCCTTGGTTTATTTGTTTGGATTGTGAAATTTTTTTTTTTGATTTAATCTATTATTAGTTAATTTTTTATTATCTATAATACTTTGTTATTATCTATACTAATATGAATGAGAACAAAATCTATTGATTAATATTATTATCAATATTATAATTTTTTTTCACATCACTAAAAGATAATTTATATTATTTATAAACACAATTTATTTAAAATATTTAATTATATAGATAACAAATAATTATTTGTTATCATCTAAATTGTGATATCTATTTTAATTATGATTTTTCATAAATATATGTTTTAAATTTTGAATATGTGTTTAGTTAGATAATATCCAGTAGTTAGTTTAAATATAATTTAAAATTTGAATATATTATTATCCATAATAAATTTTAAATTTGTTTAGAAAATTATATTTTGAATGATAATAGACGTGGTATCTAATATTTGAAAAGATATTTTAGTTAATTTAAAAATTGTCTTTAGAAAATCTATTGGCTAATTTTTTTTAAAAATTATATCGTAATTATATTTTATACCGTAATTAAAAATATTTGATATCGTAATTGTTTGTTATAGTTATGGTATCAAATTTTAAAAAAATAAAATACAAAAAACAAATAGATAATACCTTATTAACAAAAAAAATATAATATTGATAATAAATATTAAGTAATAGATTTTGTTAACATTCATATTAGTATATTAGTATAGATAATAATAAATTAATAATAGATTTAAATCATACTAAAAAAAAAAATCAAATTAAAAGATCCGATCAAACTAAAACTAAATTAAATTAGTATAGATAATAATAAAAAATAACTAATAATATATTAAAAAAAGCCACTATCCAAACAAATAAACCAAAAAATAAGAAAAGACCAAACAATAAACCAGCTCTAACCCACCAAATCCCAACCACCATAATAAACCCAAAAAAAGGAATACTTTTTCCAACAGAGTTGACGAAAATATAATTTTCCAACATTTCGACGGCGAACTCTTTTCTTTCCACCTAATTTTAAAAAATAAATTTCTTTTTTTTAATAGAACAAATTTTCTGATAGTTCATGGTAACGAAACACAGAGTTGCATGCATGGGTATGAATGTCACAAGACAAATCAATATCAAGGAATCTCCATCTTATACCAGAAATACATCGATCAGCAATTACTACTGCATAAGATGATGGATGATGCGGATAGATATAGTATTGAAGTTAGGAACAGTACAACTTTTGTAATGATATTAATATTAATAGTGGTAGTAAAGTAATAATAATGACAATTGAGTGCTCAATTAATTGCGAGGACACGCCCTTGTGGCATTGGTGTTATCATCGTATCATTTGGATCCTTAGAATAAAATCTTTGTGAGAAAGGATCTTCTTGAGAACGAGAACTTTGTGGAAAAGACAGGAGGAAGATCAAGATATTAATTTACCGACCCTTATTAACAAAAGCGATTGATTGTAGTTACTACAAGCTGTCACAGATCGTTCCAGCTTTGTGGTATAAGATTCTGATCGGATGGCGGAAGATCGGTAGATCGAACCACGGAAACATATTATTCTTTTTATTTAGAAAATTGTGCAAATTGGAAGACAGTGAACCCAAAACACATACAATACAGCGTACACAAAGTCCAGAACGTTATGCTGGTCATCCAAAAAAAGAAGAAGATGCATTTGAGTCCGTTAACAAAATGAGGAGAAGTTTTTTTTTCCACATTTTATTCTCAAAATAATAATAATTATTATTATTATCCTTTTCCTCCTGTCTATAATTTCAAAAAAAAAAAAAAATCACTTTAGTGATAAATATGATTAGCATAAAATCTCACATCAATTTATTTGGAAATAGTAATTAACAAATATTTTTGGGATCTAGAGATGTGGCATTTGGATGCAAGAACCACGAGTTCCGATCGAAATTCACACAAAATAACGAACCACGAAACCTGCTACGCAAGAATCAACTGTGCGCAGATTACATGCGTATATGTGGTAGCTTTATGTTATAAGAGAATTGTAAATCGAACCCGACCACCGTCTCTGTGCATGACTCCACGATTATCAGACGACAACGTTCTAGACGTCCCCCTCTTCCATCCTCACATCGACTGGATTACCGACAAACTCTCCCTCCAGTCGAATGGGAGGGTGTTGGTCTTATGGCTCCTCAATCGACCACATGCATGTCATTCCGCGACAAAATATCCGTTCTCTGATGACGTCATCAACCCCTAATCCCTTTGGCTGCTCCACATCATCTCGATCTCCAGCTCTCCTTAGACTCCTTTAAATAGGTTAAGGAACCCTAGTTACAATTAGAAAATCACAAACATGTCCAATCTGCCGAACTCCCCGCATGACCAAAATTCCTTCGTAATTTCTGAGAGTGACTTAAAACATCACTTACAAGAACTGCTAAATTAACTTCACACTGTGAGGACCACTTGTCCCTTCTTCTGAGAGGAAGATCTATGTGCATGATCTTCTATTTGCCTTCTTCTTCTTCGTGACCTACCATTTTCCTTTTTGACCTACTACTTTCCTTTTGCCGATATTCAAGTTATCATGATCAAGGCTTGTTCAATATTGGTTTTTACTGTGATGTGACGAACTTCGAACACTACCGACTGTAATGTAACTGGCATTGATTGGTGCTGAAACACTACTATTCCATATATAGTGGCCAAATGATGCAGCATATAAGATTCCTCGATAGTAAACATGCAAGGACTAGGGAGGAGAGACCTATTTAAAGTGCTGTTGGAAAAACAATGATATCAAATTGGAAAAACCCAAACAATGATCACATCCAAAATTGCTTTTGGATGCATGTTATCTATCAGTAGGCAAGTGGAGTGGACTATGAGGAATATTTCGTTTGGAAGTATCCATTCTATGGCCAACATCTCAAGCCCACCCACCTTGGCTTAACTCTTCTTTCAATTTGAATAGCTCCCCCTAACTCACTCACACTCTCTCTCTCTCTCTCTCTCTCTCTCTCTCTATATATATATATATATATATATATATATATAATATATATATAAAATGTGATATGCTACAAATACTGATCACGTAGGTACTTGTGGTGGTACATACAGTAAGCTTTTGATCCGACATTATACTGTATTATCGACCAGCTCGTACTTCATATGAGGTCCATGAAATAGTTGCCTCGGATCCAAATATCCAGAGGACACCAAATTTACTTTTAAGTATGTATAGTCCATGCAGATGGTCCAGCTGAGCTACAACCTACAAGTCCACTGCAGAGCAGCGACCCGACCGGTAAGAAAACATTAGATTCATAGCCCACTTTCTTTGGAACAAAGAATAGGTTTTTAGGAGTCCCGGCCTATGCTAAACTTAGGAACAAACAAAATATTTATTTATTTATTTATTTATTTATTATTATTATTATTATTATTATTATTATTATTATTAAGAGAGAGTCTCCTGTAGTGACGACTGGACCTATTTTTTTTTTTCTCTCTAACATTTTAGAGAGACTTCAGACTTGTATAGTCAAGTGGCTCATGGAGTTCTTTTTAAAGCCGCAAATCAGCCCACCCTTTCTACAACGTGTGAGTCTTTGAATTTTTTTTTATATATACATAATAATATAAATTGTCATTGACTGCATTTTTATATTTTATTTACAATATTTTTTGAATCTTCTCACATAAAAAACTTAAAAATAGAGGTGAACCGTGAATAATACATCTAGTCAATTTTTATTTCATCTCAATTAAAATATGTTGTGTAAAGGAAGGTCATATTAATCTCATTTGTACTTTGAGAAAACGTTTGATGGTCTAAATTTTTTTATTATTACCATTATAAATTATTCCAAACATTGTTAGTTCTAGTTTATTTATTTGTCTGGAACATCAATTTTAATTTTTTTTAGGTTTGGAACTATTTCAGTTTTATTATTTCATTATAACATATATTTTTCTTGGATATTAAATTTTGTTTATTGTTTTATTTTGTATTTTTGGATTGAAAATACTATTGTATCATTATCGGAAAAAAAAATTATATGAAGATTAAGTTGAGAGTACCCATTTTAGAGTTCGTCTCAGGTCTCAAAATCTAAAGTTCGGCACTTATTGAGCACAAGTATATATGTAGTTACATATTATCAAGAACGGAACTAGAAATTCAAACTAGAGTAGACTAGGCTAGGCTGAAATGGACTGAATTATCGACCGACTCATATGAAAACAAAAAATATATAAAAAAAAATATATTTTTGGGCAGATAGGGTCCACTTTAACCCTAAGGTGGCTCCTCCGCCCTTACATATTGGTAATTTCATTGTATATATACAGGTTTAGTAAATAAGATATCATTGTTCACTTTCTAATGATGTTATTGAAATCGATGGTTGTCAAAAGTTTATATTTCTGTTAGTTTTCAACTTCTTACGTAAACTTTTTGAAAGCTCTAAAGATAGTTAAAATTGGGTACAAACAACCGGGTAGCTAAAAGTAGTGCGGTCCAAACCCCTGACCAAATAAATCTTGAAAATTGTTTTATATAATGTATTTTTTGAAAGTATAATACTACTCATTTCTCCAAAATATTTCTTCAAACTATTCTTTTTTATGTGACACCTGACGTAGCGATTAATGTAGTAACTGAAATAACAGTTAATATGACAACTGACATAGTAAATTTTAAAATTAACACTAACATTAATATTACAATTAAAAATTAATATTAAAATTAAAATTAATATTATCATTAACATTAAAAGAACATTAATATGAATATTAAAAAATTAGTAATTAATTTTTTGGGTTAAAATTTGTCATTTCAACTTCCATGTTAGATGTCACAGAATACTATTTAACATATCACGTCAACTGCCATATAATGAGTGATAGTTTAGTAGAACACTTTGGAAAAATGAATAGCATTACTCTTTCTAAAATAACTTGGATATACTTTACCGGTAGTACATACTTGTTATTACACACACAAATATATATATATATATATATATATATATATATATATATATATATATATATATAAACCACAAATGTTGTAATAATTAGTATATGATATAGTGATCAGTAGAAGAGAAAGACACACAAATAGGCCACGAATATATATATATATATATATAAACCATAATTAATATTCTGGTACAAATGTTGTAATGATTAGTATATGATATAGTGGTCAGTAGAAGAGAAAGACACACAAATAGGCCACGAACTTAGCACCAAACTCTAACGATCAGTCGACGTTCATTCTTAAGAAAAACATTACAAAAATAGACTTCTTTCGAAACCAACTACTCAACAATAATGTGTGTTACTCATTCTTTCTTGTCTTTTGTATTTGGAAAGGTTGATCACCATGTCATTGTCGTGCCAGATTCAATCCCTCACATTGTAGTTTTTGGTTGTCTACTTGTTAACATGACAATTCACAAAGTAGCAAACTAATCTGGTAACATTAGGTAAGTCTATTTTTTATCTTCATTTTATGATTAATATTGTACGTTCTTCGTATAGTAATTAAAGTTCCACAGTAGAAGTCGGAACCTTCCTCATCCAATCATCATTAGACATGGAAGTTAGATTATATATATACCCAAACCTAATCTTAACTTCATATATATATATATATATATATATATATATATATATATATATATATATATAAAAATATATATATATATAAAGGAATATGAACCATAACTCATATTTCTACATGAACAAATGTACATGTGGACCCATAGAAATGTAGTGTACTAGTGCACATGGGTGCACATAGGATGTAGGAATTCGTTCCTATTGGAATATGAGCCTATGACTCATATTCCGTTTAACCATATATATATATATATATATATATATATATATATATATGAGGAATGATCCACATTTTCATTAATTATGCATTTTCAAGCATTTTAATATTTTCAACCATTGGATCTTGTTTAAGTCATCTAATTTTAACCGTTGTTTTGAACAATTCAAAACAACGGTTAAGATAAGATGACTTAAACAAGATCCAGCGGTTGCTAATATGGAGATGCTTGAGGATGCAAAAAATTGAGAATGCGGATCCCTCCTCTGTATATATATATATATATATATATATATTAACATTTTTGAAAAACAGTCAAAATCTTGGCATTGCGCTAGTTGGAAAGGTGTAACAATCTTGTGCGGCCCCATTCGTTGGTAGCGTTTTGTGATGAGTCGATATCCATGGAAACAAATGGCGTGTTCCTACGCCTTACATGTTTACTTTGAAGAAAGACTTAATTTCAATTTGAGACCCTCAACTATTTCAGTTTTCAAAAATGATACCTTAAATTTTTTATATGCATTAACTTGATATTCTAAAAAAAAATTGTTCCCAAATTATTCCTGCATCCCTCCCTTCACACACACTCTCTCTCTCTCTCTCTCTCTCTCTCTCTCACACACCAGCTGTCCACTCCCGTGCCCCTCCTCCTTCTACCGCCACCCGCTGTCCCCTCCCACGGCTCCTCTCCTAAGTCGTCGTCCCTCCTCCCGCACCCTCTCCTATCATCACCGCCATCCCCACTGCTGTCGCTGCCGGAGAGAGAGAGAGAGAGAGAGAGAGAGAGAGAGAGAGAGAGAGAGAGAGAGGGGGGGGAAAGGGCATATATAATTTCAATTTTTTTTAGGGTATGAAGTTGAATATATTTAATAGTTGATGATTTCAAGTTGTTGAATAAAAAAAATTTAGAGTATCAAATTGAAAAACATGAATATTTGGGGATATTAAGTTAAAATTTAGCCTCGAAGAAAACTATGATGAGACTAAGGAATATTATAGCAAAGAAAAAAAATTATGATGTGACACCAAGAAAGAATGTGTGTGGGAGTTGAACTCTAGTTTGGACAAAGTAAAAAATAAATTTTCTTTGATTTCTACTATTTATCATCCAAATAAATTTGGAGATACTTTCTTCCATTATGTGATATATAACATGATAAATTTTAATCCAAAAAATAATCACAAAAAAAAAAAATACTTAATGTTAAATTTTTTCATATGAGCTACAGTACTAGCTGTCATGTCAGATTCTACTTAATAGAAGGTGACTTCATCCAATTTTTTTGGATGACTACTAGTATTTTTACTTTTGTTAGTATTAGTAATCCATGACAGAACGGTCAATAATGACTAAGAGTGAACATTCGGTTAATTCGGTTCAAACCGAATCGAATAATCGAAAATCGAATTGAATCGAAAATTGAATAAGCAAAGAATTAAATCGATTTAATTTTTGATTTATTCGATTTTTCATTTTATTTACAATTTTTTTGTATATATATATATATATATATATATATATATATATATTAAGTATATTTTTTTATTCGATTTTGTATCGAAAATAATTTTTTTTAGTATTTTTAAAATCAAAATCGTACTGAATTTTTTTAAATCGAATCGAATTTCTTATTTAATTCGATTCATCCAAAATCGAATAATATAATGCTCACCCCTAATAATGACTAAACATTGATTCACGAACATTTGGACAAAAGAACTAAGAAGAGCACAGCATGTCACATGAGGACAAGCTGACTCCGGTGGATCAAACAGTAAGTTCGACTGTTCCATATATAGGGCCATCCGTCTCACTGTCGCCATCGATTGGGTTCCTCATTGTGTGTGCATGATTTGAGCCACGTGCCCCTAACCCTAACTTCATAACTGTGTTCATAAAAGTGAGATTACTCTGGCTCTTTCCTCCCCCTGGCAGTCAATTCATTTGTATTTTAGTTAAGAGGTGAGCATGGTCAGATTTGGTTTGAATTTTAAACAAATTTTGAACCGGACCATCATTATTCGGTTCTCTAATCGGATTGGACCATCCGAATCGAACCGTTCTAAATCAACCCTTAATCTATGTTTTCTTCGGTTCTTTCACTCGGGTGATTATACACATTAACAAAAATTATGCTAAAATATATCAAAATCTTTTTCTCATGTCTTCCGAACTATAGTAACAAACATGTCCTAAGTTTAGTTGAGTCATATCCTAATGCTCTATCGATTTAATTTAAAATTTTATGCTCGATCGTTAAGAATTAATGGTAATTTTTTATCCACAAAGTTAACTATACTCCACTCGTTCAATCCCAAACAGATTTTCTACTTTCTCAATTCGGAACAGGATCGAAAATTAGAAAGACTCAAAGAGAACCGAACCAGAAGGGACCGGACCATAAGCATAAGAAAAGATGGAGCTGAAAATATATTTTGTGTTGGTGTTGGGTGAAATTTTCAATCTATGTAGAGAATATCTCGGAATATGACGAACGTCATATGTGTAACGGAGAAGCTCGGGATGTCAGAGCAGAGTTCAGAGCACAGAGGGAGCAGTCTGAGATTCTGCCCAAACATAAGGGAATACGGTCCGAAATCGGTCCCCATCGAGTTCGATCCGAATTCGGTCCCTATATGGACAAAACTATGCTGACATGAAAAACTGAACTCTGATTAAGTTCGATTTTGTCGGAGCTGTACAAGTTATGAGTTATTTTATACATCGTTTGATCAAATCAATGGTCCAGATTGGCTACGAATTTGAGGGTAATATATAGGTGTTTCCTAAACCCTAAAAGTAGTAGATCTAATCTATCAGAGATGAGATCAAGTTTTTACAACTTTTGGAGAGAGAAAGGGGATTGGAGACTACTTCGAAAGAGAGATTGTTAGGATAATTTTTTCGTTGTCTATTTGTTCTTCGTGAGTCTATAATCGAGTTTTTTGCTTCAAGTAGTTGGGGTGATCCGGTTTATATTTGTAAGAAGTCTGTAAGGAGTCGGTGTATTTCTTATTCCATTAGTAGATATTTTTCAAGGTTGGACCCCGTTCGTCTTGTGGATTTTTTTGCTAGAATTTTTCACGAAAAATCGTTGTCTGCGTTTGGCTATTGTGTGATCTTGGTGATTTAGTTTTCGTGTGCTTTACAATGGTTCTCTTGCAGTCTTTTTGGTTTGGGAGAATGGTTTTCGTGTTTTGTTACAACATTTTGAGGCCCAAATTTACAATAAAAGAGCATCCACAATAAATGGATGTTGAAAAATTCTTCTCGAGGTTCAAGTTTACAAAATAAAAATAATAAATCTAGAATGAATTGGATCTATATGGAAATAATAGAAAATGATCCAGCAACATAAAATAACTTTTGGTGGCAGTGTTTTAGCAACATAAAATAATCTTTGATGGCAAAGGTTAAAAAAATTATATAGTCAAAAAATAATGTAAAATCTAGAATCTAAAAATTGGGACTACAAATTGTGAATTGTGTCTTACTATTCTACAAAATAAATTACTACTGTTTTAATGTAGAAATTCTCAGGTCCAGACTATAACTTCTGTGGTTTGGATGGAAATATCATAAAACTCTAATTGAATCTTACTATTCTACGAAATAAGCTCCTACATTCTGAATATGGAAATTGGGATAAGCTTTACTATTGATGCTCTTAAAAATAAGGTCGTTGTACACTCAACATTGTGGCACAAAAGCTTGTAACTTACACACCTGAGTTCCTAATTCTCATCCTTTGTCTACCAAGGACAACGGGAAGCCAAAGTCATTCGATATTCATAATAACGCACTAAAAGAGAGTGGTAGAATGGATGTATGTGACATCAGAGCAAATCTGCTGTCATGCAAATTCTGTTCTCTATTTCTGTTTCGACTCTATTACATGTAGGTCTCAACCGGTATTAAAAAAAGAGATGTTTCACATGTAATAGAGAAGGAACAAAAATAGAAAACAGAATTACAGGACAACAGATCTGCTCTGATGTGATATTAAAGTCCTACGGATAATTAAGCCGAGTCCTCGAGCAGTTCCCTTCTAGTCAAACTCTCTTCACTTCTGACCAATCTATATCTATACTAATATAAGGGGACTTGGAAACGGCTCAAAATTGAGCCGTCTAAGTTGTATGTATATCATCAATTAACTTTTTAAAAAATAATATTACGTAAAAAATCGTTGAAAAAAATTAAATTTGTTATAAATAATACTCAAAGGATTTGAACCCAGCCAACTAGAAAGAATACCTTTCATCTTAGTCATATAAGTTAGAAGACATGTTTGTTTATAGTTAGATCATAGTAAGTAATTAAACAATTACTTTAATTTATTTATTTTTAAATTTTTTAATTACGTGAGGATATATACTTAGACGACCAACCATTTTTAAGAATATTTATGAAAATTAGAAATATATTAATAACAAATTATAATTTTTTTTGGAGAATATTATTAAAATTAAAATATAATAAAAAATATAATAAATTTTATTATATATATATATATATCATAATTTAAATCTATTTAAATAAATTTATATTAATATCATAAGAAAAAAATTATTTTACGTTCAATGCACGTTAATTTACTAGTATGCAATAGAGGATGTAAAACCGTTTTGAATATACACGTCATCACTAATTAGGTCTACTATAGTTTAGGGGCTGTTTGGATAGAGGTAACTCTATAAAAGTGTAAAAGTGACATGTGAAGCATATTGAGTTACAGTGCACTTTTAGCAAGTGTCACTTTCCAAAATGTGTTTGGATAGGGTCATTTTTGTCCCCTGCAAGTGAGGAGAAAGAGTTTTAGCGTTTGGATGTCATGTATTACTTTCCTCTTTATTGTTCATCTTTTTCAGTAAAATTATTAAAAAAGAAATTGACTATGCAAATCTGCAGCGGGGGAGGCTGACCCCCCAACGAACACCACTACCACAACCACCACCCCTAACCAAGGGACACTTCTCCAGTTCTTCTCCCGGCCGCACGGTGCCGGGACTTCGTATCCGTTCCCCATTAGCGGTGGCTCTTCTCGAGACGGTGGTTAGAGGCCTAACCTAGCCAGCAGGTCCGGTATCGCTCAGCACTGGACGGTCGATCTGACCAAGTGCCACGTCGATCTGACCCAGGTTGTGGTCGTCGATCTGACCTAATTCATCATCGTGGTGACCCAACGCCGCGTCGATTCGACTGATTTGTCGAGCTTCCCTCGAGCGATGAGCCAAGGGAGTCGATACCGATGTAGAGCGAGATGGCGAAGGGGGCGGAGGAGTATTTGGGGTGGTAGGAGGCGTCAAGGGAGGGGTCAGAGTATTACATGCGGGGAGCTGCACGCGGCGGAGGTGCGCGAACGTGTGCGGGGGTGGACTGGCTACCGCGGTGGCAACAACAACAGCAGTGGCAGCAGCAACAATAATAGCAGCCGTAACAGTGTCACTTTTCATTTCCGATATTCGTATTTTGAGCGTATTTAATTATCTTGCTAGCATAGTTATTTGTTGTAGAGAGACTAGACCCATTCTTTGGTTCACTTGGTTCTTGGTTTATTTATTTTGTTTGGTTTGATCATGAGTTGAACCCATGGTCCAAATCTTAAACCCTCAATATATAACCCAACTTCACTCTATCTCTTCTCATTATTCTTCTTCCATTCTTTCTCTTAGGTTTTCTCTCCCCCTCTATAGGCAAGTACACCTTACATGAGAAATAAAGAAACCATCTATTTTTATTGTTCTATTTTATTTATTATATGTTTCTCCATACAATTAGAACTTGGTATTTTTGTTTTGGTGGATGGATTAGTGTAGTTCTAGACTTTTAATTTAGAAGTTTTTATGTGTTCTTGATTATTTTTGGATTTTGATCTCCTAAAACTTATTATTTTCGAAAACTTGTTGTTATATGTAGATAAGCACTTGATTTTGAGTACTTTAGAACTTTACTTTGCTTAATTTGGACTTCATTTGAGGTTTCTATAGAAGAAATAAATTTTTTATTTTTGAGCTTTTGGCCATGGCCGAAAAGCTGCTGTTGGAGGAGATGAATGAGCGCTATGCGGCACTCTATGCTATGCGACCTGGACTTCTCGTCTCGAGTCAGCATGCTTCCAACCTTGTTGGACGCATGACTGAATCTACACATGCACCCCTTGGCCAAATGCATGAACTTGGACGAATGAAACTTCACAAGTTGAATTTTTTACTAAATCCCATAAGATTTTATGCGGCCAAGTGTGTATGCGGCCAAGAGGATTATGCGGCATCGTCGACCAAGCGGCCAGGAGATACGCATCTCTCTTCTTCTGGATGCATAACTTCTCACCAACTTGGTACGACTTTGTATGATTTTGTCTTTTCTTCTGACACACTTTATTGATGGTCACATCAGTCAAATCTATCAATTTATGTCACTTCTTCTGACTTGCATTTATTGATTGTTACATTGCACCTTTTCTGAAGAGTAGACTTTGCCTCGCCTATGCGTCCAAGCCAACCAGGCGGCCTCGATTGCATGCGACTTCATGCAACACCCTGTCTCATGCGGCACCCTGCTTCATGCGACAGCTTGCCTATGCGCCTATTATTTTATGCAGCACCATATTTCTTGCACACATGAACACTTACTTGATTTAATGTTTTCAATTGATTGGTTGATTGTGATGCTATGTATTAAATATAGAAATGACTTGTATGACCCAGATTTAACCATGTGCTAAATTTGACTAATCACCTGACATGAGCCCTGTAGATGTGGCCTTATACGTACTAAATTGCTAATTAAAATACTTTCCTTGACTACCTTATTATACGTTGGATAGAATCAGGGGCGTAGTTCAACCCGATGGAGGGTCTGCAATCCCGGTCCTTGTTTGGTTTAAGAATTAAGAATCTGATCTTGAGGGGTTCTCACACTACTCTTATCCTCATCTATCGATATAATAAAGTGAATGGGTCCTGTAGTTGTGGCCTTATACATACTAAATTGCTAATTAAATTACTTTCCTTGACCACCTTATTATACGTTGGATAAAATAAGGGGCGTAGTTCAACTCGGGGGAGGGTCTGTATTCCCGATCCTTGTTTGATTTAAAGATTGTGAATCTGATCTCGAGGGGTTCTCACACTACTCTTATTCTCATCTATCGATATAATAAAGTAATAATTAATGTGACCAGTGATTGACTTTTCTGTCCTGAATAACTTGCTACGTGACAACTTGTCCATGGTCTTGATTCTAGAACTTGTTCCTGCCCTGACTATTGTATCCGTGCTGATACACTTGATCGTACCGAGAGTGCTACTTGATAGATATAAATATGGTGAGCCATCATGCCACACACTTTTTCTACGTGATATATATAATTATTTTTACGCACGAATCTGGTAGTTGGACAGTGACTTCAGCCGTGGCTAGATAGTACTGATTGTCGTATTATATTTGGTGAATCCAAATTAAACTTTCGATTGACAATATTGATTCGTATCAAGAGTGCCCATACGTAAAGTACGACACCTAAGAAGGAATGTTCATATGACCACGGCATATGATTCTAATTAAACTAGGGTTAACTAGGTAACTAAATTTGTAGAGCATTAGGAGGGAACGATATCTCGAGATCGTGCATGTCGAACCATCCTAAATTAGCTGGGAGTAAAGGCTGGCCACCATAGATACTGTATATCATCCGCACTAGTGGAGTACGGTATCTGATTTAATTATAAGACCAAGCCAGTATCTTTCCTATAGAAATCCTGGAACTGTTACTGATTAATAATTAGCTCAGTGCCCATGCAAGTGACTAGTGAATCATTTTACATATATACTTGCTCGTATATCATTGGTTTAGCCAGCTCTGCTTGATTATGGCACGATCTGAGGATACTCATATATTGAATTACTGGGATAACCCAGAGATCACATATCAAGCCGTAATACATGATTGGCCGTCTAATTTGCTTATATTATGCATCTAGCCAGGAAAGTGGGCTATCATGGTATGACGATTCAACCCATGTCCTTGTTTGGTTGTTGGGTTGCATCATTAAGTTACGATAATCCATGGACTGAAGCTATATTATTTCTTATATTTTATTTCTGCTTGCGTATTGTGCCTTCTGTTGAGTAAAATTAGGGACACAGGCTGTTGTGGCATGATAGTCAACTCATATCCTTGTTTGGTTGTTGGGTTGCGCTGTCGTGTTACGATAGATTGTGGACTGAAACTACGACGCATAATTATTTTAGCTTGATCATAATCAAGGGACGTATTCTATTTTGATGTGATAGGGCACTTCCTCTCCTTGTTTAGTGAAGGGGTATCATATCATGTCATGGATGAGACATATGCCATTGATTATTGGCTCACGTATCTCATGCTATAGAACTGGTTTTATTTCTTTATTTCGTGCTTCTTTTATGGTACTTGCTATTTGGGGTTTGATCCTGTCACATCCATTCCCAGATTTGGTATTCTTGAATTTGTGATATTTAAAATTCTTTCTATAGATGTATTCATGCTATATTTTACATGTTGGTTCATGTTGATTATGTTGTATTTATTTAATTATATTTTTGTTTATTGAGGGAGAGTACCCGAGACCAGTAGTGAACACATTGGCAATTGCCATGAACCCGTGCTAGGATCCGTATGTAGGATGGATACTTGATCCGGTTCACTTTTGGAACCACTAGTCTTATTTTGGATGGTTAGGATTAAATGAGGATTAGTCACGACTAGAATACCGTTTTTCCGTCTTGTGTATATATACTCCTCTTTCTCTCTCATCTCTTTAATTTTTTATTTCTTTCCTTTACTTCTTCTTTCCTCTTCCTTCTTCCCTCAAGAGCTCCCAGCCGAAACCCTAAGCTCTAGCCCTAGACTTGGTTCTAGGGAGAGGTTTGTTAGTCCACCATGGCAAGTACATCTTGCTCAAAGTGGTAAAGCCATAATTTTTTTGTATTTTTGTATATATATAGTAATAAAATATGTTTGATGGGAAATATTCTCCTCGATATCCTCATTATTTTTAGTTATTGGAGTTTTTCGTTTTGATGAACGATTTTGAGTAGATCTGAGTTTTAATTAAAGTTAAGGTTTTCATGGGTTCCAAAAGTTTTTCTTAGTTTTGATATATTAAAACATGGTATTTTAGAAAATTAGTTTTTGTGGTTGATGGAGCATTTTATTTTGAGTATTTTGGCTTTTGTTTCACTTGATTCAGAGTTAAAATAAAGTTTTTATGAAGAAAATAATTTTTTTGTTTTTTGGAGTTCTTCCACCATGGCTGAACTTGCTGTCTGGTGAAGACAAAGTTCTTATGAAGCCAGCACCATATGCGGCCGAGACTTTCATGCGACATAATCCTTATGCGGCCTGGACTCTTTGTCGCATAACCAACCAGCATGCGTCTATCTTGTTGGATGAATGACTGACCATTACACAAAGTGTTCTGGAGCTAAGTGACATAACTCCTTGTGTTTTGTTCGCTGGACGAATGAAAAATTTGCTAAGTCCAAAGAGCAATATGCGGCCCAGTGACTTTTGCGGCAAATAGAGTATGCAGCCACTTTTCTTTGGACATATGACTCTGAAACCTTGGCACATCTTTCTATGGTTTTGTCATTTCTTCCTGACATACTTTATGGACTGACTCATCCATTACTTCAGTCACTTCTCTGACATATCACTTTGACACTTGTTCCAAGAGTGGGCTTTTGTCCGGTGCATGTGGCTTGGAGGAGCATACGGCCTGGTATCGTATGTGGCCTGAGGTAGCATATGGCTTGGAGGAGTATGCGGCCTGGGATCGTATGCGGCCTGAGATAGCATGCAGCCAATAGTCCATGCGGTACCTGTCTCATGCACCAAGTTGTGCATGCGACTTAGCTATTTTATTTGGAATATTTCTTTGTTCTATATGGTTGGTCTTGATAATTGCTTGTGATTGATCCTAAGAAAGAATAGATCGAGTAACCCGACCTTGTGCTAGACATGACCATGTGCTAGAATTGACTATGTCATAAGTGACTAACTAGCTATGTGCATAACATGAGCTATGTGTATAAGTTTGGTAATTCAACCCAATTTCTTGTATCTATGATGATACAATTACTACTTACTACATGCTACATGTACATGTGTTATAAGGTGCACTGAGGTGCGGCCATATTATAATGTGTACTGAGGTGCGACCTAACTTGCTACGTGCTATGAGATTATATATTTCTGGTTGTGCATCGAGAATGTCCCTTATACTACGCGACTGTGATATTATTATATTATTTCCTCAGCACGGGCATGGTAAGTGGATCAACTACCAAAGCGTGGTTAGGACTTGTTGTTTGTTTCATCACGCTCGGGTGAATCCAGTTTGACCTATTAATTGAAAAAGTAAATTCGTATCTAGCGTGGACCGTACTACGGTATGACATATAGGAGGATTGATTATGTGACCACGCTATGTGATTCCCAACATAACCATAGGATTAATTTAGGCAACTAAAACTGGTAGATCGTTGGAAGGGATAAAATCCCGATCTCGTGCACATTAGTCACCTCAAACTATCGTCATGGCGTGCAAGGCTGACCCCCATGGGTATTGGTCATGTCCGCACTAGTGGACGATAATATCTGAACACTTATTTTGTACGATGCGTTCTATGTGATTCTAGCATGATGGCCTTACGAGGGACCGATGCATAATATACAATGTGCTATACGATTACTATAGCTCGGTTAGCCCTGCTAAATAGCTCACGATATGAGAATTTCTGTATGCATCTTTTCTGAGATAACTCAGACTCCATATAATAAGCCGTATGATTGATTAGCCAATTTAAAAGAGTATATGCTGGTAGTCTAGGGACATGAACTATTATGGTGTGACTCTTCAATCCTTGTCCTTGTTTGGTTCTAGATTTGTACCAATATGTCATAATAGGTCACCGAAGCTACATATTATACTTATATCTTAGCTGGTATTTTGGCATATGTGTTCTGGATTATACTGATGTATTTTATCTTCGTCGTGTTCATTATTGGTGAGTCATACCCTGTCTCGGCATAGTACGACACCTCTTGTCCTTGTTTGGTTGTAGATGTGTCCTACTACTCCGATGAAAGGTCATACGATTACAGTTGTGGCACATATTTCTATTTTTATCTACTTTATTAGTTTTTGCTTTATTTACTTATTCTTCTTTATGGTACTTACTCTCGGGGCCTGACCCTGCTGGTTTTGTTTGGCCAGGTTTAGTAGTAGAGCCTTAGGATCCTGTCCTGTACCTAACCGATGGCGAACACTAGGAGGATGTCCTACGAGGAACTTGAGTGGGTTTCTTCTTCCCCACTATGAGTATTATTTTATATTACCTTTTGGCGTTTAGGACGATACTTGTTAGCCTGTTATCCGAACATTAGTTTCTCTACATGATTGTATATTATTCAGACCGTGGCTGACTTACAGTCATGTACTCTTGGCAATGTACTAGAGTTACATCCTGTATAACTAGTTTCATGATTATTCTGATAGAGCGTTATGGACGCCTAACTGATTTATCTTACATGTTCATTCTTATTGGTTCTTGGTTGATGATTGAGACATAGATATTCTTGACCCTAGGTGACTTGATTATAGTATGCACCCCTTGTCTAACTAAAGCCATGATCACCGTACAACGTATAGTACCTTGTACGGGATAACTAGCCATATCCATCTTCGTATTTCGGTACTGGGCGTGAGAAGGTTTTAGTGGTGGCCCATGCAGATCTGTCTTTTCAAACTTGTGGAATGTCTTGTTCCAGGAGTCTTAATCAAAACTATTTTTTTTAATATCCTGAATTCATCTTCTTCGATACCGAGATTGAACTATCAACAGTTTGCTTCCTTGTTCTTTCATGTCCTATCATTTGATGTCTTGGTGTCCTTTTCCTTTAGGGGCACCTCTTCCCTGTCTGTTAGGGTAGCAGATATGGTAGAACAGTTAGCAGAGCAAGATCTCATGGAGCGCCAGCAAGAGACAGCACTTCCTCAAGATCAGCCTCGAGTGGAGCCAATATGTGGGCAACATGTAACAGAGATCCCGGTACCCTCAGCAGTTCCAGTAACACCAGCAGTACTTGATACCCCAACACTATTAGGAATCATCAGAGGTATAATGGCTATGCAACATCATCAGATAGTAGTGCAACAACACCAACAGCTTCGATAACAGGATCAAAACGTCCTGTTAAACCAAGGACTACAAACGACTCTGGAGAAGAGTGAAGAAGAAGGTTATGGGACGTCATACAGATTCTGTCGACTCAACATGAGTTATTTCGAAGTCACAGAGGATGCTATTACGGCGGATGCTTGGCTTCAAGATATTGAGATAATTATGGCAGTAGCTAATGTTTCAGCAGAGGAGCAAGTCAATCAAGTCCAATTACAACTACAAGATCTTGCTCGTGATTGGTGGGCAACGGAGGAAGTTGGCTTGAAGCATCCTATCTATTGGGACAACTTCAGAACCCGGTTCAGTATTTTGGAGTAGTGGCACAGTACAAGCTGCATCAGAGATTTATTGATCTCATGCAATCTGACAGAACCGTGGAAGGATACGCAACAGAGTTCTGCAGGCTGAGCAGGTTTGCTCCATCTATAGTAATGCCGGAGCAAGAAAGGGCTATCAGATTCCGGCAAGGGCTTCATCTTGAGATTCTGCAACTAGTAGAAGGACATAACTACCAGACCTTCGATGCCGTGTTGATAGCATCCAGGAGACATGAGCTTACCATCCAGAGGTTAGCTCGAGGACTAGAGGACATAAGAGGTTTCATGCCGAGAACACAGGTGGAGGACCAGCACACGATATTTGTATTCGTGATCTGGCACCACAAGGGCCAGTGGCATCAGATGAGACAATAATAATTTGGCAACAACAGCCGAAATAACATCAACAATGCCTGAAGAATCCAGTAGGATGTACCTATTGTGGAAAAAGAGGTCACACTCAGGATGTATGTAGGATGGCAAGTGAACGATGCTTGAGGTATGGGGGTTCCGACTACATAATAGCTACTTGCCCACATATGCAGAGGCATGGAGGACCATATCAATAATTCTCGATATTTCTAACTCCAGGAGCAGTTCTGTATCAAGAGCCAGTTTTAGCAGTACGACTGTTAGTCCAACGTCCGATGTTGACGCAAGCACATGTGTTTCACCAGATATAATGTCAGTTTGGTCAGCAGAGACATCCTCATTACATAGTTTCAGTGGCACCGAGATGTGAGCAAGCAAAGTTTGGCGTGTTGGAGCAGATATTAGCCGAGGGCGGTCAAATCGAGGGTAATTTTTGAGCTTCTTTTCGTCATATCTTTTGGGTCCCGTATATTTGGTAAGTGGAGATGATTTTTATCTCACTCATCTGCCTCTGTATCTTGTGATACATGATGGATGTCATATATCCCGACTACGAAGGTATATCCTGGGCATAATCATGTTCTTGACTAGGTCGTTGGTACAGACTTATCCCGAGACTTGTCATTGTCCATTTTTGGGAGTCAACATATGCCAGCGAGGACGAGTTTCTATTTTAAATGACTCAGGAGACATATTTATCTGTCTGCCTCCAGCTCTCTCTCTTTCTTTCTAATTGTGTGGATTGCTTGCGCATTTACTTGTAGTTGATGTTGTTTATTTATCTGTATGTCCCGTATATGCTTGGTTTTAATTAGTTGTAGCCCATGTGATCTTGTAGTGCCTGAGTTATGATTCATGAGTTTCCTGCTTAGTTCATGAGTTTTGGATTGGATCATGAGTCTTTTGCTTGGATTATGAGTCTTTTGCTTGGATCATGAGTTTTCTTTCTTGGTGATCAACTCGATTAGCATAGCGAATTTCGAGGACAAATTTTTTCTAAGGTGGGTAGAGATGTCACACCCGTTCCCAGATTTGGTATTATTAAATTTGTGATACTTAAAATTCTTCCTGTAGATGTATTCATGCTATATTTTACATGTTGGTTCCTGCTTATTATGTTGTATTTATTTAATCATATTTTTGTTTATTGAGGGAGACTGCCCGAGACCAGTAGTGAACACATTGGCAATTGCCATGAACCCGTGCTAGGGCCCGTATGTAGGCTGGATACTTGATCCGGTTCACTTTTGGAAACACTAGGCTTATTTTGGATGGTTAGGATTAAATGAGGATTAGTCATGACTAGAATATCGTTTTATATATATACTCCTCTTTCTCTCTCGTCTCATTTATTTTTTATTTTTTTCCTTTACTTCTTCTTTTCTCTTCCTTCTTTCCTCAAGATCTCCCAACTGAAACCCTAAGCCCTAGCCTTAGACTTGGTTCTAAGAAGAGGTTTTTTAGTCCACCAATGCAAGTACATCTTGTTCAAAGTGGTTAAGTCATAGATTTTCGTATTTTTGCATATATGTAGTAATAAAATATGTTTTATAGGAAATTTTTTTCTTGATGTCCTCATTAGTTTTAGTTCTTGAAGTTTTTGGTTTTGGTGAACGGTTTTGAGAAGATCTGAGTTTTAAAGTTAAGGTTTTCATGGATTCCAAAAGTTTTTCTTGGTTTTGATCTAGTAAAACATGGTATTTTAGAAAATTAGTTTTTGTGGTTGATGGAGCACTTTATTTTGAGTATTTTGGCTTTTGTTTCACTTGATTCAGAGTTAAAATAAAGTTTTTATAAAAAACAAAATTTTGGATTTTTGGAGTTCTTCCGCCATGACTGAACTTGCTGTCTGGAGAAGGCAAAATTCTCATGCGGCCAACACCATATGGGACCGAGACTTTCATGGGCATGATCCTTTTGCAGCCTGGAATCTTTGTCGCATAACCAACCAACATGCGTCCATCTTGTTGGATGCATGACTGACCATTACACAAAGTATTCTGGAGCTAAGTGACATAAGTCCTTGTGTTTTGTTCGCTGGACGAATGAGAAAATTGATGAGTCCAAAGAGCAATATGCGATCGAGTGACTTATTCGGCAAGCAGAGTATAAGGCCACTTTTCCTTGGATGCATGACTTTGAAATCCTAGCACATCTTTTTATGGTTTTTTCTTCTTTCTGACACACTTTATGCCTGACACATCCATCACTTCAGTTACTTCTCTGACACATCTCTTCACTTGTTCCAAGAGTGTACTTTTGTCCGGAGCATGCGGCCTGGGATAGTATGTGGCCTGAGATAGCACGCGGCCGACAATCCATGAGACACCCGTCTCATGCGCCAAGTTGTGCATGCGACTTAGCTATTTTATTTGGAATATTTCTTTTTTTATGTGGTTGGTTTTGAAAATTGCTTGTGATTGATCCTAAGGAAAAATTGACTTAGTAACCCAACTTTGTGCTAGACATGACCATGTGCTAGAATTGACTATGTCATAAGTGACTAACCAGCTATGTGCATAACATGAGCTACGTATCCCAATGTGATAAGGCTCATATGACCAACTATAAGTTTGGTAATTCGATCCAATTTTTTGTATCCGTGCTGATATAATTACTACGTGCTATGTGTACATGTGTTATAAGGTGCACTGAGGTGCGACTATATTATAATATGCACTGAGGTGCGACATAACTTGCTACGTGCTATGAGATTATATGTTTCGGGTTGTGCATCGAGAATGCCCCCTGTACTATGCGATATGTGATATTATTATATTATTTCTTCATCACGGGCATGGTATGTGGGTCAACTGCAAAAGCGTGGCTAGAACTTGTTGTTTGTTGCATCACTCTCGGGTGGATCCAGTTTGAACTATTAATTCACAAAGTAGAATCGTATCTAGTATGGAACGTACTACGGTAAGACATATAATATGATTGATCATGTGACCACACCATGTAATTCTCAACATAACCATAGGGTTAATTTAGGTAACTAAAAATGGCAGAACATTGGAAGGGATAAAATTCTGAGATCGTGCACATTAGCCACCTCAGACTATCGTCATGGCGTGCAAGGCTGGCCCCCATGGATATTGGTCACGTCCGTATAGTGTACGATAATATCCAATACTTATATTGTATAATACGTTCTATGTGATTCTAGCACGGTAGCCTTACGAGAGACCGATGCATAATATACAATGTGCTATGTGATTACTATGGCTATGTTAGCCCTGCTAAACAGCTCACGATATGAGAATTTCTTTATGCATCTGTTTTGATATAAGTCAGACTCCATATAACAAGCCATAGGATTGATTGGCCGATTTAAAAGAGTATGTACTGGTAGTCTAGGGACATGAACTATTGTGGTGAGACGGTTCAACCCTTATCCTTGTTTGGTTGTAGGGTTGCGCCAATGTGTCACAATAGGTCATGTACCAAAGCTGCATATTATACTTATATCTTATATAGTATTGTGGCATGTGTGTTCTGGATTATACTGATGTGTTGTATCTTCGTCATGTTCATAATTGGTGAGTCATACCCTGTCTCGGCGTAGTGCGATACCTCTTATCCTTGTTTGGTTGTAGAGGTGTCCTACTTCTCCGATGAAAGGCCATATACTTGTAGTTGTGGCACAAATTCCTATTTTTATGTACTTTATTTGTTTTTACTTCATTCACTTGTACTCCTTTGTGGTACTTGCTCTCGGGGACCGACCCCACTAGTTTTATTTGATCAGGTTTAGTAGCAGAGCCCGAGGATCCTGTCCTGTACCTGACCGATGGCGAACACCAGGAGGATTTCCATCGAGGAACTTGAGTGGGTTTCTTCTCCCCCACTATGAGTATCATTTTGTATTACCTTTTGGTGTTTAGCTGACGACACTTATTAGCCAATTTTTCGGACATTAATTCCTTTACATGATTGTATATTATTAAGACCGCGGCTGACTTATAGTCATATACTCTTGGCAATGTACTAGTGTACCATCCTGTATAATTAGTTTCATGATCATTCTCATAGAGCGTCAGGGACGCCTAACTTCTTTATCTTATATGTTCATTCTTATTGGTTCTTGGTTGATGATTGAGACATAAGATATTCTTGACCCTAGGTGACTTGATTGTACTAATCACCCCTTGTCTAGCTACAACCGTTATCTCCGTACGATGTATAGTACCTTGTATGGGATAGCTGGCTATATTCGTCTTCGTATTTTGGTACTAGGGTGTGACAAACCCCGTGGTTTTGTATGGCCAGGCTTAGAGCCAGCACCTGAGGATTAAGCTTACTTATCCCCCACTGATGGCACACACTCGAAGGATGGCTACTGAGGGTTACGAGTGGGTTTCTTGTTTCACTGCTTGTATTTTGTAAACTATATTCTTTTGGGCATTTAGCCAATCGACATCTGTTAGCAAGAGAATCTGGACAGTAGTTTCCTATATGACTATATTATATTCAAAATACAGCTGACTCACAGTCATATATACTTTTAATTGTGTATCTGGCATATCATGCTGTATTGCTAGATCTCTAGAATATTTTGATTCAACGTTTGGGATGTCTCCCTGCTTATTCTAAAATGTTCTGTGTATTACTACTTGTTTGAATGATTAAGATATAGATGTTCTTGACCCTAGGAGACTTGAAATTAGTATGTACCCCCTTGTCTCTAGATAATCTTAGCACATTACGGGTTGCTTAGGTATTCCGCAAGGTATGGTTGGCTGAGTCATTCCTCCCCTCTCTAATATTTTGGTTCTGGGGCATGGCAAGATTTTAGTGGTGGCTCATGCAGGTCTGGATTTTTCAGACTTGTGGGATGGCTTGATTATAGGATTTCTCAATCAAACATGCTTCTCCTTGAAATCCTGAATTTGTCTCCTCGAAACTCAGTTTGAATTTTATACCATTGATACCTCGATCCTTTCTCGTCCTGTTCTTGATTTATATTGTGTCCTTTCCCTTAGGGATTCTCTAGCATCGGTGGGTGGAGCACCAATAATTTTAGCAGGACAAGTATTTGTTAGTCCACAGCGAGAGTCAACACCTGTACCTGGAGGGATCAAGGTATAACCAGTAGAGGAGCCCGAGGAGCAACATGTACCATAAGTTCCAGTACCCCCGGTCGTACCAGTAGTGCCGATAATACTTGATACACCGACATTACTGGAATTTACACGAGGAATGATGGAGACACAACAATATCAGTAGCTTCAGCAGCAAGAGCATAATATCTTGTTAAATCAAGGATTACAGATGGCCTTGGAAATGAGTGTTAGAACCGACTCAGGGGCATCAGTGAGGTTCTGCTGACTCAACTCTAAGTATTTTGATGGCATGGAGGATGCCATTATCGCGGACGCTTGGCTGCAGAGTATAGAGATGATATTGACAGCGACAAAGTATCTAGTTGAGGAGCAAATTGATCAGGTTCGATTGTAACTCCCGGACCTTGCTAGAGATTGGTGGGCCGCAGAAGAAGTTGGATTAAGACAACCTATTTCATAGGAAAAATTCTGAACCCGTTTTAGGGTTAAGTATTTTGGAGTGGTAGCACAATATGAGATATAACAGAGGTTTATCAACCTCAAGCAGTTTGGAAGGACGGTAGATGGCTACGCGGCAGAGTTCTGCAAGCTTAGCAGATTTGCTCTGACGATGGTAGAAACAGAATAAAAGAGGGCAATAAGATTTTAGTACAAAATTTATTTGGAGATTCAGCAACTGGTAGAGGGACATAACTACCAGACTTTCGATGAAATATTGATCGCATCTAGGCCACATGAGCTGACGATACAGAGGTTAGCTTCAAGGACCGAGATCCAAGGCCGTTAGTTATGCCACATCCCAATCAGAACAACGAAAATCAGAATAAGGGGCCTCCAGCAAATGGCGCCAATGTTGTACCAGTGAACCCACGACGCCAGGGTGCTCAAGGCCGAGTCTATGCACTGACTCGGGATGAGGCATCCGTCTTTGACACTGTTGTGACATGTACCTTACTTTACCGAGAATTGCCCGCTAGATTCTTATTCGATTCAGGTGCTACACATAGTTTCATATCTGCTAATTTTACTGTTGAGAATAAATTAGCTTTTACTCTTTTAAAATGAACCTTTGCATGAGTACCCCTTCGGGAGTCGACATGCCCACCCATGCGATCTGTAGGGACGGTTATATTTAAATCGGAGGAAGGAAGCTTTCCTTAGATGTCATTATGCTAGACATTAAGGATTATGATATTATTCTCGGAATGGACTGGTTGGGTGCTTGCCATGCAATAATCAAGTGCGCGGAGAAGCGAGTCATATTTTGTCTACCCGGCGAGACAGGCTTCTACTATTCGTGCAACGCTGTACCGAAGACGGCAATGGTGATATCAGCAATTTCGGCTAGACGTATGTTGCATTCGGGCTGTAAAGGGTACTTAGCCTCAGTTCGAGACACCCGAAGGAAAAGTGCAGATGCAGCTCAGGCTGAAGTCATAGCAGATTTTCTCGACGTGTTTCCGGACGAGCTGCCTAAAATACCTCCTGATCATGAGATCGAATTCTCCATTGACACCTTTTTGGATTTGCGACCGATATCGAAGGCACCTTATCGAATGGCCCTAGCAGAGCTGAAGGAACTAAAAGTACAGTTGCAGATCTGTTGGACCGATGATACATTCGCCCAAGCATTTCTCCCTGGGGAGTTTCGGTGTTGTTTGTGAAGAAAAAAGATAGATCCATGTGGCTGTGCATTGACTACCGAGAACTGAATAAGGCTACCGTACGAAACCAGTACCCATTGCCAAGGATAGATGACTTGTTTGATCAACTGCAAGGTGCAACAGTTTTCTCTAAAATTGATCTCAGGTCAGGCTATTACCAGTTGAAAATTAAATCTGATGATGTTCACAAATCTGCATTCAGAACCCGATACGGATACTATGAATTTCTCGTAATGTCGTTCGGCTTGACGAACGCCCCTGCAGCCTTTATGGTTATGGTGAACCGCATGTTTTGGCCGTTTGTGGACAAGTTTATGGTCGTGTTCATTGACGACATACTAATCTATTCCAAGAATGAGACGGAGCACAAGGAACACCTGAAGATCGTGCTACAAACATTACGAAAGCATCAGTTATTCGCAAAGCTCAGCAAGTGTGAGTTCTGGTTGAACATCATGGCATTCCTTGGGCATGTCATATCGTCAGAAGGCGTCACCGTAGACCCAAAGAAGATAGAGGCGGTGGTGGACTGGAAGCAACCTACGTCAGCCAGCGAAGTTTGAAGCTTTCTGGGCCTAGCGGGATACTACCGTAGGTTCATGAAAGATTTTTCTAAACTGGCCTCGCCTTTGACTCGCCTTACTCAGAAAGGGATTGTATAAAAATGGGGTGATGACTGCGAAGCTAGCTTTCGGGAACTTAAGCAACGTCTCGTTTCAGCTCTAATTCTTGCACTTTCGGATGGGGTAGAAGAGTTTCAGATATACAACGATGCTTCGGGACTCGCCTTGGGGTGTGTGCTCATGCAAAGGGATAAGGTAATATTGTACGCCTCCAGGCAACTAAAGCCGCACAAGAAAAACTACCCGACACATAACTTGGAATTGGCGACAATTGTGTTTGCACTAAAGTTGTAGCGGCATTATCTTTATGATGTTGCTTGCAAAATCTATATAGACCACAAGAGCCTCAAGTATCTATTCACCCAACGGGAACTGAACCTCCGGCAGCGGCGCTGGCTAGAACTGATAAAGGACTATGACCTGACGATCACATATACACCGGGCAAGGGAAACGTCATTGCTGATACTCTGAGTCGGAAGCACATAGGCTCATTATCCATAAATAATCGTCTACTTCAGGATCTTGAGGCGATGGGCATCGAGTTTCGAGTTCGGCATCAAAGAGTGCAGCTGGCACCACTCCATCTTGAACCGAGTTTACATGATAGAATCAAATCTGCTCAGGAGGACGATTAGTTCCTAACGAAGGTACATGGGCTAATTTTGGTAGGCAAGACGTCTGACTTTGTGGCAAGCGAAGATGGGGCCTTACAGATGAAAGGAAGGCTATGTGTTCCTAGCGACCCAGTACTCCGAAGGAAAATTATGACAGAGGCACACTATGCGAAGTATTTCTTACATCCGGGGAGCACCAAGATGTACATGGACTTACACATGACCTTCTGGTGACACGGTAATAGGATATGGCAACCTTTGTATCACAGTGCATGGCCTGTCAACAGGTTAAAGCTGAACATCAGAGGTCCGACGGGGAGCTGCAGAACCTCGCTATTCCTGAGTGGAAATGGGACAACATCACTATGGATTTCATTATGGGATTTCTGAAGATGCAGCGGGGGCATGATCCAATTTGGGTCAGTTGATCGTTTGACCAAATCAGCCCACTTTCTCCCTATGAAAGTTACTTGGAGCGTCGATCGGTTAGCACAGATTTACATAGACGAGATTGTTCAATTACACGGAGTACCTACCTCAATCGTCTCTGACCGTGACAGACGTTTCTTATCTCATTTTTGGACTAGTCTACAGTCTACTATGGGAACCAAGCTAAAGTTCAGTATCGCATACCACCCCCAGACTGAGGACATGCAGAAAGGACAAATCAGATACTTGAAGATATGTTGCGGCTGTGTGCAATCGATTTAAAGACTAGTTGGGACACGCACCTTTCGTTGGCGGCGTTCGTGTACAATAACAGTTACCAATCGAGCATCCAGATGGCACCGTATGAAGCACTCTATGGGCGTAAGTGTCAATCTCCAATCTGTTGGGACGAAGTCGGTGAGCGGCAGGTACTCGGGCTAGAGCTGGTGGAGCAGGCAGTTGAGAAAGTTTGTTTGATTCGGGAAAGACTCCGCACTGTTCAGAGCCGACAGAAGAGCTTTTCCGATGCTCATTGTAGACCTTTGGAGTTTATGGTCGGGGATCATGTCTTCTTGAAAGTGACGCCGATGCGTGGGGTGATACATTTCGGCATGAAGGGCAAACTGAGTCCCAGGTTTGTTGGCCCCTTTAAAATTCTGGAGCGAGTGGCAGTTGTGGCTTACCAGATTGCACTACCTCCCACCTTGGCTGAAGTGCATGACATATTCCATGTCTCTCAACTTCAAAAATATGTGCATGACCCGAGTCATGTGGTTAGCTTCGAACAATTAGAACTGCGTACGGACTTATCATACTCAGAAGAGCCTGTGCAGATTCTGGATCGTAAGGAGAAAGTACTTTACAACCATATGATGTCCTTGGTTCGCGTGCTATGGCAGAACAATTCAGTGGAGGAATCAACTTGGGAAATGGAGTCGAAGATGAAGGAGAAGTATCCTTCATTGTTCATTTAGTCGGAGGTAGGGCCTTGTTCTTAAGTTTTGGGACGAAACTTTTTCTTAGTGGTATATTATGTAGTGCCTCAAATCTCGATCCGACCGGGATGTGCACTATGTAATTGGGTTTGTGGCTAGTCACTCTGAGTTATAGTTTAGATCTTCGACATCTTCTTGCCATGGACGAAATGTGATGATCCTTTCCAACTCATGGAAAGGCTTCTATTGAAACAAGTCCAATAGTTTTCGCGCTTTGTGCTTGGTTTTCTTGAATGCCGCTTTAGGATTTTGATTTGGTATTGCTTTCGATTTGCTTGGTTTTCGCTGTTGGCTTTCTCGTTTGGAGCTTTGATTCTTGGGAAGTTCGACAGGAAGGATAGGCAAGAATTCTAACTCGGTGCTCATGCTGTTGCAGGTCCGCGTAACTGACATTTTATCGTCGCTAGGCGGGACTCCTTGTTTCAGCATTTTTTCCCTTAACCAGTGAGTGGTTCAGACCCTTCTTTCCTACTTTTTCACGTCCACATCTCTAATATTTTAAACGTTCACTCGATGATGCCCAGTTGGACGTCTAGGAAATCCTTAGCCACAATGCATGCCAGTCACTAAGAAAGGAACGTGGGATTTGTAGACTAACTTAATTATATGCTTGTACACCTTATAAACTTGAGTTTCTTTGTAAAAGAATTTGGTTATTGGTTGGTTGTGGCCTGGTGCCTCGGATAGAGTTTGGACCTACGAGATACCAAATTGGAACACGGCTTATGAAAATATGAACTGTTGCATAAGTATATATTGCTGCCTTACTTCTTTTGTTTTATTTTATGCATTGTATGATATATGAATTGTTCATGCATTTGCATGGTCTGGGATAACTTATGCACAAGGTTTGGCTTTCCTCGAAACGGTATTCAGGGACACTGGAACCGTATTGACCTGGGGGGAATATTTGATCGTGCTAGTCGCGATGCATTACGGGACCTTCAGCAGGGCTTGCTACCCGGGCTGACAGGGCATGCCACAATGCTTAGAATAAGTCCATAAGGTGTCGATCACACCAATGACCGCATATAATAGAAAACATGCTAATTTATTGTCTTGTGCAGATGGTAAGTATACTTGATTTCGTTGCAGGAAAGGAGTACATCGGTTGAGTAAGCAACCAGTATACTTGTTGGATTCAATGTTATTTTCATTCCTATCAAAACATGCAACTGATATGAATTGAATTCACTTACTTCTTTATAGAAAGATCATCTTAATGCATGCTCGCCCCTAATAAGCTAGTGTCGATTTAGTTGAGTGAATTTGTCCCGCTCACCAGTACAAGTTGAGTACTGACCGACGTTGTGGGCAACTATTTTAGGCACTCAGGCGGTGCAACGATAGTGGATAGACGAGGAGGCGTTAGCAGCACCTCTATTTTGAAGTATAGTTGGAGTTAGTTTATTTTGGAGGCATGGACTTTCAACCTATACAAGGGCGTAATGTATGAACGATGTGGACTATCTGATGGACCGCGCCCTGCCCTTTCGAGTTTCCTTTTTGTAATCCAAATCAAACTGCCGAGAGGCGCATCAAATGTAAACTCTATATAAATTACTCTGAATTATCAATGAAAAGCATGTTTCTTCCCATACTTGTGTTCAAATGTCTGTGAATGTGTTTTCTAAATTGTGTTTCAAAATGGGTTTCTATCACTACATGTTCTTGCCTTGTGCGAGCGTAAATCCAGGCTCGCACGGTATCATGCCCCAGCGATGTCACGCCCCAGTCCCAAAATACGTAGAACTAGGAATACGTAACACGTCAGCCGTATGTATACGAACTCCAATATATGGAAACCATATACACACGTACGCTGTACATGAATATCCAATCCACTGTGGTAATATATGTCACAACAAGTCACACGCAGTTCTATATCTCATCCACAACACAAATAATAGAATAATGGAAATCAATAATTGAATATCAAAGAAGCAGTCTCAAATAGTAATCTCAAAGTGTGATAGTCGGGTGAAAACAAATCCACTGCAAATCGACTATAATAAACTACTAAAGAGATAAGAGAATAAACTCTAATATAAGAATAAATGTCTCGAAAAGAATAGCAACTAAAATCTCTAAACGGCTGCAATGAATCACATATAATCAGAAGGTAAGATCTCCTCAGACTGATAGGTAGCGTCAGGTCCAGATCCATATTCCTGCGGGTACTCCTGCTCACCTATATCTGGAAGGGACCAGGTCCTCAGAGGGACGTAACAAGATACAAAAAGCACATGCCAATAAAGTACTGAAAATAAACATCCATTGGGTCGCCTAACCGTCTAAGTGAATGCAGTTAAGAACACCTTTCCCCATAAGTGAGCTATCTGGCTGAAAACCTGGGATTTGGCATGGTTCTCTTTTGGAGATCCAGGGGCCCAAAGGCACGTCGTCTTTTGAACGGCGGAGGCCCGCCAATGTACATAATATATATATATGGGTCATCACCGCCCGTATCTCCAGTGGAGAATCCGGGTGCACAGGAGAAAAAGTGTAAAGGAGCTCAAATGCGGTACTTGTTGTTCTCCCCACCCAATGCTCTAAGCATGTCATGTCCATGACACGATAAACCTCTAATAACCGCCAGGTCTACTAGCATGCAAAGTTTTTATTGGCAGTTATCCCTATCCGTCGCACGACCTATACGTACCGGTGGCCAGCCGAGTACGCAAGTTCGTGTCCTACATGTGACTCACACTCGTGTAAGAATAGTGTCATGGCCAATGAAACATAATGCCTCATGAAGATGGGGTAGTCTCAGAAAATAGGTCCAACGCATATACATAAATAAAAATATAGTACGACGACACCGTCGTTGCACCCAAGTTTTCTTGGACGCGCAGTTTATATAGCAGTTAAAATAAATAAACTAAATAAACAGAAAATAAACATGCATGCCTCATATGGAATATAAATACAGTATAATGGCAAGGTATACTTGCCTGGCAAGAAATCTGTAAAGTGTACGCGCCCAAATGTCAAGGACACAGAACCTGGAACTAAGGACTCCGAACAAACGTCTCCGGATGCTGAAATAAACATCACCAACATTTTCGGAATGAGCAAAATAGCTAAAAAGTACATCCCTTTCATCCAATTTGGACACAGGGGCAAAACGGTAATTTCGAGCAAAATGGGGTCCACGTGTGGCCCACTTTGCACCGAAAAGCGTGCCGAGGGTAACAGTCTCTAAATGGGACAAAATATAGGTCAAAAAACTCTAAATGTCAATACGAACCCAACGGTATATCCAATTGTGGATTCCGATGAGCCGAACACAATTTTGTCCAAAAAGTCAACTGTGGGGCCCGCCAATTGGCGATTTGGTCAACCGTCTCAGAATTATGTGAAAATTGGGTCACAGGACCAGCGCGTTACCACGAGTCCAGTGGCACAAGTTTCGTCCCAATCTGACAAGCGTGCACAAAATACGCGCGAGTTCCACAAAAGTTACGACACGGGATGTGTCCGCGGATACGGCCTGATTCCGGCGCGCACACGCGTCCGAATCAGTCTCCACAAATTTTCATGTGTCCGGTTACGCTGCATGCACCATGCGGTACACTTGGTACATGGCGGGGCGGTCCCGTTTGGCGGGGCGCGCTCCGTTTTCCAACTTTTGGAAATCTGGAAAAAGTGGGTGCGCGCAGTTTTGTGACAAATTTAACTATGTCCACAGTAACTAATAGCATAGGGTTATTTAACAGAAAATAAACTAGGTCAAGTGTTCTACAGGTATCAAAAAGAATCACCGAATTCGGATCTCTGTGGTGGGAGATACGAACTCGGCAATATAGGTAGTCACCGTAGTTTTCTGCAATTTCAGAATTGGGTCTATTCCGCCCACTTTGGACACCGTTTTTCACCTAGGGGAACACGTTTTCCGAGGTTGTCTATAAAATAAATATGGAAGAGGGTTAAGGGTTGATCATACCGGTGAAGACGGAACAACGTTTGGTTGAGCGAGTCGACGGAAAATCACTCCGGAGCGAAGGTGCTTCGAGTGGAATTCTGCAGGGCGCGAGGTTGGAGTCGTCGGGATGGTTGGATGGCTTGGCGGGGCTTCTCTGGCTGCGGTGACGGCTCTAGATGGGAAGAGGAGGTCTGAAGATTTAGGTTAGGGTTTTTGAGAGATACTATATATATATATATATATTATATAATAGGGAAAGAGAGAGGGATGGAGCGGGTTCGGCCGCGGGGTGAAGGGGTCGGGTATGTGCTTAACGCACGGTTGCTGAAGGTTGGGTCCACGTGTGGGGAGCAAGGCCTAAAGGCTGAAGGGGCTAGCAAGTTGCTAAGGAATGGATGGTAAAGCAAATGCTAAAGTTGTTTTGCTTGGGTTTCTAAAGCAAATGCTAAGTTATGCATTACCAACAAGCTTGCTGAAGGAGTTTAGCAAAATTACTAAGGAATGGTTCAATAGTTGTGTTATTATCATTACTTTTATTATTATTATATTCCTATTTAATAATTCTTTTTCTTTCTTTTCTTTTCCTTTCTAAATATATATATATATATATATATATATATATATATATATATATATATATATATATATATATATATATATTTGCATATACATATATATTATATATATACTCATAAGAAAATTTATAGATTAGGGTAATGCACACCATTAGGCTAGCAACTGCTCAAGGGGTCTCCTACCTGAAATAAATTTCGAAAAAATTCCTGATGGTCCCATAAGCCCTCTAAGTGTCCGAACACCTAAAATAAAAATTATTAAAATCTATTTCTCCTATTTAGACCTAATTACTACAATTTAATTAATAAATAATAAATAAAAGGTATATATGATTTTCTAGGAAGGGGGTTTTACATTCTACCCAACTTGTAAAAAATTCGTCCTCGAAATTAAAATTAAGCCACGATAGAATGCAAGGATGGTATAAGATATAAATTAACAATGTAAATTCATACCTTGGTCTGCGAATAGGTTCGGAAAATGCTTGTGCATGTCGTCCTCGCGCTCCCAAGTTGATTCTCCTGGTGCGCCATGCCTCCATGCTACGCGAACCAAGGGAATAGACTGGTTCCTCAACACCTTCTCTCGACGATCAAGGATTCCCATGGGTTGCTCTTGGTAAGACAAGCTCGGCCCAATGGTGATCTCTGAATGGTCAAGAACATGACTGCTGTCTGCCACATATCGCCTGAGCTGCGACACATGGAATACGTCATGTACTCCCTCCAGTGAAGGTGGTAGCGCAAGTCGATATGCCACCTCTCCAACTCTCTCGAGCACGTCAAATGGTCCAATATACCTTGGACTCAACTTGCCGCGCCCTCCGAATCGGATGGTGCCTCTGGTCAGTGATATCCTCAAGAATACGTGATCGCCCTCTTTGAACTCCAAGGGACGACGATGAAGGTCTGCCCATTGCTTCTGCCTGTCTTGCGCTGCTCGCAAGTGTCCCTGAATCTTCTTGACTGTCTCTACGGTGTTGACCACCAACTCGGGTCCCAAAATCTGACGTTCTCCCACATCACTCCAACACACAGGAGACCTATATTTTCTTCCATACAATGCTTCAAACGGAGCCACCTGAATACTCGCTTGATAGCTATTGTTGTAAAAAAACTCTACAAGATGTAGGTGGTCCTCCTATGATCCTCCGAAGTCTAATATGCAAGCCCTCAACATATCTTCCAATGTCTGAATAGTATGCTCCGACTGCCCATCTGTCTGCGGATGGTAAGATGTACTGAACTTCAGACGAGTACCAAGACTCTCCTGCATGCTCCTCCAAAAGTGCGATGTGAAGCATGAATCTCTGTCTGATACAATGCTGACTGGTATGCCGTGCAATCTCACGATCTGCCTCATATATAAGTCAGCTAAAGCTTCTGTAGACTGACCCACTCTAAAAGGTATAAAATGGGCTGACTTGGTGAGTCGGTCCACTATTACCCACACTGCATCTCTCCCACTTGGACTCTTGGGAAAACCCGTGACAAAGTCCACAGTGATGTGCTCCCACTTCCACTCTGGAATCGGAAGTGGTTGCAATAATCCTGCTATCCTCTGGTGCTCCGCCTTCACTTGTTGACATACCAGACATTTAGCTATAAAGCGGGCTATATCTCTCTTCATTCCATGCCACCAAAAGTGTTGTCGTAAGTCACGATACATCTTGATGCCTCCAGGATGAATAGAATAAATCGAACTATGAGCCTCTGCCATCATCTTCTATCGAATCTCTCCATTTGGAACATAAAGACGATCACCACATCGTAATGTCCCATCCTCGTAAATGCGCAATCCGGTCTGCTCTCCGGCCTCTGTCCTTTCCTTCAGCCTCCTGAATCTGGCATCTGTAGGCAAAGAAGCCTTAATCCTCTCTACCAATGATGATTGTACTTGCAAGTTGGCTAGTGTCCCATCTGCTCCGGGTAGTATCACTTCAATGCCAAGCTCTTGCAAGTCCTCCAATAGTTCCCTCTGTGCTGTCAAGAAGTAAGCTGTTGGTTTCCGGCTTAACGCGTCTGCTACCACGTTAGCCTTGCCTGGATGATAATGTAGCTCTATCTTGAAATCTTTTATCAACTCGAGCCATCGACGTTGCCTCATATTTAACTCCTTCTACGTGAAGACGTACTTGAGGTTTTTGTGGTCTGTATAGATCTCCACTCATTCTTCATATAAGTAATGTCTCCATAGCTTCAGGGCAAATACAACGGCTGCAAGTTCCAAGTCATGAGTCGGATAATTCTTCTCATGTACTCGTAACTGCCTAGATGCATATGCAATCACCTTGCCATGCTGCATCAATACGCATCCTAAGCCTTTTTCTGATGCGTCACTGTAGATCACATATCCTCCTGATCCTGACGGAATCGTCAATACTGGTGATGTAGTCAGTCGCTTCTTCAACTCTTCGAAGGCTGCTTGACACTCGTCAGTCCATATAAATTCTTGGTCCTTACAAGTCAGACGAGTCGTAGGTGCCGCTATCCTTGAGAAGTTTTCCACGAACCGTCGGTAATATCCCGCAAGTCCAAGGAAACTCCTCACCTCTGCTGCTGATTTAGGAACAGGCCATGTCTCAACTGCTGAGATCTTCTCTGGATCAACAGAAATGCCATCTCCTGTAACAACATGTCCAAGAAATAAAACTCTGTCCAAGAAGAACTCATATTTGCTGAGTTTAGCATATAACTGCTCTCTCCTCAAAGTCTCTAGAACAATCCGCAGGTGCTCCTCATGCTCCTTGTGGCTCTTCGAATAGACAAGTATATCATCTATGAAGACGACCACGAACTGGTCCAAGTACTAGTGGAAGACTCGATTCATCAAGTCCATGAAGATCGTTGAAGCATTGGTCAATCCAAATGGCATGACCAAAAACTCGTAGTGCCCATATCTTATTCTGAATGCGGTCTTCGGAATGTCCTGCTTCCGTACCTTCACTTGGTGATATCCCGATCTCAAATCTATCTTTGAGAATACCTTAGCTCCACTGAGTTGATCAAACAGGTCATCAATGCGTGGCAATAGATATTTGTTCTTCACTGTCACTGCATTCAAGGCTCTGTAGTCAATGTACATACGCACTGACCCATCCTTCTTGGGTACAAAAAACACTGGTGCTCCCCAGGGTGATGCACTCGGTCGGATAAAACCTTTCTCCTCTAGCTCTTTAACTGTGCCTTCAGCTCGTCCATCTCCTTCTTCGCTAGTCTGTAAACATGCGATGCTATAGGTGCTGCTCCGGGTGCTAGTTCAATTGAAAACTCTACGTCTCTGTCTGGGGGTAGTCCTGGCAAATCCTCTGGAAAGACGTCTTGAAACTCTGAAATAATGGGATGATAGACAACATCATCCATTGTGAGCTGCATACCATCAAGGATTTCTGTGGATCCTCGGGCAAACTCAAGTTCAGGTTGGCCTGGTACCTTAAAAAGAATGCTTCCTCCAAAGCAATCGAAGAAAGTATGGTACTTGCTTAGCCAGTCCATTCCAAGCACAATATCAAAAGATGGCATAGGAAGGACTAAGTGTTGGGCATTCATCTCTCTGCCACGTATCACTATAGGGTCCGATCTACAAACTCGACTAACTGGTACAACTCCTCCTCCGGTTAGAATTCTAACACAACTAGATAATGGTGTAGAAGTAATGTTGTGTTTGGCAATAAAACTGGATGATATGAATGAGTGGGTGGCTCCCGTATCAAATAATATCACAGCAGGAAAAGTAAAAGCAAGGGTAATACCTGCTATGACATCCACCTCATGATCCATGTCATCTACCTCCAATGCAAAAGCTCGCCCGTTCCTCTGCGGTTGTCCATGTCCGGTCCTCATATACTGCTCCTCCTGAGTGGGTAGCGGTGGTCCTCTCTGAAATCCTCTTGTTGCTGGGGGTTGAGGTACTCCCGGTCCAGTTATCTGCTGGGCTGGCTTCGGTGCTGGAAGCGCTAGTCTCTGAACTGGTTGTGGGAGTGTCTGCTATATGTGGCAGTCTTTTGCCATGTGCTATCCAGAGCCACATCTCCTACACTGACCCAAGCGGGTCCGACAATCTCTCGAAATATGTCCAATCCTCCTACAATAATTACATTGGGGTTTCTCCGGAATCTGGTATGGTCCGACTCTGTGTTGCTGATGCTGTTGTGCCAAAGGACGTCTGATAGGTCCTCCCTGCTGTGTCCTGACTGGTCCCTGCTGTATCCTTGCTGATCCTTGTTGTGTCCTCAGCTGACCTCCTTTTCCTCTGCTAATGGTTTCCTGAAATCTGGCCTCTGTCAGTAGTTCAGCGTAAGAGACTCGGGACTGCGAGCTTGTATAATGTTGTAGCTCCTGGGTTAGTCCTCGATGAAATCTCTTAGCCTTAGCCAAGTCATTTGGTATCAAAGCAGCGCCATATTTGCTGAGTCGACTAAACTCGGCATTATACTCGTTCACGGTTCGGTTTCCCTGCTCTAAGTGAAGAAACTGATCATACAAGATGTCCCTGACAGTGTCCGGGAAGTACTTTCCCTCAAAGTACTCCAAGAACTGCTCCCAAGTCTGGTAAGTACCCAACTGGCGCTCCATGGATTCCCACCAGTGATGAGCATTACCATCTAGAAGCGTCCGTACACCCTTTATCCATAGGTCCGTGGGTAACTGCGATGCCTCCAGTAGCTTCTGCGTGTGAGTGATCCAGTTGGTAGTCTCCTCCGGGCTCTCAGTACCCTTGTACTGCCTTGGGCCCATCTGAACAAAATTCTTTACTGATCCAACCCTAGCTCGAGGTACTGGAGCTAGTGCTTGGGCTGGTACAGTAGCATGTGCAGCCATCCTCTCCAGTGCTGCCAAAAATTCTTCCCTCTGCTCGGCTGCCTGCTGCCTCTGTTCCTGTATCATCATCTGAAAGAATTGGAACATCTGCGCTTGGCCATCTTGCGGTACTGGGACAGGTGGAAGGTTCCCAATAGGTGAAGCGGGAAGATCAGATGGAACTGGGGTGTGAGTCTGTCCATCTGGTCCCGGAAGCCTAGGATTCGTTGGGGTCCCTCCTTGAGTCTGACCATTGACTCCAGAAGTTGTGTCACCATTGGCGGCAATACATCCATTTTGCATATCCATCTCTCTGCAGTTGTTGTACGAAACGATTAGAAAAGTACAGGAATCAAACATGATGCAAGTATTAAATAGGAAGGATAAATTTCAATCAAGCGTGGATGAGATCCTTATTCTCTATTCCTATACGCAGGCTTGTTCGGTACAGTTACGTAACCGAGACAATATATTCTTGACCTGCATGGGCCACCACAAAAATATGTCACGCCCCAGTCCCAAAATACGTAGGACTAGGAATACGTAACACGCCAGCCGTATGTATACGAACTCCAATATATGGAAACCATATACACACGTACGCTGTACATGAATATCCAATCCACTGTGGTAATATATGTCACACGCAGTTCTATATCTCATCCACAACACAAATAATAGAATAATGGAAATCAATAACTGAATATCAAAGAAGCAGTCTCAAATAGTAATCTCAAAGTGTGATAGTCGGGTGGAAATAAATCCACTGCAAATCGACTATAATAAAATACTAAAGAGAGAAGAGAATAAACTCTAATATAAGAATAAATGTCTCGAAAAGAATAGCAACTAAAATCTCTAAACAGCTGCAATGAATCACATATAATCAGAAGGTAAGATCTCCTCAGACTGATAGGTAGCGTCAGGTCCAGGTCCATACTCCTGCGGGTACTCCTGCTCACCTATATCTGGAAGGGACCAGGTCCTCAGAGGGACGTAACAAGATACAAAAAGTACATGCCAATAAATTACTGAAAATAAACATCCATTGGGTCGCCTAACCATCTAAGTGAATGCAGTTAAGAACACCTTTCCCCACAAGTGAGCTATCTGGCTGAAAACCTGAGATTTGGCATGGTTCTCTTTTGGAGATCCAGGGGCCCAAAGGCACGTCGTCTTTTGAACGGCGGAGGCCCGCCAATGTACATAATATATATATATGGGTCATCACCGCCCGTATCTCCAGTGGAGAATCCGGGTGCACAGGAGAAAAAGTGTAAAGGAGCTCAAATGCGGTACTTGTTGTTCTCCCCACCCAATGCTCTAAGCATGTCATGTCCATGACACGATAAACCTCTAATAACTGCCAGGTCTACTAGCATGCAAAGTTTTTATTGGCAGTTATCCCTATCCGTCGCACGACCTATACGTACCGGTGGCCAGCCGAGTACGCAAGTCCGTGTCCTACATGTGACTCACACTCGTGTAAGAATAGTGTCATGGCCAATGAAACATAATGCCTCATGAAGATGGGGTAGTCTCAGAAAATAGGTCCAACGCATATACATAAATAAAAACATAGTACGACGACACCGTCGTTGCACCCAAGTTTCCTTGGACACGCAGTTTATATAGCAGTTAAAATAAATAAACTAAATAAACAGAAAATAAACATGCATGCCTCATATGGAATATAAATACAGTACAATGGCAAAGTATACTTGCCTGGCAAGAAATCTGTAAAGTGTACGCGCCCAAATGTCAAGGACACAGAACCTGGAACTAAGGACTCCGAACAAACGTCTCCGGATGCTGAAATAAACATCACCAATATTTTTGGAATGAGAAAAATAGCTAAAAAGCACATCCCTTTCGTCCAATTTCGATACAGGGGCAAAACGGTAATTTCGGGCAAAAATGGGGTCCACGTGTGGCCCACTTTGCACCGAAAAGCGTGCCGAGGGTAACAGTCTCTAAATAGGACAAAATATAGGTCAAACAACTCTAGATGTCAATACGAACCCAACGGTATGTCCAATTGTGGATTCCGATGAGCCGAACACAATTTTGTCCAAAAAGTCAACTGTGGGACCCGCCAATTGGCGATTTGGTCAACCGTCTCAGAATTGTGTGAAAATTGGGTCACAGGACCAGCGCGTTACCACGAGTCCAGTGGCATAAGTTTCGTCCCAATCTGACAAGCGTGCACAAAATACGTGCGAGTTCCACAAAAGTTACGACACGGGATGTGTCCGCGGATACGGCCTGATTTCGGCGCACACACGCGTCCGAATCAGTCTCCACAAATTTTCACGTGTCCGGTTACGCTGCGTGCACCATGCGGTACACTTGGTACACGGCGGGGCGGTCCCGTTTGGCGGGACGCACTCCATTTTCTAACTTTTAGAAATCTGGAAAAAGTGGGTACGCACAGTTTTGTGACGAATTTAACTATGTCCACAGCAACTAATAGCATAGGATTATTTAACAGAAAATAAACTAGGTCAAGTGTTCTATAGGTATCAAAAAGAATCACCAAATTCGGATCTCTGTGGTGGGAGATACGAACTCGGCAATATAGGTGGTCACCACAGTTTTCTGCGATTTCAGAATTGGGTCTGTTCCGCCCACTTTGGACGCTGTTTTTCACCTAGGGGCACACATTTTCCGAGGTTGTCTATAAAATAAATATGGAAGAGGATTAAGGGGTGATCATACCGGTGAAGACGGAACAGCGTTTGGTTGAGCGAGTCGACGGAAAATCACTCCGGAGCGAAGGTGATTCGAGTGGGATTCTGCAGGGCGCGAGGTCGGAGTCGTCGGGATGGTTGGATGGCTTGGCGGGGCTTCTCTGGCTGTGGTGACGGCTCTAGATGGGAAGAGGAGGTCTGGAGATTTAGGTTAGGGTTTTTGAGAGATACTATATATATATATATATTATATAATAGGGAAAGAGAGAGGGATGGAGCGGGTTCGGCCGCGGGGTGAAGGGGTCGGGTATGTGCTTAACGCACAGTTGCTGAAGGTTGGGTCCACGTGTGGGGAGCAAGGCCTAAAGGCTGAAGGGGCTAGCAAGTTGCTAAGGAATGGATGGTAAAGCAAATGCTAAAGTTGTTTTGCTTGGGTTTCTAAAGCAAATGCTAAGGAATGCATTACCAGCAAGCTTGCTGAAGGAGTTTAGCAAAATTACTAAGGAATGGTTCAATAGTTATGTTATTATCATTAATTTTATTATTATTATATTCCTATTTAATAATTCTTTTTCTTTCTTTTCTTTTCCTTTCTAAATATATATATATATATATATATATATATATTTGCATATACATATATATTATATATATACTCATAAGAAAATTTATAGATTAGGGTAATGCACACCATTAGGCTAGCAACTGCTCAAGGGGTCTCCTACCTGAAATAAATTCCGAAAAAATTCCTGATGGTCCCATAAGTCCTCTAAGTGTCCGAACACCTAAAATAAAAATTATTAAAATCTATTTCTCCTATTTAGACCTAATTACTATAATTTAATTAATAAATAATAAATAAAAGGTATATACGATTTTCTAGGAAGGGGGTTTTACAAGCGAGGACGATCGATTCCGTAAAGGATCCAGCGACCTTTCGGGATCAGGGCGTGACATTGGGAGCCCCAATCGGATGTACGTATTGTAGCAAGGGAGGCCATAGCAAATATGTGTATAGGGAAGCACAAGGTCCATGCCTACGATATGGTTGTCCAGATCATTGGATTGCCAATTATTCGATGATGCAGAGGATTGAAGGACCGCCGCAGCGGTTAGCATTACCAGTACCCGGTGCAGCTCAGTACAGAGGGCCAGCAATGGCAATCAGGCCATTGGCTTAGCGTCCATTGCTAACGCAAACTGTGATGTACAATCAGCAGAGGAATCAAGAGTATGGGCAGCAGAGTCCACAACTGCGTATTCAATGGAGGCAGCAACAAGGAGCGGAGCAAGGCCAATGGCAAGCTTTTTCCCTATCTCTGGAGAAGGCCTTGACATCAGGTGACGTAGTGCCAGGTACAATTCTCGTTACAACTTTTTCTACCGTAGCATTATTTGATTCTGGAGCATCCCATTCATTTGCATGTGCACGATTTGTGACACGTATTGGATTGGAGTTCAATGCCAATGACTCGTCTAACCCGCAAGGAGGTAAAATTTGTTTGGTCGGTAGAGTGCCAAGCAGCATTTGAGAAGTTGAAAGAGAAGTTGATATCAACACCGATCCTTACACTTCCAGTAGGATCAGGATGATTCACAGTTTATTATGACGCATCGGGAAAATGACTTGAATGTGTATTGATGCAGCACGAACACTACCAGAATAAGTCAAATTAGCGACGTCTGAAAACGTCGCTAAAAATTTTTAGCGACGTAATTAGCGATGTTTCAATGAAGTTGCGTTTAAGCTAGTCGCTGACAGGAAAAATATCGTAAAACGTCGCTATAACGATATTTTCTAGTGACGTATTTACGTCGCTAGTATTTTTCAGATTAGCGATGTTTAGCGACGCAACATCGCTAAATTAGCAACGTATTTTGTGTCGCTAAACGTCGCTAAATTTTTTCTGTTTAACGATATTTTACAACACATTTAGTGACGTTTTATTAACCTGAGAAATACTGCTATGTCAGCAATTTAGCGACATTCAGCGACGTATTTAACGACTTATTTAGTGACATAATTAGCGATGTATTCAGCGAAAAATTTAGCAAAAAATTTAGGGACGTATATAAACGTCGCTATACGTCGCTAAATTTTTAGTAAAAAATAAAAAATAGAATATAAAATAGTTTCCAAACCAATCTTTCTGCAGTTTATGAATTCATAATTTATATAATAGATCCAGAGCAACTCTCCGTTGAATTCACTGGGTTCGTCGACCACTTCGGTGGAACACTCAACACCGGTAAATTAACATACATTTAATATGAATAATATAGTAAAATTTGAAGAAAACAGAACATTGTGATTACAAACCGAGTCAGGAGAAAATCTCGTCGTAAAGAATACAATAAATATCCACACAACTGAGTGCAAGAAATAAAGTCTCAAAAATAAAGAATATTCATAAATAACCAAATATCATAGGGAAAACACAAACAATCGATAAACTATCCTAACTCGGACTACTAGGAATCAGCAGTAGGATGACCTCCGTCGCGCATCAAGGATAAGAACAAATTTTACTGCTCCCGTGAAATCGACACCGATGTTGATGGAGAAGGCAGTGACATCGATGGAGTCTGTGTCGATGAAGGCGCACCAGGAGGACATATTTGCTCCAACGCTGCTAGTTGATGCTTGTATGAATCCATGGTAGATAACAGCCTCGTACTGCTATGAACCATTGAATCCTCCATTATCGTCAGCCTCTCGCCCATGGACAGCTGTGATGCCTGCAGCTCCATCATGCTGTGCTTTATCGATTCTCTAAGATCAGCTGTCATATCCCTGAGCTCCATGATGCTGCGCTCGAGCGTATCAAATCGTGTCCGCATGTGGCTGGGACAGGGGCTCCTCCTCCATCCTTTGCAGTAACTCATCACGGAGAGACATAATCTGACGGTCAATGGTCCTCCTGGACTTGGGTCGACGCTTGTGAGGGCTGTGGGGAATGCACACTTGCAGTGGAGGCCCTAGAGGACTGTGTCATAACAAGGGCGCCATAGGATCCCGTATCGTAGTATGTACCCCTCTGGAGACCACCAGCGGCGGTCACCCACAGCTCGTCCATCAACGGAGCTGGAGAGGGATGCAAGGAAGTACTAGCCTCTCCCGCTGTAGGTGCACTAGCAGTCGCCCACTCATGCAGCCTAAGATACTCGGCCTAGAAAAGTTTCGATACTCGATAATTGATAATGTGTCTAAGGTACTTATTACTAACTACATGGATATTTATTTGCATATTTTCTAAGTTAGATTAAACTTAACACAAAGTAAATTAATACTTACATAGGTCTGCGAGACCCTCTCATCAATGAGATTTTTGCCCATTCGATAGGTGGCCAGGAAGACGGTCACCATGTTGGCATCCTCACCCATCTGTACTTGTTAAAAATGTATTATTTAGTACTAAAATTAAATATTTTATCCTACTACTATTTTATCGAACTTGTATTAAAATAATATATCTGAAATAAAAAAATATACCAAACGACGAAAATATTTCGTCATCGGAATCGAACTACCACACCACTTTGCTTCCTTCTTCCTAGCCGCCTTGGCCTTATCAGACCTTTCCTTGTACCTCGGATCGTCGAATCTAGCCCTCATCGCAGTCTACTGCTCAAGCATGATCCAACCTTGGATTAGTTTTCCTTCACGATCATGAGCCTTCTACTCATCCAGAGCATCACGGATCAGCTTGGCGGCAACGGCAGAAAATATCTGCTCGATTAACTCGGCCTGGTGCGGTGGATAGAAATATGTTTGCTACAAGAAGTAATTTAGTAATTTATATAATATGCATAAATTAGATGATTGATCTAATATACTTTTACCTTGAAGTACGCAAACCAGAACGTCTTCCTCTCATCCGAAATATCAGAGTAGTTAATACAAGGGCACCATAGTTGTACCTCAGAAAGTGGCACAAGCATCTCTGTACCGACGAGGGACGATATCTATAAAGCGCTTGCACCGTGTTACCGTAATGTCATTCTTTTACTTTTCTAGACGATCGATGAGCAACTTAGTAGAACAAAGATCTCTGAAGAATATGCTGAGCTCCGTCAATGGATCCCAAATGACATGCGGTAAGAATTCTCAAAATACAATCAAAATTAACCTCTTTATGAATACGTGACAATCGTGGCTCTTCATACCCTCTAGTTTGTTCTTCTTGAGGTCGATACATCTTTTCAAGTTTGACACGCACCCGTCTGGAAATTTTAGACCCTGAATCAACCTACAAAGTCTTCCTTTATCCTCCTTCTCCAGTGAGAAATTGACTTAGGCTGCTTTAACTTTTTATTTCCCTCCTCTATCAAATGCAATGCACAACGTCTACATATTTCTTCTAAGTCCAATCTGGCCTTCGGATTATCTTTCGTCTTCCCCTTCACCTCTATTATAGTATTAATTATGTTATCAAACATATTCTTTTCGATATGCATGACATCAAGTTATGTCTGATCAAATTGGTGCTCCAATATGGCAGATCCCAAAATATACTCCTCTTCGTCCAGTTATGTGTGTGACTAAATCTGTCACACTTGTACCCCTTAGCAGGCTCTTCGATTGTACTTGGTAAATCTTTTACCTCTTTCTATATCGTATATCTTGGCCACCTTGGTGGTGGATTATCCTTCTCCATAATACCCGTACGAAAAGCATTATTGTTCCTCCGGTATGGATGATCCTTCGGCAAAAATTGTCGATAACAATCGAAAAAGTACAGTTTTGCCTCCATGTTTCAAACGAAAAGCCTTAGTGCGGTCCATGCAATACGGACATGAGATACGACCATGATTGCTCCATCCCGATAACATTCCATAGGACAGAAAGTCGTTGATGGTCCACATGAGTGCTGCCCTCATATAAAAATTCTGCTTTCTAAAAATATCGTACGTGTTGGCACCTACTTTCCACAGCTAATTCAACTCATCTATCAAAGACTTTAAATACACATCGATGTTCCTCTTCGAATTGTTCGGACCCGGGATAATAACAGTTAGGAACAAATACGGAGTCTTCATGCACATCAAAGGCGATAGATTGTACGTAGTGATGATCTCAGGCTAACACGAATATTGGGAGCCCGAAAGTCCGAATGGGGTAAAGCCATCGGAGGAGAGCCCCAATCTGACATTACGCAAATCTGAAGTAAAATCTGGATACTCTTGATCAAAGTGCTTCCATTCTTCTCCATCGAATTGATGATCCAATACTCCTTCGATCTGTTCCCTCCTGTGCAACCTCATATTTTTTGCAGTCTCCTTCACCATAAACAATCTCTGCAACCGCGACGTCAAAGGCAAGTAGTGCATCGAATTTGTAGGTTTCCTTGCATCGACATACTTTTCTCTACCAGAGGCCTTGTAGCGATTAGCACCACAGAATCTGCACACGTCTTCATCCTTGTCGTCTTTGTAGTACAACATGCACCCGTTGTGACATGCATCAATTTTCTCGTATCACATTGAGAGAAATCTCACCATCCTTTTAGATCGGTAGAAGTCTTTAGGCAACTTTGTACCCTCTGGCAAGATCTCTATAATCAAATCAATCAGTCAGTTATAGCATTCTTACGACATGTTAAAATTGGACTTGATGCTCAACAATCTTGTAACCACCTCCAACGATGAATGATCCTCACAACCAAGATATAATGGAGTCCTTGCATTCTCCAACAACTCCATAAACTCTGCAGCATCGGTATTCAGTATTTTCTCAGCTGCATCATAATTATCCGATCGAAACTAGGCCCCGTCGTATCAAAAACCATGTTCATCCACCCGTCGTCGTAAGCAGCGTGGTCATGGACATCCATATATGGCTCCACATAAGGCTCCAACTCCGATACTAAAGACACAAGTTATCCGTGTGTGGTCCACTGATAGTAATTTGGCATAAAATCTTTCGTGTACAAATGATATGTGACTTCCACTTCTGGATGATATTTTAAGTTATGACATCTCACACACGGACACTTAATTTTGGTATCGCCCATGTACTTAGGAAACACCTTAGCGAAATACAGAAACAACTGTACACCCTCTATGAATTTATCCCATATACCACACATGTTATCAGGATGACAGTTGTATATCCATGAACGATGACGCATATAGTAATTTATATCCATTTCTAGATACTTCTGCAAAGATGAATAGACATCGTTCAAGTATATACTTATGTGAATATTTGTAGTGTATATTATCCAAATGATAGTCACTCTAGATATGCAAAGATGAATAGACATTATTCAAGAAAATAGTTAAATTACAGTACATGTCACAAGTCTACTCGTCTACACACACATAAGAATACTCAAAAATATAGTACATGTACTGATACACCTAGTCCTAGCACTGATACTTCTTTGTTCAACTCTGTATCCTGGATACTCATATTATAGTGTATCAGTGAGTGTCAACTCTTTATCCTGGATATCCACACTTGACATTTGTTTAGGCCATGACTTTCTAATTTAAAAGTCAAGTCATGGATATCAAGTGTCAATTTTTTTAGTCCAGGATACATAGTTGACACTCACTGATACACTACTGGATATCCATACTTGACATATATGTGTGTGTTCGTGTTCGATAAAATGCTTATAATCTTATCCTCGATATCGTATCCTAACCTTTCACATTCATGTATCCTATAATTTTACCATACGTATCATGAGATGACACGATACAAATATGTGTGTGTGTTCGTATCCGTGTTAAGGTTGGTGTATGCGTGTTAGTGTGTACGCGTGTCCGAGTTTAGGTTAGTGTTAGTGTCCGCGCGTGTGTGTGTGTCTGATTTAGGATTATGATAGGGTTAGTATCCGCAGCACCAAGATATCCACACACACACACACCCTCAATGTACTGTGCACAAGTGTGCACTGCACAACACCTCACTTGATACCCAAGACTGCGTCTAATTAACTTAGATAGGGTTAGGGTCTGTGTCATGTCTCGGCTTTAGGGTTGGGTCTGTGTTATGTAATGTGTCGTATCATAACCAAATTGTCACTCTTCCACACTACCTGCAGCACTTCTCATATAATCCAACATTTCGACCACATCCTATATATATAATATCAAAGTAACCCCCAAAATCAATGGCTATGAAGTATAAAGGTATAATCCAACATCCTGTCGCTAACCCAACATCCCGTGTGCACTGCACTTCTCATATAATCCAACATCCCATCGCTAATTGGACAAAATTTAGTAGTGACTTGACACACACACGCACACGCACACACACACACACACACACACACACACACACACACGCACATATATACATGAACACACGCATACACATGAACACACACACAATTCTATACTCACAAGCCAATTATATGATACTCAATAATATATGATACTAAATTCATAATAAAATCCTATCAAACAACAACATAGCATATTTGTGGGTGTTGTATTATGCGTGTCCATGTGTGTGATATACTAGTGCAACCAAATTTCCTAATTATGCAACCAAATTTCCATACTAACTAGGGTGTGTCTCCATGTATGTCCGGGTGTGTCTTCATATATGTCCGTGTCCACGTGTGTCTATATGTGCCCGTATGTGTCCGTTTCCATACGTGTCTACATGTGTGTCCGTGTTAGTACGAATCGTGTCATGTAGGGTTGTGTCCTGTGTATGTTCATGTGTCCTGATTATGTTCAGTATGTATGTGTGTGTCCTAGTTGTGTCCGAGTCTGGGTTAGGGTTTACCGAGCCGGAAGAAAGGGAGGAGGAGCGCCTGAGAGAGGGGTCGATGGAGGAGGACCACGTCGGAGGGGGAGGAGCCGCGTCTGCGGTCGCCTGTGTCGGGGTTGAGAGGCGAACACGGCCGCGTCGAGGTAGGGGGCGAGAGAGGCAGTCGAGTGGGTGGGTGGGTCGCCTGAGCCGTGAAGGGTCGCCGGGGGAGGGTGGATCGCCGGTGGGGGCGCATGGGAGACAAAAAGTTAGGAAAAGTTAGGGGAAAAAGAAATAAAAAGTCGAATAGACGAGTGAACCCTATATTCAGTAATTTAGCGACGTCCGCTCGAGACGTCGCTAAACATCGCTACATTTTAAATATCCTACGACATATAATTGTTGGAGTCGCTAAACGTCGTTATTTTTAAAAATATAGCGACGTTTAGCGATTTTTAGGCGATGTAATCTTTCATAATACTAAAAATTATCGCTAACCGTCGTATACAGTCGCTGATAGCGACGTATTATGACGTTTCTAAAGAACGTCGCTAATTTCAATAGTATTAGCGACGTGGTTGTCCAGAGTCGCTAAATTCATCACTGATTTGAATCATTTTGGTAGTGGTCGCTAAACGTCGCTAATTGAAAAGTTTGCGTCGTTAGAGACGTCGCTAAAAATATCGCTAAAAATCAAAAAAGCAACGTCGGTAAATACGTCGCTAAATGTCGCTAAATCATAAAAATTAGCGACGTTTAACGACGTGAAAGAAGCTTATAGCGACTATTCTTTAAAAAATTGAAGTACAGTCGCTAAATGTTGCTATGTGTCGCCAATAGTGACGTATAACAACGTTTATTTTAGGAGTCGCTCAAGTCTTTAATATTAGCGACGTTTTATTATGACGTCACTAAAAATGTCGCTATTTTATCATATTTTGGTAGTGGAAAAGGTGATAGCTTATGCGTCTCGACAGCTTCGAGATCATGAGAAGAATTATTCAACACATGATTTGGAGTTAGCAGCAGTAGTGTTTGCTCTCAAGTTATGGAGATATTACCTATATGGCGATCGGGTGAAGATATTTACAGATCACAAGAGTTTGAAGTACATATTCACCCAGAAGTTGAACATAAGGCATAGGAGGTGGCTAAAATTGTTTAGTGATTATGATGTAGCACTTCAATATCATCCATGCAAGGCAAATATGGTGGCAGATGCTCTAAGTAGGAGAAGCAATGCCTTTATTTTGACAATTCAGAAGCACATATTAGAAGATCTTCAAGAGATGGGCATCGAGGTAGTGTTACCTCAAGGAGCATGAGTACTAGCCAGTCTTCCGATACAGTCAACTTTGGTGGAGAGGATCAAGGCAGCCCAAGTAGAAGATTCTCAGATTCAGAAGCTTAGGACAAAATGTGAGTCAGGTCTTAGAAAAAAATTAAATATTTACGAAGATGAAACACTTAGATTTGGAAACTGTCTTTGTGTGCCAAATGGAGATATCGGACATGAAGTAATGACCGAGGCACATAGTTCTCAATATTCTATACATCCAGGAGGCATGAAGATGTACTAGGATATCAAGTGACATTTCTGGTAGAACAGAATAAAAAGAGAGAGAGAGAGAGCTCGGTTTATTTCATGATGTCTCGTATGTCAGCAAATAAAGGCAGAACAACAAAGACCAGAAGGATTATTACAACCACTGCCTATTCCAGAGTTGAAGTTGAAACACATTATGATAGATTTTGTGACCGGTTTACCTAGATCCCCTATCGGACATGATGTAGTTTGGGTAATTGTAGATCGACTCATGAAAGTGGCATATTTTCTTCCCTTCCGAGTAGGGCAATATACAGAGCAATTAGCATGAATGTATATGCGGCATATAGTAAGTCATCACAAAGTTCCAGCAAGTATAGTATCAGATCATTATACTTGCTTTACATCATATTTTTGCCAAAGTTTGCAAGAGCGCTTGGGTACCAAGTTGAGATTCTATACCGCGTATCATCCCCTAACAGATAAGCAACCAGAAAGGATAATCCAGACTTTAGAAGATATACTGCAGGCTTGTACCTTAGTCTTGGGTGGACCTTGGAAAGATTATCTTAATTTAATTGAATTCTCGTACAATAACAGTTACCAGGCCAGCATACAGATGGCTCCTTTCAAAGTATTGTGCGAAAGGAAGTGCAGGCCACCCTTAGCATGGGATGACCTTGATGAACCAAAGATGTTGGGGCCTGAGATGATCACTTAAACGGTTGAAGTGGTTAAGTAGATCAGAGAGCGACATCGGGTTGCACAAGATTATTATTGGCATTGGGCAGATCAACATTGTTGGCCTTTAGAGTTTTCTTTCGGCGACCACATATTTTTACAAATTTTGCCCACCCGTGGAGTCATTAGATTCGGGGTTCATGGGAAGCTTAGTCCATGATACATAGGATCGTTCGATATTTTTGAGAGGGTAGGGGATGTTGCTTATTGTCTTAACCTTTCGCCTTCGCTTCGTGAAGTGCATAATGTATTTTATGTGTCTTAGTTGCATAGATATGTCCTGGATCAGAGTCATGTCCTCGATCATTCTGAGTTAGTTGTTGGTACCGACTTAACGTACGAGGAACAGGCTGTGTCCATTTTGGATCAGAGAGAGAAGGTACTCAAGAACCGGACTATCCGTCTTGTTCGTATTGCTTGGGGCCATCACTCCTTGGGAGAGTCGATGTGGGAGCCCGAGGACGATATTCAATCTCGGTACCTGTGCCTATTTTACTCATAAGGTATATTTTTTTCGTATGCTTTATTCCGTGGTCGGCAAACACTCATATGAGATGATGTTGCTTTGCTTCATTATATGTGTTTTTATACTTGCTCATTTATATGTGTAAATTGCTTCTAATTAGTTCTTCCTTGTCTTTATATCTCTAGCTAGCCTTAAGTTTGAATTCCGAGGACAAAATTTTTCTAAGGTGGATAGAGAGGTCACTCCTCGTTCCCGATATTCGTATTTAGAGCATATTTAATTTTCTTGATAGCATAGTTGTTTGTTGTAGAGAGACTAGACCCATTCTTTGGTTCACTTGGCTCTTGGTTTATTTTTTAGTTTTGTTTGATCATGAGTTGAACCCATGGTCCAAACCTCAAACCCTTCATATATAACCCAACTTCACTCTCTCTCTCTTTTCTCATTATTCTTCTTCCATTCTCTCTTAGGTTTTCTCTCTCCCACCATAGGCAAGTACACCTTGTATGAGAAATAAAGAAACCCTCTATTTTTATTATTCTATTATGTTTATTATATGTTTCTCCATATATTTAGAATTTTGTATTTTTGGTTTTGGTAGATGGATTAGTGTAGATCTAGACTTTTAGTTTAGAAGCTTTTCATGTATTCTTAATTTTTTTGGGTTTTGATCTCCTAAAAATTATTATTTTTGAATTTTTTTTGTTCTATGTCGATCAGTACTTAATTTTTAGTAGTTTAGAACTTTACTTTGCTTAATTTTGACTTTATTTGAGGTTTCTATGGAAGAAATAAATTTCTCATTTTTGAGCTTTTGGCCATGGTCGAAAAGCTACTGTTAGAGGAGAAGAAGGAGTGTTATATGACACTCTTTGCTATGCGTCCTGGAGTTCTATCTCGAGTCAGCATGCGGCCAACCTTGTTGGACTCATGACTGAATCTGCATATGCGCCCCTTGGCCAAATGCATGAACTTGGACGAATAAAACTTCACAAGTTTTTACTAAGTCCCAAAAGATTTCATGCGGCCAAGTATGTATGGGTCCAAGAGGAGTATACAGCCTCATTGACCATGCGGCCATGAGCTATGCGTCTCTCTTCTTCTGGACGCAAAACTTTTTACCGACTTGGCACGACTTTGTATGATTGTCTTTTCTTCTGACACTTTATTGCTTGTCACATCAGTCACATCTATTATTTTGTGTGACTTACATTTATTGATTGTCACATTGTACCTTTTCTAAAGTATGGAATTTGCCTCGCCTATGCGTCCAAGCCAACCATGCGGCCTCGATTTCATGCGACTTCATGTGGCACCCTGTCTCAAGCGGCACCTTGCTTCATGGGACAGCTTGCCTATGCGCTAATTGTTCCTATGTAGCACCCTATTTCTTGCACACGTGAACACTTACTTGATTTAATATTTTCAATTGTTTGGTTGATTGTGATGCTATGTGTTAAATATGGAAATAACTTGTATGACCTATATATGACTATGTGCTAACTTTATGTGCTAAATTTGACTAAGCACCTGTCATGAGCCCTTTATATGTGGCCTTATACGTACTAGCTTGTTAATTAAAATACTCCTTGACCACCTTGTTATACGTTGGATAGAATAAGGGGCGTAGTTCAACTCGGGGGTGGGTCTATAATCCCGGTTTTTGTTTCATTTAAGGATTGTGAATCTGATCTCGAGGGGTTCTCATACTACTTTTATCCTCATCTATCAATATAATAAAGTGAAAATTAATCTGACCAGTGATTGACTGTCCTGTCCTGAATAACTTGCTATGTGATAACTTGTCCATGATCTTGATTCTAGAACTTATTTCTGCCCAGACTATTATATCCGTGCTGATACACTTGATCGCACCAAGAGTGCTACTTTATAGATATCAATATGGTGAGCTATCGTGCCACACACTCTTTATACGTGATATATGTAATTATTTTTATCTACGGATCTGGTAGTTGGACAGTGACTTTAGCCGTGGCTAAATAGTTCTGATTGTTGCATCACACTTTGGTGAATCCAGATTAAACTTTCGAGTGATAATATTGATTCGTATCAAGAGTGCCCGTACGTAAAGTATGATATCTAAGAAGGAATGTTCATGTGACCATGACATAGGATTCTAATTAACCTAAGGTTAACTAGGAAACTAAATTTGTAGAGCATTGGTAGGAAAGGGTATCTCGCGATCGTGCATGTCGAACCACCCTAAATTAGCTGAGAGTAAAGCCTGACCACCACGGATACTTTATATCATCCACACTAGTGGAGTATAGTATCTGATTTAATTATAAGATAGAGCAAGTATATTTTTTATAGAAAGCTCGAAATTGTTACAGATTAATAATTAGCTCAGTGCTCTACAAGGGACTGGTGCATCATTTTGCATATATACTTGCTCGTATATCATTGGTTCCACCAGTCCTGCTCGATTATGGTACGATCTAAGGATACTCATATATTGCATTACTGGGATAACCCAGAGATCACATATCAAGCCGTAATACATGATTTGTCGTCTAATTTTCTTATATTACACGTCTAGCCAGGAAAGTGGGCTATCATGGTATGACGATTCAACCCATGGTATTGTTTGGTTGTTGGTTGCGTCGTTATGTTACGGTAATCTATGGACTAAAACTATATTATTTCTTATATTGTATCTCTGCTTGTGTATTATGCATTCTGTTTAGTAGAATTAGGGACACAGACTGTTGTGGCATGATAGTTCAACTCATGTCCTTGTTTGGTTGTTGGGTTGCGCTGTCGTGTTACGATAGGCTGTGGACTGAAACTACGACGTAGAATTATTTTAGCTTGACCATAATCAAGGAACGTATTCTATTTTGATGTGATAGGGCACTTCCTGTCCTTATTTAGTGAAGGGGTATCGTATCATGTCATGGATGGGACATATGTCATTGATGTTGGCTCACGCAGCTTATGCTATAGAACTGGTTTTATTTTTTTTATTTCGTGCTTCTATTGTGGCACTTGTTATTTGGGGTCTGACCCTACTGGTTTTGCATAGCCAGATTTAGAACTAGCATCTGAGGATCAAGCTTACTTCTTCCTCACTGATGGTACACACTCGAAGGATGGCTGTTGAGGGTCATGAGTGGGTTTCTTGTTTCACTGCTCATCTTTTATAAACTATATTCTTTTGGACGTTTAGCCAACTGATACCTGTTAGCCGGAGAATCTGGACACTAGTTTTCTACATGACTGTATTATATCCAGACTGCAGCTGACTCACTCTCATGTATACTTTTGATTGTGTATCTGGCATATCATTATGTATCGCTAGATCTCTAGAACATTCTGATACGGCATTTGGGATGCCTCAATGTTTATTCTGAAATATTCTATGTTATTGCTACTTGTTTGAATGATTGAGATATATAAGTTCTTGACCCTAGGAGACTTGATTTTAGTATGCACCCTCTTGTCTCTAGACAACCTTAACACATTGCGGGTTGCTTCGGTATTTCGCAAGGTGTGGTTGGCTGAGTCATTTTTTCGCTCTCCAGTATTCTGGTTCTGGGCATGACAAACAGACCCCGTGCGCACGCTTATGTCCCCTCTCCCGTCTTCCGCCATCTCCTCCTCCTCCTCCGACAGTTGGGATTGGGGTTAGGGTTTGGGAAAGAACACTTCAAAAGAGATGCTGGGTTCCTGTTACTCGATCGATGTGTACTTATCCGATCCCAAATTATATGAATGGCATAGTTCCATCCTAATTATTAATGTAGGAAACAAGTTTGCTAATATAGATATTTGGATTTGTTTGTTTTGTGTTTCTTGTTTTAGTTGCATTTGCGCCTACTATATGAAATTCTTGTACTATAAAGTATAGGCAATATTTTACTACTATTATGGATGAAATAATGTGTTGCTCTTCTGATCAATACTAGTCCAGAGAAAATGGTTATGTTGCACATTTAACTTGAATAAAAATATTGGCTTCATTGAATTCTTAGGCACATATATAATTTATTTTAACTGAAATGGTATTCTTGATGTTCAGATTTCTTAGATTTCAGATTTTATGTTTTGATGTTAAGATTTCAAAATTTATATAAATAAATCAATGCAAATTTTTTTTATAGGATATGGAAATATAATAGAACAAAAATTCGAAGCCAGAATATGTGTGAAAAAAGAAAAAGAAATATAAGGATTACTTACCGTGGAGAACTTCTCTTTAGATTGAGAATTATGTTGTTATTTGATGACCTATTTTTTCTTTTGATTGAGAAATTTTTGTGAGAAGAGAGATAGAAAGATGCGGGGGAAACAAATGTGCGAAATGAAACGGCGCCAACTTTAGCGCGATAAATTTTTAGGGATTATTTTCGGATTGTAGGATTTTAAACGAAATCGACGGTTTAGGTTCGTCGAAAACACAACGATTGTCCAGGTCCGTCATTTTTGGCAAACCTAAATAGTCAAAAATGAGTTATTTTGGTGTATTGTATATATATATATATATATATATATATATATATATATATATATATATATATATATATATATATTGTTAATTGGTCCTAAGGCAAGAATAAAAATACCATATAATTATTTTATTTGTTATCACATTATTATCGTGTTGATTTAGTTGATCTAGCTAGAGATCACTCACCATGCATTTCCCAAGTTGCTGACTCCCTCCTCTACTTTTACGTAGAGTCGCTTGGACATATTGTGGCGTTGTAGCTCATTTGACAACTTGATGCTATTCGGTTGGAGATATATATTTTTGTATATAAAGGACATAATGTATGTAACATCGTTGACTATATAGTAATTTCTTTATATGTAAGTCTTATTGTATCATTAATTGTATTTTAGTCCATGCGCATAACAGCTATATATGTGCCAAGCCACTCATCCAAACAGTCAGATTGAGTAAAATAATTACTATGCGACTAGATGCTATACGCGCTTAGAAAAAAAGTTATATATATATCAAAAAAATTCATTCAGAGCAACCAAATTAAAACAAATCCTACTGAGAGCATAAAAATTTTAAAATTTTCACAGAAAGCATCATAACGCCCATCGGAAGGGCGTTTTACGATTTCCCAAATTTTTTTGTCTTCCTGCCGTTGTTTCCATTAAAAAAAATATTATATACAGAAAATGCCCTTTGGAAGGGCATTTTTCCTAGAAAAAATGATGTTTTTTATATTTTATATATATATATATATATATATATATATATATATATTAAGGCTCTCTCTCTCTCACTCGCTCTCTAACACTCTCTGCTCTCTCTCTCTCTCTCTCACTAACACACTCTCTCTCTCTCTCACGTTCGCTCTCTCTCTCACTTCCTAACTCTCTCTCTCGTTCCACTCTCTCTCTCTCTCTCTCTCTCTCTCTCTCTCTTTCTCACTCCCTAACTCTCTCTCTCTCACCCAAAAGTCGGTCTCTCTCTCTCACTCCCTAACATACACTCTCTCTCTCTCTCTCTCTCTCTCTCTCTCTTTCTCTCTCTCTCTCTCTGTCAATCCCTTACATTCTCTCTCTCTGTCAATCCTTTACATTCTCTCTCTCTCTCTCTCGCTCCCTAACACTCTCTCACGTTTTGCTCTCTCACGTTTTGCTCTCTCACTCTCTCTCTCACCCTTGCTATCTCTCTCTCCCTCTCTCACCCTTGCGTGCTTAAGAGTTGCATTTTTTTTACTCTCACTCTCTCTCTCTCCCTAACAGTCTCTCTCTCTCTCTCTCTCTCTCTCTCTCTCTCTCTCTCGCTCATGTTCGCTTTCTCACTCCCTAACACCCCTAACACACACACACACACACACACACACACTCTCTCTCTCTCTCTCTCTCTCTCTCTCTCTCTCTCTCTCTCTCTCTCTCTCTCTTTACTCTTGTATCACTCTCATGTCTCTCTTTTCTCTCTCCCTCACTTTTTTTCTGTTATCCATTTATTCTTTGTGCTAGTATACTAGGTAGTACTAGTCTATGTATAATAGGTAACGTTAAATTTATAACATTCAATTTGTAACGTTTATATTTTAACGGTTAAATTTAGCTTATATATATATATATATATATATATATATATATATATATGACTCATGCGTATTTTTGTATATCTTATTCACTCTTACTCTCTTTACCATATTTATCTCATACAGAAAATAGCTTACAATCGGTGAATTAAGAAGTCAAATTCAAGTCAGAAGATACTTTCATCTATTATCTTCTACCATTTTCGCCTAAGCTATTTCCTGACATACTTCTGTAAGTCTCAATTCAGACGAAAGTTTGTAACTATGGATCAAAATTTAGTAATAATTTGCTACCATGAGGTATACTAGATGGATTATCTTACCACGGGTGTAATACTCATCTTATAACCACTTATCAAAACATTACTTTAGCTAGTTTGCGTAGTATTATTTTTGATCATTTTTGCATAAGTTATGAATTTACAATAAGGTGCTTTTATGAAGATGCGTTGATAATAGTAGATTGTGAAGAAATATAGAATTTTATTGTTTAAAGTAATTTAGTTTCAGCTTGTATTAAATTTTTTATCTTTCCATCACAAGCAAATATCGACACAACTATCATTTCAAGTAGTGAACATTTTAATGATAACCAAGATTTTAATGTTGGTCCTAGTTGTATAAATCACACTGAAATTAACTCTGATACTGAAAACAATGATGTTGACGATGAAAACAGTGATGATTTGGTTGAAAATTTAGATTACTATTTAGATGATAATGATGCTAATGTAGCTGGTTAAATTTCCGGGTTATTTGTTGGCAAACAATTTGATTCTCCTAAGGATTTTTAAAATTTTATTAGCGACCTAGCAATTACATATAAATTTAGTTGTTCATATAATCATAACAATCATCAAAGAATAGTATATACTTGTAATTCTCCAAACTGTTGTTGGAGAGTATACGCTAAAGCTAATGGTGATGGTAGTACATTTAAAATTCATACATTTGAAGGTAGACATTCATGTTTAGGTGGATTTACAGGATGGCATCCTCCACTAGCCACCACTGCATGGGTAAAAAATAAAATAATTGGTAAAATTAGAGATAACAACTCGTATAGTCCGGCACGCATTATACACGATATACTTAGAGAACATCGGATATATATTACATATTCCAAAGCTTGGAGAGCTAGAGAACTTGCATTATCTGATATTAACGGCAGTTACGTTGATGCATATGATAGTCTTGAGAAATATTGTTTTACAATTATGGAAACAAATTCTGGTAGCAAATGTTTTTTAAAAATAGTAGAAAATAATGTCTTCCAAAGAATATTTATTTGTTTCAAGGCTTGTATGGATAATTTCTTAAGTGGTAGTTTACCTGTTATTAGTATTGATGCTACTTTTCTTACATATAGATTCCTAGGTAATTTATTTGTTGCTTGTGCTCATGATCCAAACTATCAACTATATCCTATTGCTTATTGTGTTGCTGAGAATGAAAAAACTGAGTCGTGGATATGGTTTTTAAACTGTTTGAAAATATCTTTCGAAACTTATTTTGAACGTTGGGATAGTATTTCATTTATATCTGATAAACAGAAAGGATTAATTCGTGGAATGCGAACAAAATTTTCAAACTCTTTCCACTTTTTTTTATTTAATATTTTAAACAAAATTTAAAAAATCAGTGTCCTCATACACCGATATATCTACATTGGTTAGACAAACTTGCCCGGTCTTATAATGAGGTTGATGCGAATAGTTGGTTGGAAACAATAAAATCTGCTGATGTAAATTTTTTAATTATATTGTAGGGTCAAGCGATAAAAATCATAATTTTTCTCACTGGATAACAGCTTATGCACCATGCCTACGATTAGATATTAATACTTCGAACATTGCTGAATGTTTTAACAATTGGATTAAAAGTTTGTGTGATAAACCTATATCAACATTGCTTGATGGTATTAGAGGAAAAATAATAACACTTCACGACAAGCATTGAACAAATGCTGAAATGATGGAAACAAAGTTTTATCCAAGGATGATGAACACTATAGCACGTATTAGGCGAGAGTCACACCATTTTTAGTTATTGCATTTTAATAACAATAAATTTGAAATATAGGATCATGAAACAAGTAGATGTTATGTGGTTGAACTAGACCGTAAATGTTGTACATGTGGTCGGTGGCAACATACTATATTACCATATGAATATGCTTGCTTTACATGTCATTCTTCTAACATACCAGTTGAAAGTTATTATCCTGTTGAATTTTCTGTTGCAACACTTAGAGCTGTATACATGCCATATATGGAACCGATTCTAGTCCCTTGTACTCCTCAAAGTGAACCGGTAAGAGGTCAAATTGGAGTACCACTTCTTGGGCGTAGAGCTGGCAGACCAAAGAAGAATCGTATAATGACAAGAGAACCGTCGACAAGAGATCTTTGTTGCAGTAATTATGGCGGGCTGGGACACAACAAAAGGAGTTATAGAAACCAACCGAGGCAGTGAATATTATTATTGTATCTTTTTAGAGTAATTATGATTTTGATTTTACGTTGTTATAATACTATAATTGAAGTTGCTGAACTTTCAAATAAAATAAACATCATATTACTAAAATTTAAAGACCAACAAAATATTGTCATACATTTAGTTATGGAGACCAACCAAATTACTAGCCCCAATGTCATCCCTTCTATAATCTCAACGATTAACTCGCCTAAGACCTAGCCTATCTCTCCTTTCCTCTGTACCCTCCGGTGGTGACAAATATAAATGGGAGTCTGGATCAAGGCTGGCTGAGCCAAACAACTAAGTGCCAGTCTCCTGCAGGTAATAATTATAATCCCATTCATGAGAAGCAGCCTATGGCGTGGAATCGTTGCTCTAGGATGTGCTCTAGTAACTCTGGGATGTATCATTGTCATGCTGTGGCCTACCCTCGTAAGGCTATGACATGCTAGCGTAAGGCTAGAAATATCCCTCGTAATGTTGTGGCATGCCAACATAAGGCTGTGACATGCCAGCATAAGGCTGCGAAGTGCCCTTGTAAACTTGGGATGTTCCCTCACCAACCTATAAAATTTGTGCCTCTGTATTGCTCGAATCAGCTCCTCGATCACGTGTCCTACGAGAACGTGCCTGCCTCTGTCTCACGAAGCCTACCGGATGGCTGTCTGTTATATCGAGTGGAGTAAAATGGAGACTCAGTGGTGCGCAGATATTGTACAATTGTCCCTAAAATCCCTTCTGGATCTCTTTCGGGGTCCTCAGCTATATCAGCTAGTATCTCTACCTGAATATTTAAATCAATACTAAATGAATATAAAAGTAACATATATAAAGATGCTAGTTTATGTAAATAAGAACACATACTACTAGAACATCGAGTGCCCTCCTGTCACGCAAGCTCAGATCATCTAAAGCTCGTGGCTAGAACCGAGGTTCTTTAAATTTATACATCCTATTTTGCACTAGCGGGCATCCATACCAACGTAGAAAATCGGCAGTACCCTCCACTATAAAATTTTAACACAAAAGGATATGTAAGATCTAATACCATATAATTTATTTGAAATACCCCTTAACTTATAATCTGCCATCGATGTCATCAATTCGGACATGTGTTCCACGCCATGCGTGGTAAATCTGGATTGCCAACCAAGCATATATGTACGAACCCGCTCTTCCATATTTGATTTGGTACTGCTAGAAGCCAAAGGCTCCAGGGGTATCATCTGTTTCAGTCCGAACTGTCGCATAACATGATCCGCTGGATGAAATATGATAGATCCATTGTACATGATATAATACCTATGGAGACTGCGGACACGTTCACCATCTCTCACTTCTTGTGGCACACTTAGTGGTTGCCAAACAACCTATTTGACATTCAGCAAGTAATAAATGGTAGGCACAAAAATATTTTAAAAAAATTTAATTTAATAATTACATACTTACCTCATAGGGGGTTAATGTGTCAAATCGATGCCGGTAAAGAGATCACTTTTGTCATACAATGCACATAATTTGTGTTTTCAGTAATCCAGCGAATGTCTGCTGGCCATACTGCTTGTTCAGCTCTATATTTACTAACTGGTCTACCAATCTTGAAGTGATCGTAACACCAGAACTACAAAGAAGAACACAAATAAGATCCAAATAAATATAGCAGATATTATTCATTTTTATTCATACCTATATAAGTGTTAGACATCCACTTATATTTTTTGTTGTTCTACCTTGTGATACTTACTCACAAAATATGTCATAGAGCGGTATAAATATGCTAACACTGCTTCACTCCATGCGTGTTTTGTGTTGGAATGGATGTCCGCAAGAAATGGTAGCAGTCGCACGTTGATCATATTTTCTGTAGCGTCGGGGAATAAAAAAGTACCGCATAGACACAACAAGTAAGCTCTAGTGCAACATATCACCTAAAAATATAATTAAATATTGATACCATTTACATTAAATAAATATTAATAATAATTAATACATGTAAATAAATATCCGCGAATAATTGACAAGAACTGTTGTAGAGTCGATATGATCAACATGCATGAAAGTAGACCGGAGCCAAGTGAGTTTGACAGTGCTGGTTTCTCCCATGTCAGGGGGCGCCACACCGAGGTATTCTCTAACGATATATTTTTCTTCCAACTTTTTCTCAAAATATATAGGATTACCCTCGATAGGTAATCCCAGAATCTGTGCAACATCCGCAAATGTAATCGTCATCTCCCCGAAGGGTAACTGAAATGTGTTGTGTGTTGGCCACCATCGCTCAACGATACTTAATATCAGGCCTCTATCGTGACGTTTAATTCGTATAGCATCAACAAAGTAAAAACTAAAAGCCTCCACCATGACCTTTTGGCCTTCAGTCAACTACCATGATGACCGCCACTCACCATGCTCTCGTAATTTTATATCTGGATAATCATAGCGCTATATAATACATGTATACATATCGTTAGTATAATATAATACGCTTAACAACAATAATATCAATTATCTAAAAATTACATTACCGGTCCTGCGAAAACCAGACTAGAAATGTGAGACTCTCGCTCACGTTCAATGGCCGGAGTTGTAGGTCCACCGGGTATGCGTCCGTCATTTTAAAAAGCCATCTGTATTTATGATTAGGACATTACATAAAAAATACGTAATTAAATTGCTATTTAACTCTTTTCAAACTCTTGAACTCTTTTACCTGTTTTTTTTCTTTTGTATCTTCTTCCTCTTGAACTCTTGCAGCATTCAACTTTTCCTATTGAATTCTCTTCCTGGAGAAACTCTCATAAATACTTTCTTCTTCTTATTCTGTAAATTTATAACCGGAATTCTCATTCTTATAGACACTTACTTCTACTACCAACTTTATTGTTGGTCAAAAGCTGCTGCATGCACCGTACCTATTTTTTTTTCAAAATCTGTATCATGAAAATCTGTATCGTGCCATGCATGCATCATACTTTTTATCTTTCCCAAATTTTTATATCATGTCCCAATGCATTAAAACCATAAATGTTCATTTTTCAATGCATTCCAATACATTAAAACGAAAAATATTTATTTTTCAATGCATTCCAATACATTCAAACCATAAGTGCTCATGGGCTACCATTAGAGAGAGGAGAGGACAAGAGAGGAGAGAAGAGGAGAGCAGAGGAGAGGAGAGGAGAGAGAGAGAGGGAGAACAGGAGAGGAGAGAGAGAGACGAGCGGGAACAGAAGAGGAGAGAAAATGAGAGAATAGAGAGTGAGTGAGAGAGAGAGAGAGAGAGAGCAAAGAGTGAGTGGGAGAGAGCGGGAAAGAGAGAGTGAGAGAGAGAGAGATAACCCTCAGTGAAATTTATTTTAATTTGATTGTTCTGAATAAAATTTTATATATACATACATATATATATATATATATATATATATATATATATAAACAGTAACCCTAAAGAGTAAAGATTATGCTGGTACAAGCTACCCTAAAGTGGACAAATGTAATTAGGGAAATGTATATAGAATATGATTCCATCCCAACAATGCGTACGTTGTACATTGACAAAATAGAAAAGATAGATTAAAAAGTGTTTAATATCTGTGGTCCTAAAAAGGACAGTGAGTATAAATATCCTCACCTAAGCATTAGATCCAATAGTTGTCGGTCAGAAATGCTTTCAGTTTTTTCCTTTATGAACATGCGGGTCCCACTTGTGTGAAGCTAAAGAAAGAGAAACTATAGCAATTAACGTGCTCCCGAAATGTACGGGAGCGTTTGGTATTGCGATAATACTACGGAAGTGTAGGTCGGACCGTGCCGGACAGGTTCGACACGAAAATGTCGGACTGGTTTGACACAAATTTTTTGTGATCATATTTGTGTCCAGCACAGATTCGGCACACCCAGTTTTGGATGCATACTGTCCGAAAATGAATATAGAAGACACGACACGATTTAACACAACACGATTTGACCTGTTTGTGTATTAGTGTCGATCAGTCTATCAGAGATGTCACTGATCTAGAGCAGACTGGACGACGATTATGAATCCTAAGATTAAATGAACATCAATATTGTTATATTTAAAATAGAACTAGCATGTACCATATGCTCAGGACTGGCCTTGTTGTCAACATTGGGCCGGTGGCGGGTCGAATTCGTGTCCGCAAACCCACATATGAGGCGACAATAAATGGAATTTTAATTTGGTCAAAAATAACCAAAATACAACATGAAAAGTCATCTAGATGATTAATTTGAGATATTTTGGTAAAAAATATATTATTTCAGTCAAAACGAGGGATATTTATGTAAAAAAACTCACATCAACGGGCCGTGTCGGTGGGCATCCTTGCTCTTGGGTCGGGCCATGTAGTGCCGCGTAGGCTTTGTTGCGACGTGTACACATATGGACGTGTGCCTTGCTGAGATGAACCTACCCTGATTTGGATTTGGGGCGACCCGATCCGGCCCTTATCGGCTATATTTTTATCTTTTTCGGCACAAATCCTATCTTGTGCCGACGCCAGCTCGGATCTTCCCCTATTATTGGCGAGACTGCGTGTCGCGTCTCGGTCTGGAAAAATTATTGTATGGACCGGACGCAGTGCACCATTCTTCTTCCTAACTGTTGGATTGCATAGGGATATGTGCATGCACACGTCCCTATGGTAATTTAACCGTTGGTACTGAAATGGTGCACTACGCTAGGAACACCCAATAATTTTTCCTCGGTATGACCCGCACTACGAATTTCCATCAATATTGCTACATTTGGCATAAGTCCAACTTAAGCTTTTTAGGAATAATTTACTTTCATGGGCATCATTCTCCCACCATACTCTCATGGTAGGAGGTGTATAATTTGCAATCCCACCTAACAAAAATATTGAGATTTTTGATATTTTTCAAACTATCCACAACCAACACTCAAAATCGATATGGACCTATTTCGACCAAAACTTGAGCATATCGGACGCAAACTCGATTAAATCCAAATCTCATAAGACTCAATCTTGACCTGACTTAACTAGATCCAAATCCAACACAAATTTGACTGAACTTAGACCCGCCCATCCCAGCTTGTAACTACCACTTTCCTGCAGAGGAGTATTTTTGCCTTTTCCTACTTAGTATTATTCTTAATATTTATATTTCATATTAATACTATTGATTATATTTTTATTTCATAATATTTGATATATGTATAATAATATATTCAATATAGTTGATGGTTAGACTAGTTGTTAGTGAACCTAAATAAACCCAACTAGACTTGAATATATAATTATACATGTAACAATATCAAATATTATAAAATAAAATTATTGTTAGTGAACCTAAATGAATATATAATTATACATATAACAATATAGAGAGAATGATTGATAACCTAAATGAATATATAATTACATGTAACAATAGTGTTAGTCAACCGTACTAATATATAATTATATATTCATTTAGATTAACTAACAACTAGTTGTTAGCCATTAGTTAGACTATTTGTTAGCGAACCTAAATGAACCCAACTAGACTTGTCATGATCCAAATTAGAGCATCCAATTTATTAGTATGGTTGACCCACTTAATTATAAGAGAATGATTGATAACCTCTTCCATTAACTATTAGAACCTTCCTTAATTAAACCCCCTTAAATTACTAAACCTTCATGACTAATTAGGAGTGACAAATGAGACATTGTACATAGAGGAAACCTAGGGCTAGTGGCCGGCCCCTACTCCCAATATAAACTCCCTCTTTTGTTCATTAATAGCCTCTCTCTCTCTTTCATTTTACTTATCCCCAAATATTCCTCCAATTTGAGAAGAAGTCCCAACTCTACTCATTCACAAATCATCTCTATTCTCCCTCAAATTCTAATCTCAAGGAGGCTAGGAGCTTGGAATAGCAAGGATGGACCATTAGAAGGAAGCTAGCTTGAGGGAGGTGTCTATTCCTTGGAATTGTGTCCTCTTGGTGTGTAACATTGGAAATCCATCTCCCAATAGGTAAATTTATATTTCTCCTATCAAATTTTATTCTAATTAGTGTAATAGACCTATATGAACTCTTTCATGGCTAAGGACTACCCATAGGAAGAAGAAATAGGTTCATAAGATGCCTATGATGAAAGTTACATTGACTTTTGTGGCCAAATTGGGAGAAATATGAATTTGGACCACTAGGTGTTTGTAGGAATATCTCATATGTGATATTTGGTTATGATTCATAATTTGAGGGGGTATACGTATCCACAAATGGATACGAGTATGCTGTATCTTGATATATTATGATAAAAAGGTAGATTTTGAGATTTTTGCCCAATTGGGTCATTCTTCACCAAATATATATATATATATATATATATATATATATATATATATATATATATATATATATATACACACACACACACACACACACTAGTTATTTAGATATGATACTATATGTGTTTGATGTTTCATGGGCTATGGGTTGGTGTATCATGAGTGGTGGGAGTATCCTATTATAACATGGTAGGATACACCATAGTGCACCCCATGTGTTTGATATAGTGTATATATGCGTTGTGCTAGAGGGTTGTGTTAGTAGTGTGGGATGTGAGATGATGAGGTGTGGGGTTGTATGCATTTACCTGCTATTGTAGTGTGTGTGGAGTATAACAAGAGGTATCAGTATATGGATGCAAGGTATGTGATTGTCAATTATGATATAAGTATTGAGTCTTGGGCATGTGAGTGTGTGTTATACACTTGTAAGATCTGTGTTCAGGTAAGGAGGTGGTAAGAGCCTAGATCTTATGTGCACTGTGTAGTTGTGAAGTGAGATGCAGACTTTGAACTACAGTAGATGTTACTTGCACAACTAGTTTGTATCAGTGGTTGCAGTGCACTTGGTACACTGCACTGAGTGATAACTACTCATAACAACAGTTGAGATGGTCTATGTGAGGGGTTTTGAGTGTGCATGCATACAAGTCTAGGAGATTCTTTGGTTATGTGTGGACTTGTGATGGCTGGGTTAGTGTATCAGCTGTAGTTAGTAGAATGGGGGTGCTCGAGTTCGGCCATTGCAGGCAGTGTGCCTTAGGGGTGCTCTAATAAGTTTTGACTTGTTTGTAGTGGGCATAAGCAACTATAGTAGTAGCAGTCACTAGGAAGTGCACGTAGGCTTGATGTGCAGGTGGGCAACCTATAGGCTTTGCATCAGAGCAGTATGATGGAATATGAGATGTGGGCATTATGATTCACTTGGGGGTGATAGTTAGTTGTGTAGGTACACTCATGTGTAACTGTGTGTATGTGATGTCTATATTCAGATAATTAACTGTGCAAGAGGGATCAGGTCGGTTGGTGCAAGCTCGAGTAGTGAGTGTCCAAGAGGAGTGCAAGGGAATGAGCACGAGTAAGGTGCAGGTGCTTACGAGCTGGAGTTAGAGGCAATGGAAATGCTAGTACAGGGTCCTTGCACTCGAGTGAAGTGTGTATGGCCTGCATTGTGATTCAGTACAAGAAGCCAGGTGTAAAGACCTTATATGAGTCTAGTGTACAGTCGGGTAGTAGTATGCTAGAAGTGTGAGGGATTAGAGAGCTTCAGGTCTGAGTGAGTGGTGCTCAGATTGCTACCCAATGTGCAGTCTCAAGTGCACCATGAGCTCAGATTCAAGCATCCTAGACTACAAACAGTAAAAGGAACCTGGGTTTTGGTTGTAGGCAGGGCCGTATTTGTTTAGTATTTAGGCTTGTGTGTGTTAGAGTATGTGGATATTCATAGTGGTATGTGTGGCTTTATGTGTGAGAGTGTGACTCTGTGTACACACATAATAGGGAGTACCTGTATCAGAATGTGAAGTATGCGAGGAGTGACGTGTAACATATAGAGTTGTATCAGACACTAGAGCCAGTGCAAGGGGAAAGAGCAGGTCAATGTGAGTATACTAGTAGAATTTGTGTAAATCGGTATACATATTGTGGGGTACAGAGAGATGTCCAAGTGAATGAGATCATGTATAGGTTATATTAGGGTTTTTTGTTAGTAATTAAGGTAATTATCTAGTAGAATAAGTTAATAGGTACTATGACTTAAGTATAGGGTATCTTAACTAAGGTAAGTTGGGATACTAGGAATAGTTGATATATTATAGGATATAATATATAGTTATAAGTCAAGTTATAGGTAATGTTATAGATACCAAGTTAATAGGTAAGGTTAGAGTATTGGCTAAGGTACTAAGTATATATATTACATATATAGGATACATAGTATATGATATTATCTAGTATAGTCTAGTATTAACTAGTGTTAGTTACTATAGCTAGTATACCTAGTATTAACTAATGTACCTTAGATATTAGCAAGGTATGTCTAGTATTAGTTAGGTATTAACTAGTATAAACTAAAATACCTTAGTACGACCTAGAAGACCTAGTGTAGCAAGGTATTGACCTAGTTAACCTAGTATTGGCTAGTATTAATTAGTATGGACCTAAAAGTGGCCTAGAAATATCACCCTTACCAAGTTAAACATATTTATCATTTCAATACACCCAAATAACATGGAATTTCATATATAGGTCACTTTGACTCCAGTTCAGACACAAATTGGTATTGTCAGCTCAGGACCTCAGACGAGTACATTCTCTGATAGTTTTTATTATTTGATAATTACTATAATATAAGTATTATGGAATATTTTATCTGATTCTTGATACGATGGTACACATATTAGTATACTTGGATCCTCGTCATGAGATGTTACTTCTCAGTGATTATCTTGATATTCTCCGTGATTATATAGACCGTGATCATCGCGCTTGTATTGTAGACCTTGTATTATGATTACCGTGTCGTGATGTATCGTTATTTGGATCCATTATACTAGTTGGGGGTAGAAAAAATTTCTTGATAAATATGTGATCAAATCCTTAAATATTGTATTACAGCATGTAGACAATAACCAATCTTATATGATTGTGTTACTTGTAGACAACAGCCAATCATACCGTACATATAGTAATGCTATAGCCTTGATAGTAGACCATGATAAACCCAAGTCCATCAGATATATAACTAGCATTTCCAACACTTAGTGTAGTATCAGCTCTTTTCTATACTCTATTTTATTATATACAATTTATGCCTTATTGTTGCAGATTACATGTCTTTCCTTTATGCCAAATTATGATATCTGTCCATTTCTCTTATCGTCTTGTATTACATTCACCATTAGTGTTTATAGTCATTATCAATTAACTTGGAACTGTTGTTAGGTTGTACTTCGCTCCAATCCTAATTGGATATATTTTTCAGACGACGACTTAGAGGACTGGTGTTCGACACATTACAGACCGCATGGGGTAGATACTGCATCTTTGGACCCTTTAGTTCAGGAGTGATTATCGGGAGGTCTCGCCGGTATTACTGGTGATTTTAGTTATCTTTATTTAGTACTGGTTTTGTTTCCAGCGTGTTAGATTTTTATGATGTAATATTATTACTTTCAGAATTGTTTAGATTGGTGTTGATGTTTAGGATTATCTAGTTGAGACTCGTGACTTCTTTGTTTTATCATATCGTGCCATTATCCTCCTCTAGTCTTATTGTAATTATTGATTTTTATATCATTATTATTTTTTCCTCCATTTTGGAGTTGAGATATCATTGACAGGTTTAGTTTATATTATTGTGTGAGATTGATAGTTAGTATTATAGACCTAGACATCGTTCTACCATCGATGCTGCGACGTATGCTTGACGTACCCACATATTCGTATCCTTATCTCGGGTACGGGTCGTGACACAGCTAGACCTGAGCCTAATACAAATTTGATCGGACACAATTATGATATGACTCAACTAGAACTACACATGAGCCAATTCAATTAGATAAATATGTGTTGGGAGTAAAACAAGAAAATTGTTTTCCCAAACCAAAGAGACTGTGAGAGAACTTAAGAAAAAATACAGAAACCAAATTGCCAATATCACAGAAGAGCTAAAACACAAAGACAAACAATTTTAACGTGAAGAATCCAAGCGAAAAATACCCACGGGAGTATCGGAGTTCAACCCTGAAAAGCCTTCGTTAATGGAATAAGAAATATAACGAGTCCTTACAAACTTCTCACCGATCAAAACCGAATCACCATAATTACTTGAAGTAGAAAACTCTATTATAGGCTCCCAAATAACAAAGATGAAGAGAAGAATTATCCTAGATAATCTCCCATTCGAAGTTGCCTTCAATCTTGTTTCTCTCTCCAAAAGTTTCAAAGATTTAATCTTCTCTCTGATAGAATATGTCTGCATCGCTTTAGGGTTTAGGAAACACCAATAAATAGGCCCTCAAATTCATAGCAAATCTGGACCATTAATTTAATCCAACGGTGTATAAAATATCCTAAAACTCGTACAACCTCGAAAAAATTGAATTCGAGACAGAATTTGGTTTCCCTATGCAGAATGTTTATGTCAGACAAGGACCGAATTTGGGACCGAATTTTGTTTACCCACTACTAATGAGTTCATACTTAAATGGACTGAGTTTGGACCAAGCTTGGAGGGACCGAGCTCGGACTGAACTCAATCAAACCTGGAGAGATTCTGATCAAACGTTGTGCTCTGAACTCTACTTTGACACTTCGAGCTTCTCCGACACATGGATGGTTCTCGTCGCACTTCCTGAGCTTCTCCGACACGTATGGCGCTCGTTGTATGCCGGAGTATTCTCTACATAGGTTTGGAATCTCATCCAACACAAAAAATTTCTCAGTTCCCAACTAGGTGGAGGAGCTCGTCATACCAACGATATGCCTGCCGTACTAGAACTTTTTTTTTGATAGAACCCTCATGAGTATGTCCGCTCCATTGTCCTATATGTGAGCCTTCTCAATATTCACGTCCTTTGCCTCAAGAATATCCCGTATCCTATGATACCGAGTTACAATATGCTTGGACCGACTATAAAATATCGATTTCTTGGCAAGATGGATTGGACTCTGACTATTGTAAAGCAAATTATACTACTTTTTCTTAAGCCCTATTTTATACAAAAAATTCTTCATCCATACCAAATTCTTGCAAGCCTCTATCGCCACAATAAATGCTACCTCTGTCATAGACAATGTGACACACTTATTCAACCATGACTGCCATAAAACCGCTACACCAACAAATATTATAACGTAGCCCGAAGTCAATTTTTTTATGTCTACATCTTCAGCCATATCAGTGTTAGTATATCCGACCATATTTGGCTTGTCACTACCAAATAAAAGCGCTTTCAATCAGCAATGCCCTGAAGGTATCCTAGAATCTACTTGACTACACTCCAATATTTTCTTCTAGGGTTGGAATGATACTTGCTAACCATGCCAACTGCATGAGCAATGTCTGGCCTTGTACACACCATGGAATATATAAGGTTTCCTATAACTGAAGTATACCAAACCTGCTTTTTATCTTTATTTTCATCCTCGGTGGATGGACACTGCTCTGTAGAGAACTTAAAGTCAGCTTCAAGGGGGTTGCTCACTTTCTTTGATTCGTCCACCTCAAAATGCTGAACTATACGGTGAATGTATTTCTTTTAGGAAAAATAAAGTCGCTTAGTCTCTCTCTCTCTCTCTCTCTCTCACTGATCTCTATCCCAAGAATAGTCTTCGCTGCGTCCAAATCCTTTATAGAGAAGGTCATGTCCAGTCGGCAATTCAAATTCTCTATCCTGGTGGCATTTTGACCCACCAATAGCATTTCATACACAGATTAATAATATGATAAAATTATCCTGAACAAAATAATTCACAAACATACAATGGGTCGAAGTCGTATGTGCATAACTATGCTCTTTCATAAATAACTCAAACTTTTTATACCACTGCCCCGAAGCCTGCTTCATACCATACTGGCTTTTCCTTAATCGATAGACTAAATATGACTTGTCCTGCTCATATAATCCCTCTGGCTGCTCCATGTATAACTCCTCCTCTAAATTACCATTAAGGAATGTCATCTTCACATCCTTTTGCTCAACCTCTAAGGAAAAATTGGCTTCTAACTAGCATAACCCATATAGATCACAACTTGATGACCGGTGAGAAATTTTTATCGAAATCTATACCCTTCCACTGAGCCTTTAACTACTTGTCCTGCTTTTTATCGAGGGCGAGTAGCATCTTTTGTCTCCTTCACTCTGAACATCCATCGATACATCAAAGCCTTCTTTTCCTTTAGCAACCACACCAACTCATAAGTGAAGTTTTCTTGTAAGCAAGTCATCTCCTCCTACATGGCCTATATTCGCTCTTGGCTGTATTTATCTTTCATCGCCTCGTGAAGCTATAGGGTTCCCCCCCGTCAGTTAATAGCATATACTAATAAGACTAGTATTTTATAGATTATTAATGCTCTTTCGTGCTCCTCCTTAATAGAATCTCTGGTGCTAGCTGTAAAGTGACAACCTCATTCTCTATAAGAACTTTCTCATCATTATGCCCATCCTCTTGAGGGTCACCCTGACCACCATCATAAGGCTGATGATCAAGATTGGGAGCATCTCCATGTACTGGATCTCGTGTAAATGGATTCTCTGTAGTATCCTCTGGAAATAGCTTGAAGCGTGATAACTCTAACTCAAGCAATTCCTCAGCGTCAAAAGGCATCTCAAAATCCTAAGTGTTAGTCATGGTCTGATCCTCGACAAATACTACATCCTTGTTTCTATAGATCTTTCCTTCCACGGGGTCATAGAGTCTACATCCAAACTCATCCCGACCATAGCCGACAAAAATATACTGCCTCATCTTCAACTCAAGTTTAGATCTCTCATCTTTCCATACATACATGAAGGCCTTACAACCAAACACTTAAAGTTGATGGTCTGATCGCTCCTTGTTGTACCATACTTTATCAGGCATATTGTAACGACCTGTTCCTCTCAGTCCAGAAAGTCAATTTAAATAGTGCAAGTGTAACGAACCGACCTTGCTTCCTCGGTGAGATGACTCGTTTGATGCAAAGGTATTCATACTTGGCCCTTCAGAAATTCAGACTTAGACTTTACAAAGGCACGCTCATAGTCTCGCTCGGTCGATGCGATACATCGCTAAGGTGGGTGGCTTCGATGAACTGTCTTTGCTTAGCCTGCACATTTAAAATACGGACGATACATGTTAGTTCCTAGGTAAAACACTTGTTTCATACTAATAAAAGAAGTGAACTGTCCGGACCCACATCCGGATATGGGAACACGAGTACATGAACAATGCCCAGCCTACACCGTAGCATCGACGGTAGAATACTGTCTAGTTCAACAATACTATATAAATATCTCACACAATAATATATGAACCTATTAATGATATCTCAACTCCATACGGAGGACAAGATGACAATATTTAGTGATAATTAATACTCAATCACAATATCTATAAGAAAAAAATGGTACGATATCAAAATAGAAGAATACAAATCATAAAGTCATAGTTAGAGTAATCACAACAATATCTCCAAGTCTAAGAGTCTAACAATGATCACAATGAGTCTAAATATAAATAATAACTCAAATGTCTAAGCTAGAGACATATCAAGTACAATAAAATAGTACTAGCTAAGAGTGTGCCATAGCTAGCTGTGTCTCCTCGATAACTGGTACTGGATTCTCCGATACTATGGGTACTATCTCTGCTAGCTCTCCACCCCGAGGGCCGTAATATGTAGGACACCAGTCCTCTAAATAATCATCTAAAAATGTATCTAGTCAGGATTAGAGCGAAGTATAAAACTCTGAAAGCAGTTAAAAATACATGGTAGAGAATGTATAACAAATAATAGAAAAGAATACAGTTCCAAGTGATTAATGTGGAATGACCATACAAGGATGGAGAGTGTTAGTTAGTCTTTCTCTTTTAGCTTTGCCATCCGATTCTATAAAGCCCATCTCTTGCAAGAGACAATTGAGGGGAAAGATCAGCCTAACGGCTTCCTTACTTATTGTTATAAGATGCACTGGTAACTAGAAAATAGAAATATAACTGAAATAAGCATATAAACATGATAGGTAGCTGAAAAGATAAATACATGCAATATGGCAAGAACTGTAATTAAGAGAAACTAGAGTAATGTTTATGTAATTTTAGAGCACAAGTTCGTTATGTGGTCGGCTTAAGTTGCACACGAATTTACTAAGGTAACTCAATTACACGTGAGGTGTATAATCAATATGCATACGAATACACTAAGAGGTTGATCACATAACCAACTTCTACTCCCCTGCCCCAACCGATACTCATGGATCCAATCATGATACGTTACGCACACGAATATAATATAAGCACACGGAGCATACGAATAAATACATAAACAAGGAATACCCGATGCACACGATAAAGTACATATTTATGGAGTACCCGATACATACGATAAAATGGATAACATCTCTTGATAGGATCCATATAGTACTAGTCCGTGTACCATCATGTCAGAATCAAGTATACTAGTTCTCAAACATGCGATATATACACTATCATGTAATAAAAACTAACAGAGAGATGTGCTCGCCTGTGGTCCTAGCAAATGATGCAAATCATGCCGAACTGGTGTCACACAAATATATATATGAATTTTAATATCATTTACTATATTAGAATAAGAAATAAACTTAAATAATTAGAATACAATCTTTAGGACATTTTTAGGTTACAAAAGTCAAAATAGGTCAAACTAGGTTAACACCTTGATTCTATGTCCAAACCTGGCTTCTAAGATGATTACTAGGCTAAACTAGTTGATACTAGGTTATACCTAGGTTTCTTTGTCCATACCTTGAAGGTATTAGCTAAACTAGCTATTAAAACTAAGGTATCTACATAGATGATATATTTGGAACTGCTTTCAAAATTTTATATCACGTAGTGCACCTTACCGTTGCTTCGATAATTGGAGCACCTCACTAGCCATTGCCTTCCTATAAATCTCACACCCTTGTCCTAGACATGCCCGTCTTCTATTCTGACCTTTGTGTAACTTATAATTATGCTCTCTTGTGCTACATTTTAGTCGTATAATATTCGTCGCGGACGTTTGTATTTAATTCTAATTAAATACGATTTTTGTATCCTTGTGCGTTCCAATTAAAATTGGAGACACAATCTTGACCCGTTTTGTGCAACCCAAATTTTGATAAAATTCTACTCTGAGTCCTCTATGTCCATGATACTTGTGTCCCACCTAATTTTAGCTCTATGTACTTCTAATTAATTCCAGAACAATATGCACACAAATTTTAATTAATTTAATCTGAATTCCGTCTTTGTGCAATTTTCAAATTGTTCGGCATTTTTATGCAAAAGCGCATTGAGGTGTCCACACCATTGGATAATACATGAAGAAAACTCGTTTTCCCCTTCACATGAATTTTTTTCATAATTTTCGGAATGTGCAAACGCGCAACATCGGCCCTCATTGAATCCTAGCCCTTGTATTTAAACAATACAAATTTTAGCCTCCAAACATTCCCATGGGAGGCCAAGGCCCAACCCCAAGAGTTGACCAAGCCAAAATCTCCTAGGACAAACCCAAACCTAAAATTTTATATGTATATATATATCACATATTCCTTTATTTTCCCAAAATTCCAAACTCAAACCCCAAACCTATTTTTCCACAGCCGAATTCCCTTTTCATCTCATATTCTTCTTCCTCTCCTTCCCTGTCTACAACCGTCGGCCGGAGAACCCAACCTCACCGGAGCTTTCGCCATAGTCCGCCAACACCACCGCTCCCTCTCTTCTCCTCCATTTCCTCCACTTGAAGTCGACCACAACCCGCATCACCGACTTCCTCGCCACGAGCAGCCCAGACCCGCCTCGCTGTGTCGCTGCCCCGCTCGCCTGAGAGTACTGCACCGCCTCCTCGTCGATCCGTCCCCGGCCACCCTGACCTCGTCGATCATCTCTCAGCCTGACCACTCGTCCTCCTTCCAGTTTCCACCGCCACGACTGACTTTTCGCCGTCTCCTCCCTGTCATCTCGACCCCGAGCAACTCTGGCGTCGTCTCCGAGTTCCCAGACTGCACTGCAACCGAGACTCGACCACAGCTCCACCTCAAACTCCTTCTTCCCCGACTCGAACGACCCTGAGCCGCTGTGCTCCGCCGGCCTCGACTCTCCGGACCACCGCCATTATCACCTCGACCGCCTGCATCTCGTTCCAGCCGAGCTTGTCATGACCCGCACCCAGAATTTGGGCACGAGTACGTGGGTACGTCTAGCCTACGCCGTAGCTTCGACGGTAGAATGCTGTCTAGGTCATGATACTATCTAAATAATCTCATACGAGCATCCAACTCCATAAGGAGACACGGATAACACAATATAATATAAACAACATACTCAATCACATAACTACAGCATGATAAGATATCGTAGAATAAATAAAATGCAACACAAGTCTAAATAGAAATAATCTAACTCAATAATAATATCCAAGTCTCAACAAAGTATGCCGGAGACAAATCCGGTACCATAAACTGCTAAAAGAAACTAACTAGATAACTAGTGATCCCGGCTAGACCTCCCGGAATTATAACTGGACTACCAGATCCAAGTCTGCAGCTACTCTCCCTATGGTCAATAAAATGTCGAACACCGGTCCTCTAAGGCGCAGTCTGAAAAAATATTTCAAGTCAGGATGGAGCAAAGTACATCTCTAACAACAGTTCTACATCAATGATATAAACTATGTAGCAGTAAATAGATAAAAATATATAAGATGGATATACATGTACGAGATATATACAATAAAAGAAATACTGGAAATACTTTAAATAGATACAGGAAGGAACAATATGTCAATGAACAAGAATGCTATGACTAAGTGTGTGAGTACTAGCTTTAACATGTGATCGGCTTGAGAATTGTATGAGAATAATGGCCTGGCTAGTCATACGTGCGGTGTATGACCAACACTTTTGAGAAAACAAGACTTGTACATGAAGGATATGATCACATATCTACACTAAAATACTTTCCACCCCCGACTGTTATACTAGATCCAACCATGGTACGCTATGGCACGGGATTCCCCAAGAAGATAACGACTCTTCCTGAGAATCATTGTTTGTACATGTACAAGATAAACAATGAAACAAGACTTGTACAAGATACACCATAAACAAGGAATAACATATCATGACGAGATCCGAATATACCAATCCGTGTAACCATCGTGTCAAGAAATATGGATATTTACACTAGATACAATGGACATAGATGATATCATAAATAAGAAACTATCAGAGAATATACTCGCCTGGGGTCCTTAGTTGTCAATACCAATATCCTGCTCCTGAAGTCTCGCAGGACGATCCAATAGTCCTATACACATATAATATAATACAATATTACATCAGACATTACACTAACAAACACAAAACACGATGAACTCAGAGACTACGCTAGGGTTGTCACGTCTGTAATTGTTATGCAATACAAACAGTCAATGATACGGTCTTGCCAGTATGTCGGTGTACATATGGCAGTCTGATCACTAATACTCAGGGTTACAAGGTCATGTGCAACTACGGGATATCTGCAGCTATACCTAGGGGTCATATAGTATGTACACATTGCAGTCATAATCAATATTATCATTTAATTACTTATAATATGTATATACATACCATATATCTATATAGGTATCTAACCAATAATTTTATGGATACCAAAGAATACATATACTGAATATATATATATACATACACCAAGTGAATAATATACATATACTATATATATATATATATATATATATATATATATATATATATATATATATATATATATATATATATATATATATATATATATATATATATATATACACCAATACATACATACTAACACATATACATATGCTACATATATATATATCAAATACGTATATACTAAACATATACTATATACATACCAATTGTATTTATACATATACTAATACATACACACTAATTAAGTATATCCATATATCAACAATATGCGTATACGCGTACGTGTACGCGTACGCGTACACAACAAGAAGGAGAACTTGAACCTGTGCGAGCAGAAATAAGGCGTTCGATGACGAGGTGAGGGCTGCTCTTACTGCTACTTGTTCAGGCGAGCTCGGTCCGGTTCAGTATCGTCGAGGAGAGACGCTCAGGCTGCTGCTGGTCGTGCTCGGCGATTCAGTGGGGTGGTCGGCTCGGCGTGGAGGAGGACATGGAAGAGGGGAGGAGAGCAGGTCGTGAACAGCGGGTCAAGGGGGTTGCTTCGGTTGGCTGGGCGAGGTTGTGACGGGGAGGAGAGGAGAGGAGAGGTGGTGTTCAAGTTAGGGGCTGAGTTGTGGCGAGCTCTCCGGTTGGCGAGAGGAGGGATGAACCGCGGTAGGGCGGTTATGTCTTGGTCGGGATCCGCTTAGGCGAATGTAGCGCTCAGGCGAGTCGGGGTCCAGGCGGGCTATCGTCAGCTTGCTGTCGGGTTCAACTCTGGCGGAATTACGGGTCTCGGGTTCAGGCGAATGCAGCTGGGCTTGGCTTCTCCGACGAGGATGCTGGCGGTACAAGGGTGAGGAGTGGCCGGAGATGGATAGGGAAGATGGGAAGGGAAAGATCGACTGATGGCTTGGTTTTGGTTGAAGGGAAATAAAAGAAAGGAAAAGTAAAAAGAGTATTTATACATAAAGGGGTTGGTTTGACCTAGAAAGGTTTGACTTTGATCAACTCCTCGGGAAAAGTCCTTATCATGTAGGTATTCTAAGGGCTATGATTCAATTAAATTAAAATGAATGGCTATGATGCCTTGGTTCAAGGTTTTGAGGGCCATGGTTCAAGAAGGTTGATGTTGCAATTTTACACTCCCAAAAATTATGGAAAAATACACATGAAGGGGAAATGAGTTTATTTACGTGTCATGTCCAACGGGATGGATACCTTAATGCACTTTTGCACAAAAGTGCCCAACAATTGGAATATTGCACAAAGTGAGGTTTATGATTTTTAATTAATTAAACTAAATACAATAGGTGTTCTAAAATTAATTAGAAGTACAAGGGACTGAAATTGAGTAGGACACAAGTGTCATGAATGAAATAGACTCAGAATAGAATATTACCCTAATTTGGGTTGTTCAAAATGGATCGAGATTGTGTCTCCAATTTTGATTGGAACACAAAAGGATACAAGGTTTGATTTATATAGAATTAAATATAGTCGGTTGCGACGAATGTTGTACGACTAAAATAAAGCACAACAAGACATGGTTATGAGTCACACAAGGATCAAAATAACAGTCTGGCACGTCTAGGATAAGGATGTGAAATATGTTGGAAGACAAAGGCTATTGTAGTGCTCTAATTATTGAAGCAATGGTAAAGTACAACAATCAAATAAAATCACAGCAATTTAATATAATTAATTGTAATGCAATCATTTACACATTAAATTATGAAAAGACGAAAATACTCCTAATACGAAATGTGGGGGTGACAAGTCTACCCTCCTTAAAAGAATTTTGTCCTCAAAATTAAAATAAACTAGCGCAAACAAACAATCCGACAAAGAATTATACCTCAAGTCTCGAAGAGATACGGATACTGCTCGCGCATTTTCTCCTATCTCTCCCAGGTTGACTCGCTTGGAGAGTGGTGTCTACATGCAACACGAACCAAAGGAATAGTCTGGTTCCGCAATACCTTATCTCTACGATCCAAGATCTCAACGGGTTGTTTAGGATAGCTGAGCGTCGGTCCAACTTCGATCTCCGAGTGATCTAGTACGTGACTAGGATTTGCCATGTACCCTCTCAACTGTGACACATGGAACACGTCTTGCAGTCCTTCTAGTGCAGGCAGCAAGTCAAGTCTATAGGCCACTGCACCAACCCTTGCAAGAATACTGAAGGGCCCGATGTATCGTGGACTAAGTTTTCTGTCTCTACCAAAACAAATCGTGCCCTGTGTCGGAGAATTCTGTAGGAACACCAAATCGCCAACCTAGAACAAACAATCTTAACACGCAATCTAAAATAAAACAATCACAAACCAAAAGAACAAAACCTATACCTGAAACTCTAGGGGTCTACGATGGCTATCGGCCCAATGCCTCTATCTGTCCTGCGCCACTCGCAGTCTGTCTCTGATAAGTTTCACCTTTTTTGCTGCATCCACGAGCATTTCTGGTCCTAACAAAGCTCTCTCTCCAACATCATCCCAAGATAAAGGTATACGACACCTTCGTCCATATAAAGCCTCGAATGGTGATATCTCAATGCTGGCCTGGTAGCGGTTGTTGTAAACAAACTCTATTAGGTGTAGATGATGCTCCCAAGAACCTCCGAGATCCAAAATACAAGTGCGTAGCATGTCTTCAGGAGTCTGAATAGTCCTTTCAGACTGCCCGTCTGTTTGGGGGTGATACGCGGTACTGAACTTGAGCTGAGTGCCCAAGTTAGCCTGCAAACTCCTCCAGAAGTGGGAAGTGAAACGACTATCCTGATCTGAGATAATACTCACAGAAACTCTATGTAATCTGACAATCTGCTGTACGTACATCTCTGCTAACTTCTCTATCGATGTACCCACTTTGAATGGTAAGAAGTGGGCTGATTTGGTCAACCTATCTACGATGAACCAAATTGCGTCCTTTCCTCCTAGATAACGTAGAAGTCCTGAAACAAAGTCCATAGTCATGTGCTCCCACTTCCATTCTGGAATGGGTAAAGGTTGAAGCAATCCACCTGGCCTCTGTCGATCTGCTTTTACCTATTGGCACACTAAACATCGGGATACAAAGCATGCTACCTCGTACTTCATACCATACCACCATACGTGCTCCCTTAAATCTCGATACATCTTGTTGGCTCTGGGATGCATCGAGTACTGAGAGCGATGTGCCTCCTGCAAAACCTCTTTGCGCAGCTCTCCACTTGGCACACACATCCTTGTGCCATGCCACAAAGATCTATCATCCGTAATAGTGAAGTCATCTGTCAATCCTGTCCGAACTTGTGCCCTAATATTCCTTAGAGTCTCATCATCATACTGTGCAGCCTTAATTCTGTCCACCAGCTCGGATTGTATCTGTAATCCCCATATCTGAATCTCAATACCTGAAACTAGTACTTCAATTCCTAAGCTCTCTAGATCAGCTAATAAATGTCTATCTGTTGTCAAGTACATAGCCATCGGATACCTGCTCAAGTCATCGGCGACTATGTTGGCTTTTCCTGGATGGTACTGTAATTAGATATCAAAATCTTTCATCGACTCTAACCACCTTCTCTGCCTCATATTCAGCTCCTTCTGTATAAATATGTACTTTAAGCTTTTGTGGTCTGTGAAGATCTCCACACGCTCTCCGTACAGATAGTGTTTCCATAGTTTTAAAGCGAAGATAACTGCTGCTAACTCCAAATCGTGAGTTAGATAGTTCTTTTCATGAGGGCATAATTATCTTGAAGCATAGGCAATTACTTTTCTGTGCTGCTGAAGAACGCATCCTAAACCTTTTCCTGAAGCATCACTGTAGATAGTGAAACCCCTTGTCCCTGATGGCAACGTCAAAACTTGAGCTGTCATCAATCTCTTCTTCAGCTCATCAAACGTGGCCTGACATTCCTCTGTCTAGACAAAATCTACATCTTTCTTGGTTAGCCTAGTCATCGGCTCTGCAATCTTGGAGAAGTCTTTTACGAACCTCCTGTAGTATCCTGCTAGTCCGAGAAAGCTCCTGATTTCAGCTACCAAACTAGGGGTAGCCCATGACTCCACTGCCTCGATCTTCTTTGGGTTAACTAAAATTTCGTCACCCATCACCATATGTCTAAAAAATTTAACCTTGTCAAGGAATAACTCACACTTTGAAAGCTTCCCGTACAACTCTTCCTTCCTGAGGGTCTCCAAGACCATCCTCAGGTGCTCTTCGTGCTCTTCTGGGGTTTTCGAATATACAAGAATATCGTCGATGAACACCACTACGAACTTGTCAATGTACTGGTGGAATACCTTGTTCATCAAGTTCATGAATATTGTTGGTGCATTGGTTAAACCAAACGGCATTACCGTGAATTCAAATTGGCCATATCTGGTCCTAAAAGCTGTCTTCGATATGTTTTCTTTCTTCACCTTTACCTGGTGATAGCCTGACCTCAAGTCTATCTTTGAAAACAACTTTGCTCCGCTCAACTGATAGAAAAGATCATCTATCCTTGGTAGCGGGTATTTGTTCTTGATAGTGAGGTTGTTCAGAGCTCTATAGTCGATACACATGCGTACTGTGCCATCCTTCTTCGGTACGAACAATACCGGAGCTCCCCATGGTGATAAACTGGATCTAATGAAACCTTTGTCCTGTAGCTCCTCAACTTGCTTCTTCAGTTCTACCAGCTCGCTGTTGTTGACTCTATAGACATGTTACGAAATAGGCTCCACTCCTGGTACCAAGTCTATAGAGAATTCAATATCTCTGTCTGGCGTCAAGCCTGGCAACTCCTCTGAAAATACATCCAGGAACTCCACTATCAGAGGATATGGCAACTCCTCTTCTTCCTTTCTAGCTCCATAAAAAGTGCCTCTGCTCTGCTTTGCTGCTCCTCTGGCGACCTCAAACTCTGGCTCTCTTGGTGGTCGAAATATTATTCTGCCTCCATGACAATCAATAGAAGCATGGTATTTACTCAACCAGTCCATTCCGAGTATAATATCATATCTCGGAAGTGTCATGACGAGTAAACTCATGCTCAACTCTCGGCCTTCTAATGACACTCTTCGATCCTTGTAATAATCACGGACTAGGATAATGCCTCCTCCTGTCGTGATCTTGCAAGTCTTATCTAATGGTTCCATTTCTAAACGATGCTTAAGGGCATAAGATACAGATATGAAACTATAGAAAGTGTCGAAATCAAATAATACAAGTGATGGAATAGAATCGAGAGAAACTGAACCTGAAATTACATCTCCAGCCAGCTCGGCCTCCTCAGTTGTCATGGCATAAGCTCATCTCTGTGGTGCTCCTCTCTGCTGCTGCTGCTGGTTCTGAGCAAACCTCTGCTTCTATTATGGAAGTGGAGGTCCCCTCTGCTGGCATCCTGGTACAGTAGGTACCCTGGCTGATCCTCTTTGAGCGGCTGCTCTACCCTGACGAGCCTGAATATATGGGCAGTCACTAAGCTGATGTGCTGATGATCCACAGGACAAGCAAGTACCCAATCTTTTCCTGTAGATGTCTCTAGTATGTCCCATCTTTCCGTAATATGTACACTGGGCAACTGGTTGATTATGTCTCTGTGGTTGCTGCTGCTGGATGTGTCCACGAACTGGTGCCTGTTGCTGATGCTGCTGCTGGTATGGCCTCTATTGTTATTGTTGTTGAAAGTGTGGGCGCTTGTCCGTTCCTGTGTTACCACTTGTTCCTCCATAAGTGTCGCATCCTCTCGTGGGCCTGAGGTCCAAGTCATCTTCAACAATTTGGGCATCCATCAGAATACCCTCAAATATAGCAGTACGTCGTCTCGAAGTACGAGACTTGATCTCTCTATTCAATCCCTTCATGAATTTTTGTGCTCTTTCTCCTAGGTCTCGAATCATTGATGGCCCGAATCGACTCAATCGGCAAAACTCTGTGGCGTATTCGTCGACTGACATGCTTCCTTGGACCAAGTCATGGAACTGACTTTCCAATGCTCCCAAAGCCACATTAGGAAAGAACTTTTCCTTGAAGATCTCCTTAAAGTCCTCCCAAGTAAGTCCTTCAACAGCGAGTCTCAGCTCTGTACGATACCACATCAGAGCGATATCAAACATCTGGCTGCCAGCAGCCTCGATCTGAAGAATCTCCTGAATCTGCGCGAAATGCAAGCTTCTCTCTATGTCCTTTAGCCATTCGTCAGCGTAGAGTATTCCCTCAGTGCCTTTGAACTCTCGAGGCATCATCCTCTTAAAGTCCACTATTGTACCTGGCCTCTAGTATTGCTGGCTAGGATGCTGTTGTTGTCGTGCTACTCTCTCCACAGCCTGGAGAGCCACCTAATGAGCGTTCTCCATATTCTCTCTCATCAGCTCTGTCTATGCCTGGTGTGCCTCTTCTTGCACCCTCTGAGCCTCAGCTTGAACACGCTGAGCTTCTATTGTTGCTCTCTGGGCCTTTAGCATACCATGGATCAATGCGAACATTTGTCCCCCGTCATTAGGCACTCCTTCGGGAATCGGTGTCGGTGGAAGGTTGTCCGCCATAGTTGGGGCAATCCTCTGAACTGGTAGAGTAGGAATCCCGTTAGCTGCAGATACTCCCACTTGAACAAGAGATGTAAGAGGAACCTCGGATGTCTGTTCGTCAGGTCGAGAGGTGGCAGGCCCCTCTGAAGTTGATGCTCCCGCTCTTAGCGATCTAGTCTGTATCGGCATCCTGAAGACAGACCAAAGAATCAATTAAGGTGAAGATACGATATCATCAAGGAAGGTCAGTAGAATTCTAAAAGAAGCAATTATTTAGAATAGCATTACAAGATCAGAATTTCTTGGTTGTGATTGAGCATACTCTCATCCTAAATCCTATTTCTTATATCCTATCGCAGGCTCACAATAGTACAACTAAGTTGTCGTACTACCACGATATCGCATAACTTGCAAAACTAGACCTGCATGGGCCACCACTAAAAATATGTCATGACCCGCACCCGGTATAGGGGCATGAGCACGTGAGTACGTCCAGCCTACGCCGCAGTATCGGCGGTAGAACGCTATCCAGGTCACAATAACACTAATATAACTGTCAACTTGTCAATGATATCAATCTCCATAAGGAGGACAATATACATCTCACAATAGCTCATAATATAATCTCAATCACAATAACTATAAGATTATAAAGGCACGATAAAAGATAAGAATAATGACATAGTTAAACACCATGTCTCAAAATAGAGATAAACCACAGTCTAGTTGTCCAACATATAAAGTCTCCACAAGTCTTAACATAAACTAAGAATAAGTCTAAACATAAACTCAATAAACCTTAAATACGTCTTAGTGCATAAGATAAAGAATGTCGAGATAGCTGCAGGTAATGTCTCCTCTAAAGGAATAGTCTCCTCTATGATCTCCGGTGTGTAGTCTGCATCTATACCCGGTCCATAGTGTGTGGTACAGAAATTCTCAAGATCCTCTGGAAAAAATATCCAGTCAGGATTGGAATGAAGTACAAGCACTAACAACAGTTCTACATATATTGACAAAATCAATAACACGGTGTAAAGAAATATAGGACATATATGAATACTGGCAATAAGAAATACTGGACATAATAAAGTACTGCAAGAAATACTGGAATAAAGAAATATTGGAACATCATCATCAATGTACATCTAGCAACGAAATAGAAATACAAGTGCATGCTAGAACAATGAACTGGAATATAATGAGTACTAGAACAATAACTAGAACATATAGAGATGCTAGATCAATATAATAGAGATACATGTCAAGAACATCTAACTAAGTGTGTGAAACATCAATATATCATGCGATCGGCTTGGGACTGATCAGGCTTGTTACATATGATTAGCTATGATTCATGTAAGGTCAGGCTAACCATCCAGATAGTTATGATGCGAGCAATAGTCAGGCTAATCACATGTAACAGGCTATAAGGCATGTAATGGTCAGGCTGTACCGACGTGAGGTGTGGGTGATCTATGATGCATGTAGAGTTGGGTATGATCACATAAGCTACTAATATTTCCCTATTTTCCCCAGCTATCACGATGGATTCCAAGTCATGACTCCTCGTGACAGGTCTCGATAATGCCAACTCGTGTAAACAACAGTGTCGGAGTCATGTACGCTATACAACAAGAATTATAGAGATAATCAACATAATGGAAACTGTCAGAGAATGTACTCGCCTGTGGTCCTTAGCTGGCAATGCCAATGTCCTGGTTCCAAAGTATCGTCTGAGTGATCCAACAGTCCTATAGACATATCATATAGTAATATTGTATCAGATATTACACTAACACACACAATCAAAACATAGTGATCTCAGAGACTATGCTAAGGGTGTCACGTCTGTAGTTGCTGTGCATAACAGACAGTCAATGGTACGGTCTTGCCAGTACGTCGATGTACATATGGCAGTCAGCTATCATGCTACATGGTCATAGGTCAATGTAACTACGGGGTATCCGTGTTTACACTCGGGTCGTCTAGTACTTAGACATATTATATATATTATTAATTAACATATATTAGGGAGATATATACAATACGTCTATATATGTATATATACTAAGAGAATCTATACTATATATATATATATATATATATATATATATATATATATATACCAATCAATTTTTATACATATTACACGTATACTAGGGAATACCTATACAATACATACACATAGGCATACATATACTAATTGAGAGTATACTATATATGTATATGTGTATATACTTATATACCTTTAACCATATACTAATACGTATGCCAATACGTACATACTAATTTATATGCCAAATATACATTATACGTATATTAACCCATACTGAAAACTAATACATACACTAAGTGCCTACACCCATGTACCAATATACAACATGTGCATACTATCATAGCTAGATATACCCATGCCTATAATAAAGAATACGCGTACGCGCGTGCGTGTAATAAGGAGAACTCGGACCAGGGTACGTGGGACGAGTTGTGTGTGTCTAGGTTGTCGCGGGGTATTCGGTTGGGCAGTCGAGGGATTGACAGCAGGTTCTCGCGGTCTCCAGTGTGTTTGACATCGTACAGGCGGTCGTCAATAAGTGGAAGCGGGTTGAAATTGAAGTTGGGTCTTCACAACAGGTGGTCGGTTCGGTGGAGTGCTGGTGTCGGTTGGCAGCAGGTCAGTGGCTCCAGGCTTCTCCGGTTCAGCGGTCAGTCCGATCGAACTCCGGGGCTGAGTCAGGCGAGTTCTCCGGTTGGCGAGAGGAGGGGTGAACCGTGGTGGGGCGGTGATGGCTTGGTCGGGATCCGCTCAGGCGAATGTAGCGCTCAGGCGAGTTGGGGTCCAGACGGGCTATCGTCGGCTTGTTGTCGGGTTCAACTCCGGCGGAACTGCGGGTCTCGGGTTCAGGCAAATACAACTGGGCTTGGCTTCTTCGGAGAGGATGCTGGCAGTGCAAGGGTGAGGAGTGGCCGAAGATGGATAGGTAAGAGGGGAAGGGAAGGATTGGCTGATGGCTTGGTTTTGGTTGAAGGGAAATAAAAGAAAGGAAAAGTAAAAAGAGTATTTATACATAAAGGGGTTGGTTTGACCTAGAAAGGTTTGACTTTGGTCAACTCCTTAGGAAAAGGCCTTCTCATGTAGGTATTCTAAGGGCTATGATTCAATTAAATTAAAATAAATTGCTATGATGCCTTGGTTCAAGGTTTTGAGGGCCATGGTTCAAGAAGATTGATGTTGCAATTGTACACTCCCGAAAATTATGGAAAAAAACACATAAAGGGGAAATGGGTTTATTTTTGTGTCATGTCCAACGGGATGGATACCTTAATGCACTTTTGCACAAAAGTGTCCAACAATTAGAATATTGCACAAAGTGAGGTTTATGATTTTTAATTAATTAAACTAAATACAATAGGTGTTCTAAAATTAATTAGAAGTACAAGGGACGAAAATTGAGTGGGACACAAGTATCATGAATGAAGTAGACTCAGAATAGAATATTATCCTAATTTGGGTTGTTCAAAATGGGTCAAGATTGTGTCTCCAATTTCGATTGGATCACACAAGGATACAAGGTTTGATTTATATAGAATTAAATATAGTCGGGTGCGACAAATATTGTACGACTAAAATGAAGCACAATAAGACATGGTTATGAGTCACACAAGGATCAAAATAACAGTCTGGCACGTCTAGGACAAGGATGTAAAATCTGTTGGAAGACAAAGGCTAGTGTAGTGCTCTAATTATCGAAGCAATGGTAAAGTGCAACAATCAAATAAAATCACAACAATTTAATATAATTAATTATAATGCAATCATTTACACATTAAATTATGAAAAGACGAAAATATTCCAAATCTGAAATGTGGAGGTGACAGCTAGAGGTACCAGCAGAAAAATATGTTGCATGTGCCCAATTACAGCTCCGTCTGAACGCACACGATTGGTGGAACGTGCATCGAAGATCTCTCTTAGTAGGCAATAAATTAGAGACGATCGCGTGGGCTGCCTTTCATGGTGCATTCGAAGAGAAGTTTATACCCCCTCCCGTTCGTCGGCTAAAGGAGAACGAGTTCATACAGCTCATCCAAGGCAATATGATAGTGATGCAGTACTCCGCCGAATTCAATCGGCTCGCCAAATTTGTAAACTTATATTTACCTGATACGGTGAGTCATGTAAGACGATTTGAAGGCGGCCTGCGACCTGCCATCTATGCGCACGTAGTCGTTCCCCAAAAGCTGACTATGCAGGAAGTTCTGAATCATGACATTTTTCTTGAACCGCAGTATCCTTCAATTGCTGTCGGCACTGTGCATACTTTCAATCACAAGCGCCATAGCAACGCAGGAGGAAACACCATTCCAAAGCTTCAAATAAAGACGGTCAGCAGAAAGGAAAGTTAAGCCAAACATGTTTCTTCTGTAAGAAGCCAGGGCACACCATCGAGAAAATTGTTTGAAGCATGTGTTATGCCTCGCTTGCGATGAATCAAACCATGGAGTTCATGACTATACGTTGTGCCACTCTGATCATCGCCCTCAACATCCAAATTCTGCCATAATATCTCAAGCCAACTGAGACGCGCCGCAGCAAGAGCATCATCAAGATCAAGGCCGGGTGTACACGTTGACACGGGAAGAGGCCCTAGCATCGGACACCATTGTGTCAGGTATATTACTTTTTAATAACATACATGCTCGCGTGCTATTTGATTCTGATGCAACGCATAGCTTTATATCCACGAATTTTGTCGTGGAAAACAAAATAAAAATGACACTATTGTATCTAGACCTTAGTGTTAGTACCCCATAGGGCATAAAAATACATGTTCGTTCAGTACGTCAGGGCGGTCATGTCTGTATTGGGGGAGAAAACTCTCGCTTAATGTGTTAGTCCTAGATGTTCGGGATTACGATATCATCTTGGGGATGGATTGGCTCGGGCTTGCTCGGCAACTATCGAATGTGCAGAGAAACGTGTCATCTTTCGTCTACCAGGAGAGGCCAAATTCTGCTACACGAGTGGTTCAGCAACAAATACGTCAAAGACCTGCATGGTAATTTTTTCGATGTCAGCTCGACGGATGCTACACTCTGGATGCGAGGGATACTTAGCGTCAGTTCAGGACACGCAATTGGATTACAAAAATGTTAAGTCTTTTTTTTGGCGGAGTTCCCTGATGTGTTTCCGGGTGAACTACCTAGCATGCCACCCGATTGAGAAATCGAGTTCACCATCGATACCTTCCCAAATATCTAACCAATTTCTAAAGTCCCGTACGGAATGGCCCTTGCTGAACTAAAGGAATTAAAGTATCAACTACAAGAAATACTTGACCGTGGATATATTCGTCCGAGCGTGTCCCCTTGGGGTACGCCGGTACTCTTTGTAAGGAAGAAGGATGGAACATTGTGACTCTGCATAGACTATCGGGAGCTAAATAAGGTCACTATCTGAAACAAGTATCCCCTACCTAGGATTGACGACCTCTTTGATCAGTTGCAAGGAGCATTAGTGTTTTCAAAGATAGACATGCGCTCTAGCTACCACCAATTAAAGATCAAACTAGAGGACAGGCCGAAGTCAGCATTTCGGACCCGCTATAGCCATTATAAATTTTCTCTCATACCGTTCGGACTGATGAATGCTCCTGTCGTATTCATAGATTTGATGAACCATGTGTTCTGACCATTCCTCGATAAGTTTATGGTAGTATTCATAGACGATATCTTAGTGTACTCGAAGAATAAGGATGAACACGCAGGACACCCGAGGATGGTGCTTCAAACTCTTTGAGACAAGACAAGTGCAAATTATTGTTGTAAACATGAACACGAAGTCTGTCTCTGATGAACAACCATCTCAGGCCCTAGCCAAACACGAAGAACAAGAATAAGGATGAACACGAAGTCTGTCTCTGATCAGCTTAACCTTCTCTGCTACATCCATAACTATCTCAGGCCCTAGCAAAACTCTCTCTCCAACATTATCCCATGACAAGGGAGTATGACATCTCCGACCGTACTGAGCCTCAAATGGTGGCATCTCTATACTAGCCTGGTAGCTGTTGTTGTAAGCAAACTCTACCAAATAGAGATGGTCTTCCCAAGATCCCCCAAAATCTAGTACACAGGTACGTAGTATTCCTCAAGAGTCTGAATGGTCCTATCTGACTGTCCATCCGTCTAGGGGTGATATATAGTACTGAACTTAGCTGGGTGCCCAAACTCTCATACAAACTCCTTCAGAAATAAGAAGTGAAACGGCTATCCTGATCCGAGACTATGCTAATGAGAACCCCATGTATCCTGACGATCTGCCTCACATACATCTCTGCCAGCTTCTCCGTAGACAAACCTACCTTGAAAAGCAAAAAGTGGGCCGACTTGGTCAACCTGTCAACGATGACCCAAATTACGTCTTTTCCTCCTGGAGATCGTGGAAGTCCGGACACGAAATCTATAGTAATATGCTCCCACTTCCACTCTGGAATGGGTAATAGCTGAAGTAAACCATCTGGCCTCTGCCTCTCAGCTTTCACCTGCTGGCAAACTAAGCATCTGGATACAAACTATGCCACTTCCCTCTTTATGCCATACCAACACACTCTTGCATATCCCGATATATCTTGTTGGCACCTGGATGTATGGAATACATAGAGCGATACGGTTCCTGCAATACCTCCTCACGCATCTCTCCACTAGGCATGCATAATCTAATACCATGCCGCAAAGAACCATCCTCAATAATGGTGAAATCATCCTCCAATCCTGCTCTCACCTGAGCTATGATGCTCCTCAGAAATACAGCCTCATAATGGGCTGCCTTGAACCTATCCATCAACTCTGAGTGTATCTGTAACCCCCATATCTGTATAACAAAACCAGGAACTATCACCTCAATGTCCAAGCTCTCCAAATCCTCCAACAAATATAGATCATGCGTCAATAACATAGCTACCGGATACCTTCTCAAGGCATCGACAACTACATTGGATTTCCCAAGATGATACTACAAAGATATATCAAAATCCTTCATCAGTTCCAGCCATCGACGCTGCCTCATGTTTAACTCCTTCTGAGTGGCTGTGAAGATCTCTACACGCTCTGCGTACAAATAGTATTTCCATAACTTCAGGGCAAAGATGACTGCTGCCAACTCCAAATCTTGGGTAGGATAGTTTTTCTCATAAGGACGCAATTGTCTAGATGCATAGGCAATCACTTTTCCATTCTGCTGAAGAACACAACCCAGACATTTTCCTAATGCATCACTATAAATAATGAAACCTCCAGACCCTGATGGTAACGTCAAAATAGGACGTCAACCTCTTCTTTAATTCCTTAAAAACAACCTGGCACTCCTCTGTTCAAACAAACTCAAAATCCTTCCTGGTGAGTCTAGTCATCGGCTCGACAATGTCACTACCATATTTTCTAGGAAAGGATATTTTAGTCATTAATTAAATATTGTGCATGTTAAATAATTAATTATTGTATTATTTAATTATTATTAGATTTTAGTTATTGTTTTGGACTTGTGTTAGTGGACCTAACTAGTTTAGTTTAGACTCATGGGCCAACATGTATTAATTGTTAAAATTGAGCCCAACTAGAAAGCCCATTGATTAGGAAGATGATTAATTTAATTAAACCATTAGACTAGAACCTTTTCTCCTTAATTATTTTTTCATGAGAGGCCCCCAGGGGTATAATGGATATTAAATAGTGGCTTGAGAAAGGGGCAAGGGGGGCCGGCCTATTAAAAGAGGGGGGGAGAGAGTTTGTCTCTCCTCTTTTTATTTGAAATCTAGATCTAGAATTTCTCTCAACCAAATTCTCCAATTCCTATATCATTTTTCTACCAAATTTTATTCCAATTCCTTCCCAAATCACCATTGGAGACTAGTGGAGTAAGGATCTAGAAGGATAAAGTAAGGATCTACAAAGAGGAGCAAGGATCTACAAGTTGGAGGCCAATTTTATCAAATTTGGAGGTTGCATTAGGAATCCATCTTCCAATAGGTAAAATTCAGTTTTTCTCCTTTATTTAGGTTCTGAATCTAAGATTTAACCATAAAAAATCAACCCATATACATAGGCTACCCATAGGATTTGGTTTTGAGTTCATATGAGGCCTATTGAGAAAGTTATGGTACTTTTTGTGTCAATTTTGGGAGAATTCCGAGATTGACACTTGTTGTGTTTGTCAGTTAGTCCTATAGATCAATTTGGCATGTGTTTGTGTATTTTTGGCTAGTATCATATCCATAATTGGGTACGTGTAGGTCGTATCCCAACAATTTGGTGATACGTGTTGATTTGGAGGTTTTTCCTCCGACACAGGACTTTGTGCATATCACATTTTGACACGGACACGTAGTTATGTGTTTGACTCTTCGTATTATTCATAAATTATATATTAGACTTGCTTGTATCCTTTGGGGTATGATTGATTGTGTGGTGGACTCGTGTCACAAGCGTATCATAGATCTAGTGTGATACGGGTGCGATATACTCCACGTGTTAGTTGTATTTCATTTCTAGATCAAATTCCTATTGTTCTTAATCATTTATAATAAATATAATTATATGTAAATATATATATTTTGTTATGTATATATATATATATATTTATATGTATTAATGTATCATATATCTATATACCTATGTGTTATATATATATATATATATATATATATATATATATATATATATATATATATATGTAGCTATACTTCTATATATGTAATAGTTATTAAATAAGTAGTGTATATATTTAGGTTATGTGTATATATAAGTTATGTTATATATATATATATATATATATATATATATATATATATATATATATATATATATATATATATATATATATATATATATATCGATGAGCATTAATATATATAAATAGATATAGTTGGTATATATTAGTGTATATATATGTGTGTGCTATTGTATAAGAGAGGGGGCTCTAAGCTTTAGCGACAACGGCAACTATAATGACAGCAACAACAGCATTAGTGACAGCTGCACCAGCAGAAATAGCGATGGCAGCAGTAACAATGACATCAGCAGCAGCAGCAATAGCGAAAGCAGCAGCAAATGTAAGCTAGGGAGCAACAACGTGTATCGGGGAGGGCTAACAAGTTATAAGTTAGCTAGTTGGGTTAGTAGTATATGCATTATTAGTATAATAGTTAGTTAGTTATGGTTTATAGTTGGTAACTATACATATATCTATGTATGGTAAGGTATTAGTAAGTATCTATATGTATGATAAGGTATTAGTTAGATTCTTAAACTATATATATTATAAGTATTGTATTAGTATGTTATATTTAGTAGCTAATTGATTAGCATATATTTAAGTTGAGTGTTAGCTACAAATGAGGATTTGACAATTACCTCGAGACACCAAGGTAAGTGCCAAGGTATTAAGGATACCCAAGGTATTGGGTCTAGGTAACAAGATGAGTATTTAGTAGTGCGATACCGCGTTGGTTCAAAACCAAGGTATCCACATAGCTTTTGTAATTAGGATTTTATATTTAATATTGTTTGATATGCATATATGACTATTTTATATCTTTGTTTGCGTATCATATGATACGATATCTTAGTATCCTAGATTTAGCTTGTATGACCTAGTTTCTTAGTGTATGAACCCAACATCATTGAGATAGAATCATGCAACATAGAAATAGGTAGTTTGACCAAGTTAGACCGGTTTGACTTAGAGTTGACCTAGTTTGACTGTTTGACTTAGAATGGCTTGTTGACCGAGAAGTTGACTAGTTTAACTTAATTTTTTTCTGAAACCTTGTATTGATGTTGTATTCCCTATCTAGGTCTTCGAGGCACTGTATCAGACATATGTGAGACTATTCACCCGGATTCAGGCGAGTACATTCTCTGATAGTTTCTCATTTATGATATCCTCTATGTTCATTGTATCTAGTGTAGATATCCATGTTTCCTTGACACGATGGTTACACGGATTGGTATATCCGGATCTCGTCATGAGATGTTATTCCTTGGTATCTGGTATATCTTGTGCAAGCCTCGTTTCATTGATTATCTTTTACATGTACATACATTGATTCTCGGGAAGAGTGGCTATTTCTTGGGGAATCCCGTGCCATAGCATACTATGGTTGGATCTACTATATCAGTCGGGGTTGGGGAGTATGTAGTGTAGATATGTGATCATACCCATCTTGTATCTTGTTCTTGTATATTGTTAATCATATACCGTACGTATGATTAGCCAGGACATAAATCTTGTATCAAGTTCCCAAGCCGATCACATGTTGAAGCTTGTACTCACTCACTTAGTCATTTAGTATTCTTGTTCATTGTCATATTATTCATTCTTGTATTTATTTACAGTATTTCCATTATTGTATATCTCTTGTATCTATTGTTGCATCTTTTATATTCATATCTATTTACTGTTATATAGTTTATATCATTGATTATAACTGCTATTAGAGATGTACTCTGCTGCTTTCCTGACTGGATATATTTTTCCAGATGACACTGAGGAGTGGTACCCTACACATTACGGGCCTCAGGATATTGTGGGATTAGAGTTAGAGACCCTGGCTTAGGAGGGACTTATTCCGACTGAGACAGATGACCCGGGACTTGTAGCTTCTTAGTATTCTTTGTACTGGATTTGTCTCCAGCTTATTGCTTAGTATTATTTTATGACTCATGGATGTTATTATTTTAGACTCATGAGTTATATGTGACTATTCTATTCTTTATCATATTCGTGCTCAATTCCATCTTAGATATGTGATTGAGAATATTGATATTATTGGTGGCTCATTATATTGTTAGATAGATTATCCAAACAACGTTCTACCGCCGATTCAGCGACGTAGGCTGGGCGTTGTTCCTGACTTATACCCTTACACCGGGTGCGAGTTGTGACACGTTTTTAGTGGTGGCCCTTGTAGGTCTTCGAGATCGCAACTAGTACGATTCGTAGTAGTGCTCTGAATTGAGTGCTATTACGAGCATGTTTCAAGATATAGGATATATGCTATAGGATGAGAATACTCAATCACACCTAGGAAAATTCTTTTGATTCATTCAACTATTCTTCCTTGATATTGATACTTAATCTTTTAAACTGTCCTTCCTTGAGTGTCTTACATCATGTGCCATATTAATTTTATTCCAGCTTTAGCTTTGTTTGATAGTGGTGCTTTCATAGTTTTGTATCTGTTTCTTTTGCTCTTAAGCATGGTTTGGTAGCTGAGTCTTTGCTTAGGACTTGCAAGATCATGATCGGGGGAGGCATTATCCTGGTTAATGATATTTGCAATGATCGAAGCGTTACTTTGGGAGGTCGGGAGCTGAGGGCGTGTCTACTTGTAATGCGCCTTCCGAGCTACGATATTGTACTCGGGATGAATTGGTTGAGTAGGCACCGTGCTAGTATAGACTGTAGAGGAGGTAGAGTTTTGTTTGGTCTGCCAGGAAAGCCAGAGTTCGAGTTTGCTAGAGGATCTGCAGAACAGAGAGAAGGCATTATTTGTGGAGCTATGGTGGAAGACAAGGATTTTCCGCATCCGTTGATAGCAGAGTTCTTGGAAGTATTTCCGGAGGAATTGCCAGGATTACCGCCAGATCTAGATATTGAATTTTCTATAGACTTAGTGCTAGGTGTAGATCCAATTTTACAGCATGTGTATAAAGTAAACAACAACGAGCTGGTCGAGCTGAAGAAGTAGGTGGACGAATTGCAGGATAAGGGGTTTATCAGATCGAGTTCTTCACCATAGGGAGCCCAGATATTGTTTGTACCGAAGAAGGATGGATCAGTGCGCATGTGCATTGATTACAGGGCATTGAATAATCTCACTATCAAGAATAAGTACCCTTTTCCACGTATTGATGATCTATTCGATCAGTTGAGTGGTGCCAAGGTGTTTTCTAAGATAGACTTGAGATCAGGCTACCACCAGGTGAAAGTGAAGCCGGAGGACATACCGAATACTACTTTTAGAACTCGGTATGGTCAGTACGAGTTTATGGTGATACCGTTTGGGTTGACTAATGCACCGGCAGTATTTATGAACTTGATGAACAAGGTGTTCCATCAGTACCTTGACAAGTTCGTTGTGGTGTTCATCGACGACATACTCATATACTCGAAGACACCAGAGGAGCAAGAGGAGCATTTACGGATTGTATTGGAGGTGCTGAGGAAGGAGAAGCTGTATGGAAAGTTGTCCAAGTGTGAGTTCTTCTTGGACAAGGTGGAGTCCTTGGGGCAGGTTGTGACTGGTGATGGTATTTCAGTGGATCCAAAGAAGATCACAGCAGTGGGGTCTTGGAAGACCCCAAGTTCGGTAGCAGAGATCAGAAGTTTCTTGGGATTGGCAGGCTACTATAGGAAGTTTGTGCAAGATTTTTCGAGGATTGCCGAGCCAATGACCAGACTCACCAGGAAGGATATAAAGTTTGTGTGGACGGAGGATTGCCAGGTTACTTTTAAGGAATTGAAGGAGAGGTTGATGTCTGCTCCTATTTTGATGTTGCCATCAGGGTTTGGAGGTTTCACTATTTATAGTGATGCATCAGAGAAATGTTTGGGTTGTGTTCTTCAGTAGAATAGGAAAGTGATTGCCTATGCATCCAGGCAATTGCGTCCTCATGAGAAGAACTATCTTACCCATGATTTGGAGTTGGTAGCAATCATCTTTGCCCTGAAGTTGTGGAAACACTGTTTGTACGGAAAGCGTGTGGAGATCTTCACAGACCATAAGAGCTTGAAGTACGTTTTCACGCAGAAGGAGATGAACATGAGGCGGCGTAGGTGGTTGGAATTGATGAAGAATTTTGACATATCTTTACAATATCATCCTGGGAAAGCTAATATGGTTGCTGATGCTTTGAGTAGGTATCTGGTAGCTATATTTTTAACACAAGATCGATATTTATTGGAGGACTTGGAGAGCTTGGGCATTGAGGTGATAGTTCCTGGTTGTGCGATGCATATATAGGGATTATAGATACATTCAGAGTTGATGGACAGGATCAAAGCAGCCCACTATGAGGATGTATCTCTGAGGAGCATTAGAGCTCAGGTGAGAGCAGGATTGGAGGATGATTTTACCATTGCTGAGGATGGTTCTTTGCGGCATGGAGTTAGATTATGTGTGCCTAGTGGGGAGTTGCGCGAGGAGGTATTACAGGAAGTGCATCGCTCTCAGTATTCCATACCTCCATGTGCCAAATAGATATATCGGAATATGCGAGAGAGTGTGAGGTGGTATGGCATGAAGAGGGAAGTGGCACAGTTTGTATCCAGATGCTTAGTGTGCCAGCAGGTGAAAGTCGAGAGGCAGAGGCCAGGAGGTTTACTTCAGCCTTTACCTATTCCAGAGTAGAAGTTGGAGCATATTACTATGGATTTTGTGTCCGGACTTCCATGATCTCTAGGAGAAAAAGATGCAATTTGTGTCATCATTGACAGGTTGACCAAGTCGGTCCACTTTTTTCTTTCAAGGTGGGTTAGTCTACGAAGAAGCTGGCAGAGATATATGTGAGGCAGATCGTCAGGATACATAGAGTTTTCGTCAGCATAGTCTCGGATCGGGATAGTCGTTTCACTTCTCATTTTTGGAGGAGTTTGCAGGCGAGTTTGGACACTCAGCTCAAGTTCAGTACTGCATATCATCCCTAGACATATGGACAGTCAGAGAGGACTATTCAGACTCTCGAGGATATGCTGCACACTTGTGTACTAGATTTCGGGGGTTCTTGGAGGACCATCTCCATTTGATAGAGTTTTCTTACAACAGCAGCTACCAGGCTAGTATAAAGATGTCACTATTTGAAGCTCTGTACGGTCGGAGATGTCGTACTCTCTTGTCATGGGACAATATTGGAGAGAGAGTTTTGCTTGGGCCATAGATGGTTGTGGATGCAGCAGAGAAGGTTTAGCTGATCAGAGACAGACTTCGAGTGGCGCAGGACAGACAGCGGCATTGGGCCGATAGCTACCGGAGACCTTTTGAGTTTGAGGTATAGTTTAGATTTTTGTTTGTGCTTATTATTGGTTGTTTGTTATAGATTAAGTTTTTAAGGTGGTATTTTGTTCTAAGTGGGTGGTTTGGTGTTTCTGAGGATTTCTCCGACACGAGAAATAATTCGCTTCGGTGGAGGCAGGAAGCTTAGTCCATGATTCATCGGACCTTTCACTATTCTAGAGAGGGTCAGTGCAGTTGCTTATAGACTAGACTTGCCACCTGTATTGGAGAGAGTGCATAACGTGTTTCATGTGTCGAAGTTGAGATGGTACGTGGCAGATCCTAGTCACGTGTTGGATCACTCAGAGATAGAGGTGAGCCCTACTCTTAACTATCCAGAACAGCCAGTTGAGATTTTGGATCAGAGAGAGAAGGTGCTGAGGAACCAGACTATTCCTTTGGTACGCGTCGCATGGAGGCATCACTCTCCGGGGAGGGTCTACCTGGGAGAGAGGGGATGAAATGCGAGAGCGTTATCCATATTTGTTTGTGCTTTGAGGTATGTTCTTTCATAGTTATATTCTGTTCTTTTGTTCTGTTATTTTCTGGGGGTAGTCTTCATCTTTGAATTTCGAGGACAAAATTATTTTAAGGAGGGTAGACTTGTCCCTACCACATTTTCTAGGAAAGGGTATTTTAGTCATTAATTAAATATTATGCATGTTAAATAATTAATTATTGTACTATTTAATTATTATTAGATGTTATTATTTTGGACTTGTATTAGTGGACCTAACTAGTTTAGTTTAGACTCATGGACCAATATGTATTAATTGTTAGAATTGAGCCCAACTAGAAAGTCCATTGATTAGGAGGATGATTAATTTAATTAAACCATTAGACTAGAACCTTCCCTCCTTAATTATTTCTTCATGAGAGGCCACAAGGGGTATAATGGATATTACATAGTGGCTTGAGGAAGGGGCAAGGGGCGCCGGCCTATTAAAAGAGGGGGGGTTTCTCTCTCCTCTTTTTATTTGAAATCTAGATCTAGAATTTCCCTCAACCAAATTCCTCCATTCCTCCATTATTTCCTTACCAAATTTTATTCCAATTTCTTCCAAATCACCATTAGAGACTAGTGGAGCAAGGATCTAGAAGGAGGAAGCAAGGATCTACAAAGAGGAGCAATGATCTACTAGTTGGAGGCCAATTTTATCACATTTGGAGGTTGTATTGGGAATCCATCTCTCAATAGATATAATTCAATTTTTCTCCTTTATTTAGGTTCTAAATATGAGATTTAACCATAAGAAATCAACCCATATATATAGGCTACCCATAGGATTTGGTTTTGAGTTCATAGGAGGCCTATTGAGAAAGTTATGGTGCTTTTTGTGCCAATTTTGGGAGAATTCCGAGATTGGCACTTGTTGTGTTTGTCAATTGGTCCTATACATCAATTTGGCATGTATTTGTGTGTTTGTGGCTAGTGTCGTATCCATAATTGGATATGTGTAGGTCGTATCCCAACAATTTGGTGATACGTGTTGATTTGGGGGATTTTTCTCCGATACGGGACTTTGTGCATGTCATATTTTGATACAGACACGTAGTTATATGTTTGATTCTTCGTATTATTCATAAATTATATATTAGACTTGTTCATGTCCTTCGGGGTACGATTGGTTATGTGGTGGACTCGTGTCGCAAGTGTATCATAGATCTAGTGTGATACGGGTGCGATACACTCCACGTGTTGGTTGTATTTCATTTCTAGATCTAATTCCTTTTGTTCTTAGTCATTTATAATAAATTTAATTATAAATAAATATATATATTTTTATGTATATATATATTTATATGTGTTAATGTATCATATATCTATATACCTTTGTGTTATATATATATATATATATATATATATATATATATATATATATATATATATATATATATATATATATATATATATATATATAGCTATACTTCTACATATGTAATAGTTATTAAATAAGTAGGGTATATATATATAAGTTATGTTATATATATATATGTGTGTGTGTGTGTGTGTGTGTACGTATATGAGATGATATGAATATATATATATATATATATATATATATATATATATATATATATATATATATATATATATATATATATATATATATATATATATATATATATATATATCATCTCATATACGTACACACACACACACACACATATATATATATATATGGATGAGCATGTATATATATAAATAGATATAGTTGGTATATATTAGTGTATTTATATGTGTGAGCTATTGTATAAGAGAGGGGGCTCGACGCTTTAGCGACAACAGCAGTATTACCGACAGCAGCAGCAGCAGAAATAGCGACGGCAACAGTAACATTGATATTAGCAGCAACAATAGCAATAGTGACAGCAACAGCAAATGTGAGCTAGGGAGCAGCACCGTGTATCGGGGAGGGCTAACAAGTTGTAAGTTAGCTAGTTGAATTTGTAGCATATGCATTATTAGTATAATAGTTAGTTAGTTATGGGTTATAGTTGGTAACTATAAATATATCTATGTATGGTGAGGTATTAGTAAGTATCTATATGTATGATAAGGTATTAGTTAGATTCCTAAACTATATATATTATAAGTATTGTATTGTATTGTATTGTATTGTATTGTATTGTATTGTATTGTATTGTATTGTATTGTATTTGTATGTTATATTTTATAGCTAATTGATTAGCATATATTTAAGTTGAGTATTAGCTAAAAATGAGGATTTGATAATTACCTTGAGACACCAAGGTCAGTGCCAAGGTATTGAGGATACCCAAGGTATTGGATTTGGGTACCAAGATGAGTGTTTAGTAGTGCGATACTGCGTTGGTTCAAAACCAAGGTATCCACATAGCTTTTGTAATTAGGATTTTTATATTTAATATTGTTTGATATGCATATATGACTATTTCATATCTTTGTTTGCGTATCTTGCGATACGGTATCATAGTATTCTAGATTTAGCTTGTATGACCTAGTTTCTTAGTGTATGAACCCAACATCCTTGAGATAGAATCATGCAACCTAGAAATAGCTAGTTTGACTAAATTTGACTGGTTTGACTTAGAGTTGACCTAGTTTGACTGTTTGACTTAGAATGGCTTGTTGACCTAGAAGTTGACTAGGTTAACTTAATTTCTTTCTGAAACCTTGTATTGATATTGTATTCCCTATCTAGGTCTTTGAGGCACTGTATAAGACATTTGTGAGACTATTCACCCGAATTCAGGCGAGTCCATTCTTTGATAGTTTTTTATTTATGATGTCCTCTATGTTCATTGAAACTAGTATTGATATCCATATTTTCTTGACACGATGGTTACACAGATTGGTATATCTGGATCTTGTCATGAGATATTATTTCTTGGTATATGGTGTATCTTGTGCAAGCCTTATTTTATTGATTATCTTGTACATGTACAAATACTGATTCTCGAAAAGTATCGCTATCTTCTTGGGGAATTCCGTGCTATAGCGTACGATGGTTGGATCCACTATACCAATCGGGGTTGGAGAGTATATAGTATAGATATGTGATCATACATACCTTGTATCTTATTCTTGTATAGTGTTAATCATACACCGCATGTATGATTAGCCAGGCCATAAATCTTGTATCAAGTTCCCAAGCCGATCACATGTTGAAGCTTGTACTCACTCACTTAGTCATTTAGTATTCTTGTTCATTATTATATTGTTTATTCTTGTATTTATTTACAGTATTTCCATTATTGTATATCTCTTGTATCTATTGTTGCATCTTGTATATTCACATCTATTTACTGTTATATAGTTTATATCATTGATTAGAACAGCTGTTAGAGATGTACTATGCTCCTTTCTTGACTGGATATATTTTTTCAGATAACACTGAGGAGTGGTACCCTACACATTATGGACCTCAGGATATTGTGGGCTTAGAGTCAGAGACCCTGGCTCAGGAGGGACTTATCCCGACTAAGACAGATGACCCGGGACTTGTAGCTTCTTAGTATTCTTTGTACTGGATTTGTCTCTAGCTTATTTCTTAGTATTTCTTTCAGATATGAATGTTATTATTTTAGACTCATCAGTTGTATGTGACTATTCTATTCTTTATCATATTCGTGCTCAATTCCATCTTAGATCTATTATTGAGAATATTGATATTATTGGTGTCTCATTATATTATTAGATAGATTACCCAAACATCGTTCTACTGACGATTCCATGGCGTAGGCTGGGCGTTGTTTCCGACTTGTACCCTTACACCGGGTGCGGGTCGTGACAGGCAATCCTTGAAAAATCTTGTACAAAGTTTTTTTTAGTATCATGCTAGACCCAAGAAACTCCTGACCTCTGCTACTAAACTCGGGGTCTTCTAAGACACCACTGTTGGGATCTTCTTCGGATCTACTAAAATTCTATCACCAGTCATAACATATCCTAAGAACTCCATATTGTCCAGGAAGAACTCACACTTAGACAGCTTTTTATACAGCTTCTCCTTCCTCAGCACATCAAACACAATCCGTAAATACTTCTCGTGCTCCTCCGATGTATTCGAGTATATGATTATGTCATCAATGAACACCACCACAAACTTGTTAAGGCACTGGTGGAATACCTTGTTCATCAAATTCATAAATACCGTCGGGGCATTAGTCAACCCAAACGATATCATACATAAACTCATACTGGCCATACCGAGTCCTAAAAGTAGTCTTCGAAATGTCCTCCGGCTTCACTTTCCCCTGGTGGTAGCCAGATCTTAAGTCTATCTTGGAAAATACCTTGGCGCCACTCAACTGATCGAACAGGTCATCAATTCGTGGCAACGGGTATTTATTCTTGATAGTGAGATTATTCAATGCCCTATAATCGATGCATATGCGCACCGATCCATCTTTCTTCGGTACAAACAATACTAGGGCTCCCCACAGTGAAGAACTGGATCTGATAAACCCCTTATCCTGTAATTCATCCACTTGCTTCTTTAGCTCAACTAGCTTGCTGTTGTTCACTCTATAGACATGCTGTGAAATTGGTTCTGCACCCGACACCAAGTATATAGAGAATTCAACATCTCGATCTGGTGGCAATCCTGACAATTTCTCAAGAAACACATCCAAGAAGTCTGCTATCAACGGATGCAACAACTCCTTGTCTTCCACCATAGCTCCACATATAATGCCTTCTCTCTGCTTTGCAGCTCCTCTAGCAAACTCAAACTCTGGATCTCTTGGTGGGCTAAACAAAACTCTACCTCCTCTAAAATCTATACTAGCATGGTGCCTACTCAACCAATCCATCCCGAGTATAATATCGTAGCTCGAAAGTAGAATTACAAGTAGACACGCACTAATCTCCCAGCCTCCCAGAGTAACTCTCCGATCCTTACAAATATTACTATCCAGGATAATGCCTCCTCCGGTTATGATCTTGTAAGTCCTAAGCAAAGACTCAGCTATCAAACGATGCTTCAGAGCAAAAAAAAATAGATACAAAACTATGGGAAGCACCACTATCAAATAAAGCTAAAGATGGAATAGAATAAAAAAGAACAGTTGAAATAAACAATAGATTTTTTCTAGATGTGATTGAGTATTCTCAGCCTATAGTCTATATCATATATCCTAAAATAGCCTCATAATAGTACTCAAATAAGAGCACCACTACGAATCGCTCTAATTGTGACCTAGAAGAGACCTACATGGTACACAACTAAAAATGTGTCACGACCCGCACCCGATGTAGGGGTACGAGTAGTGAACAATGTCCAGTCTACGCCGCAACATCGGCGGTAGAAGGTTGTTTAGATAATCTATCTAACTAACAATTAAGATATAAGTATGCCACCAATGTAATATGAATATACTCAATCATAGATCTATAAGATGGAATAACGTACGAATATAATAAAATAATAGAAGAGTCACAATACAGCTCACAAGACAAATAATATCCAATGAGTCAAAAAAATTCTAATAATTGAGCTGGAGACAAATCCAGTACAAAAGATCTATCTACTGTGCTATGAGTCCTGGGTCATCTGTCTCAGTCGGGATGAGACCCTCCTGAGCCAAGGTCTCTGGCTCTAATCCTATGACATCCTGAGGCCCGTAGTGAGTAGGGTACCACTTCTCGGTATCATTTGGAAAAATATATCCAGTCAGGAAAGGAGCAAAGTACATCTCTAACAACAGTTCTAATAAATGATATAAAGTATGTAACAGTAAATAGAGCGAATATACAAGATACAATATAAAGGTACAAGAGATATGCAATAAAGGAATATTGGAAATAAACATAATAATTAGCATCGTAGGAATGAACAAGAAATACTACTACTAAGTGAGTGAGTACCAACTTTAACATGTGATCGACTTGGGAACTTGCGCAAGGATTATGGCCTAGTTAATCATACATACAGTGTATGATTAACACTATTCAAGGAACAAGACATGTACAAGAAGGGTATGATCACATATCTACACTACATACTCCCTGCCCCCGACTGGTATAGTAGACCCAACAATGGTACATTATGACACGGGATTCTCTGGGTAGGTAGCAACTCTCCCCAAGAATTAATGCATGTACATGTACAAGAAGAACAAGAAACAAGGCTTACATAAGATACACCATAAATACCAAGAAATAATATCTCATGACGAGATCCGGATATACCAATCCGTGTAACCATCGTGCCAAAAAATCAAGGATATCTATAATAAATACAAGCGACATAGAGGATATCATATATAAGAAACTATCAGAGAATGTACTCGCCTGAAATTCGGAGAACAGTATCAAAGATGTCTGGTACGGTGCCTCGAAGACCTAAATATAAAATATTATATCAATACAAGATTTTGAAATAAAAATAAGTTAAACTAGTCAACTTCTAGGTCAAAAAGCCATTTCTAAGTCAAAACGGTCAAACTAGGTCAACTCTAGGTCAAACTAGCTATTTCTAGGTTGTATGAGTCCATCTCTAGGAAATTGGGTCCATACACTATGTAACTAGGCCATACTAGCTATACTAGGATACTAGAAAACCAACAAGATACTATATCCTAAGATACGCAATTTATTAGATATGAAAATATTATAATATGTATAAAACACAATAATATATAATATTTCTAGCTAAACTAATACTAAGTGGATACCTTGGCTTTGAACCAAAAGCGGTATCACACTCCTACTCTCCCATCTTGATGTGCAAACCCAATACCTTGACATTATCTTGGTATCACAAGGTAATTTAATATCTAATATATTACTAATACCCATACACCTCACTATACATTAATATGTATTAATATGTATTTAAACTTATAACAATACTATACTAAACTATATACTAACATACCCCTTGATATTCAATACCCGTACCCAAGATATCTCACCCCTATTACCTTGGTGTACCCCAAGGTAATCTAGAAATAATACTAAATAATATTAACTGGTACTTATGTATATATAAATATATACTAACTTATTTACAATATATATAAACTACTAACTTATTAATATAAACTATATATATATATATATATCGTACTAACTTACTAGCTTTTCGATAAGCTGCTGCTTATGGCCGCTGCCGCTATTGCTTGCTGTTGTTGTCGCTTCTGCTGCTGCTTCTCCTTCTGTTTTTCAGTGCTTCTGCTTCTGCTGCGGCTGCTTGTGCATACTGCTTCTGCTGTTTTTCAGCTGCTTCTCTCAGTTCTCACTACTTTTCTCTCACTGCTTTATATTGCTTTTTTTTTCCTGTTTTCTATCATTTTATTTACTGTTTTTCATTGTTTCTTCTTCCCTCAAGCTCACACACATAACACATCTCATATATATATATATATATATATATATATATATATATATATATATATATATATATATATATATATATATATATATATATATAAACCATATACATATATTTATAATAATATATATATACATATAACTATAACACCATAATACATATACAATGTATATATATATATATTATTATAAATATATGTATGTGGTTTATATATATATATATATATATATATATTAGAGAAGCACATGAACTCCTACTCTCCCATGATCACCAACACATCAACAAGAACTATAGATCAAAAATATAAATAAACATATACATATAGCTAACATAATAATTATAATTATAATATTATAATATCTATAATTAAGGAAAATGAATTAAATTGGAAACAAACAAACACGTGAAGTGCATCGCACCCGTATCACACTAGATCTATGATACGCTTGTGATACGGCTCCACCACACAACCAAACGTATCCCAACGGACATGAGCAAGTCTAAAATAATAATTATGAACAATACGAAGAGCTAACTACTCATTTACGTGTCTGTGTCAAAATATGACATGCTCAAACCCCCGTGTTGGATAAAAATTCCAAAATTAACTAGTATCTCCAATTTTTCGGAATACGACCTATATGTATCCAATTGTGGATACGACACTAGTCACACATAATTAAACACATGTCAATTTGGTCTAATTGATCTACTAAAAAATACAAGATGCGTCAATTTCGAAATTTTACTAAAATTGACATTAAATATCACATAACTTTCTCTATAGGCCTCCTATGAACATAATTCCAATTCCCATGGGTAGCCTTTGCATAAGTGGTTGTTCCTAATCATTAAAACATAGATTTAGAGTCTAATTAGAGAAAAAACTGAATTGTACCTATTGGAAGATGGATTACCAATGAAACCTCCAAATTGAGTGAAAAAAGCTTCCAACTTGTAGATCCTTTCTCCTCTTTGTAGATCCTTACTTTCTTCTTGTAGATCCTTACTTTAAAAATCTCTAATGATGATTTGGGAAGGAATTATGAAGAAATTTGGGTGAAATTTGATGTGAAAATGAAAAAAATTGGAAGAGAAAATTCTAGATCTTGATTTGAAATAAAAAATAAAGAGAATTTTTTTTTCCTCCAATATATCTATGGCCGGCCCCTTTCCCCCTTCCTTAAGCTACTATGAAATATCTAAAATACCCCTTGGGGCTTCTCATGAAGAAATAATTAAGGAGGAAAGGTTCTAGTCTAATTGGTTTAACTTAATTAATCCTCCTCCTAATGATTATGCTTCTTATTGGGCTCAATTCTAACTAGAATTAAATGTTGGTCCATGGATCTAATCTAAATTAGTTAGTTCTACTAACACAAGTCTAAAATAATATACTAACATCTAACAATAAAAAAATAATTCAATAAATAAATATTCAATATGTACAATATTTAATTAATTATGAAATGACCAAAATGCCCTTTCCTAGAAAATGTGGTAGTGACAAGGATGTTTGATAATAAACGAAAGAAATAAAATAAGGTTTATACGAAATCCGCTCTTTAGTTTACAAACAAGAAGTATAATTAATCCTATACGAGGATGTCAAGTACAAATTTTTAATCTGGGTAAATATTGCTATAGGAGTCTGATCTGCAGTCGATCACTTTGTCCCTTGGACCACACGATGATGACGAAGTGCTGTAGAAGGCAGAAAAATCTTCAGAGATTGCAAAGGAGAGTGGATGCTCGATGCCAAAATCGTCGATCACTACTCTTTGTCTGAGCTCTGGATTCTTCTCTCTCAAAGATCAATTTTTGACCCTTTCTCCAAGTTTTCGATTTCTCGACCTTTCCACCTCTTTCAATAGAGGTCTCTATTTATAGAGTTTTGGTGACAGTAACCATCCAGTTGGGGTAGAAGCCGGGTAGTAGAGAGTATGGCACTTTTTACGCGACGGTTACAATAACTGTTATCCACATATAAATGACCTTCTGAATCGGCGTATGACGCAAGTCCCATTAAGAGATAATGCGTATAACTGCTGCGAAGATCACGACATGAAAGAAACGTAGGTAGTTATCCCTCGCATAGAAAAGATTGGCATAGAAGCCGATAACTGTCACCATGGCATAGAAGCCAAATGTCACGACCCGCACCCGGAATTTGGGCATGAGTCGTGGGTACGTCCAGCCTACGCCGCAGCATCGGCGGTAGAACGCTGTCTAGATCACAAATATAGTACATCCTGTCAATAGTCTCAACTCCGTACGGAGGACAATGATAAATAACCACAGTTCTATAATATACTCAATCACAACTATAAACATAATGGCACGATGAGAATTGAAAAGAGTTCTATTAAAACCAACCACAAGAAGTTCAACTCAAAACCTGGGTCTAAATGACCTCACAAAGTCACAAATAAAATAAATACATCTCAGTCTCAGTCTCAGTCTAAAGCAATAAATGCAAAAAATAATCTAAGCATGGGCAGGCATGTTCTCCTCTAGGATAGGCACCTCCTCTGGGATTTCTGGGGTGAAATCCTCCTCTATTCCTGGACCGTAATGAGTAGGGCAAAAGTCCTCCAGGTTCTCTGAAAATGTTGTTATCCAGTCAGGATTGGAGCGAAGCACAAGCACTAACAGCAGTTTCATTAAATTGACAAAATCTATAAACAGTGTAAGAAATACAAGATGGAAATAAAAACTGAACATGTGGAGTACTGAAGAAATGAAATAGACAATAAGTATCTAGCAATGAGCAATAAATAGTGAATGCTAGAACAAGTAAATCTGAATAAAGATAAAACATCTAGCTAAGTGGTTGAATTATTAGTTTATCATGTGATCGGCTTGGGACTGGATCAGGCTGGTTATATATGATTAGCTATGATTCTTGAAGGTCAGGCTAACCATATGGTTAGCTATGATGCATGATAATGGTCAGGCTAATCATATATAACAGCTATGAGGCATGATGATGGTCAGGCCGCACCCGACGTGAGATGTGGGGTGAGCTATGATGCATGGTAAGTGTGGATATGATCACATAATCTACTAATAGTTCCCCATCCCCCAGCTAGCACGATGGATTCCAATCACGACTCCTCATGATGGGGATCTAGGGTGCTAACCCGTGTATCCATAGTGTCGGAATCAAGTATGAAATACACTACAATTTATAGAAGTAATCAACCATGAAAACTGTCAGAGAATGTACTCGCCTGTGGTCCTGAGCAAAATGTGAGGATCGAGGTCCAAAATGGAATCACAATGACCTATTTATGGAAATTCAATGTTAATTAATGAATTAAAAGAATAACATGCTTAACAATTTAAAAACGAGGTTTCTAGGTCATGTCTAAGGTTTACTGGTCAATACTAGGTCCAACTAAGTCAATTGGTCTAAATCTGCCACTTACTAGCTAACACTAGCTATTCTAGGTATTTACCTAAGTTCTAAGTGCTACTAGCTATTATATAACTAACATCTACATTAACTAGTAACTTATTTTATCATATTAACATATATACTCAAATAACTAACAAGCTACTAATACTAACTGACATTCTAATTGGCTAACTGATACTTAATATATATATATTAACTATCAATCCTAGCTTACTAACTCTCAAAACATACTAACTCTACTTCTCTAACTGACTGACACATAACAACTACACACAGACCTTCATTGCATCCTCTATACTGATGCTAACTGACACATGAACACACACATGTATTTCTCCCCCAAGTCTCTGATCCCCTAATCCTACACACAAGACACACTAAACTGACAGTACACCCACACATGTATAATTTCTGCACACAACATACCTGGCCCAAACCCCCTCCTTACTGCTGATACACATCTACTGATACATAAACTTCTGCCTCTTAATTACCTACACACACACAGGTCCTGAACTGTTTGCTCACTGCTCACTGAACACTAGCACATGGACACAGGTAAACACACAATACAACACACACACAGCCACAATAATACACTGCACACAATACTGATATCTGCACATTCTAACCCTCAAGTCTGACCTACAGCCACACACAAACACACACAGGAAAACATAGGGATACACAGGCATATGCCCACAGTTCCCTGACCAGTTTAACAGATTTCCCCAATCAAAACACTGATACCACCTTACACACACTGAAATCTGGAATTTCCCCAAATCTCACACATCATAACTCCCTCACATGTCCCTCATTCTCAGGATCACCCACACAGGTAATCTCCCTCATCTGATACACATCAATTCTGACTGATACACACTCTCAAATTATCCAACACAGTGAACTACATCAACACATGCTGATACACACTCACACAGGTTTTACACTGCACACAGATACCCTAAACTGGCAGTATACACACACACACACCTGATGTTTCCCCTATTTACTGAGAACACACACACAGGAAATGGAAAATAACCTGGGCACACACACACACTCCTAGACACAGATTCTATTGCACATGGAAATCAGTCCACACACACACTTGCACAAGCCACTGATACTTAAACACACAGCCATACACCTAATGCCACACCCAGAATTCCTCCCTCAGTCTGCATACCTACACACATACTGACATAACTCCTACCCATACACTGGAGTTCTTGATGCATAACTCACTGTTCTGCACACAGCCACAAGCCTCTCTATATCTGATATATATATCCCTGTGTGACTGTACAACTCAAATCAAACAACAACACCTCTACACATATGCATATATATATATATATCAACAACAAAACAGATTAAAATAGATTTAAAACTAACACAGATCCTACACTAAAACCCAACCCGAATATGCTCCAAAAGAACCCAAAATACACAGTACACAAATCACCCGACTGTGTACAGGAGTCTCAACACAGTTTCCCCCAAATACAAACCCCCAGAACCACCTACCGAATGCACAATGGAACCCAAAGCACAGAGTTATCCCTGACTGAACAGAGCCTTCCCCCAAATACTCATACCCGATTATACAGTAAATCCTTCACAGTTCCCCTCTTCTAAACACCCACACAACTACAACCTAGATATATATATACAACACATCAAATCCATATACATATGTATAAATATATATATATATATCATTCATCAAATTAGAGTATTTTAGAGGAGATTAGATAGGTATTCATCCTATGAAGCATTTCCCCAAACACCTAGCATGCAGAACACGAATTTACATACAACCCGTGAATCCCTCTAACCAAAAACCCTAAAACTCGGGTTCAACTTACACAGATGAGATGAAAATCAGTCTACAACCAAAATCTAGGGTTAGGGTTCTTAATAATTGGGGAAACAATTGTTGGGGTACTTAATCCTAAACAAAACCCTAAAAAATCAAACTCTACACCTTAGGGTGAGTTCCTAATGACCATGATCATCTGAAACAGGAATTAAATGAATAAAAACTAGGGTTTTACCTGCAGGGAAAGTTTCTTCAATGAGATTCTTCTTCTCCAAGGCTTCCTGACCCACGTTCCTTGCTTTGGAGGAAGAGGAAATGGAACCTAGGGTTAGGGTTTCGAATTTTTGGAGAGGGGAGATGGTTTCTCTTGTGGAGGCTAGGGTTTCTCCTGTCTATATGAAGGATGGCTTTGTGAGAAGCTTCCTTTATATATAAACCTAGTTCTAGGGTTTCCTTGCACAGCTTTAGGTTTAAACCTTTATGTTAAGTCATGTAAGACCTAATAGACTCAGGTTAAGTCAGTCTAGGGTTTTGAGGGTTTACCCTAATTTTGTATTCTAGGGTTTCACTAGAACAGGGTTTACAAATTAGGGCTGACTCACTAGGCCTGTCCTAATGAGTCCTAGGGTTTTGACCTAACTAAACATTACTAATAATAATCTAAATAGTTACAAAACTCAGCAATTAATTAATACATAATTATTTAAAATAGTTAAATTATAGAAATACCCTCATATGGAAAAGTGGTAGTGACAAGTCTACCCTCCTAAAAGAAATTTCGTCCTCGAAATTGGACTGAACTACAACAAGGATGAAACCAGAAAAGGAAATATACCTCAAGTCTGGAAGAGATACGGGTATTGCTCGCGCATTTCGTCTTCTCTCTCCCAGGTCGACTCCCCTGGAGAGTGATGTCTCCATGCTACGCGAACCAAAGGAATAGTTTGGTTCCGCAACACCTTCTCCCTGCGGTCCAAGATCTCCACGGGCTGCTCAGGGTAGCTGAGCGTTGGACCAACCTCAATCTCCGAGTGATCAAGTACGTGACTAGGGTCTGCCACGTACCGTCTCAGCTGCGACACGTGGAACACATTATGCACTCCCTCCAATGCAGGCGGCAAGTCCAGTCTATATGCCACTGCACCTACCCTTGCAAGAATACCGAAGGGTCCGATGTAGCGTGGGCTAAGCTTCCCGTCTCTGCCAAAACGAATCGTTCCACGCGTCGGAGAAATCCGTAGGAAAACTAGATCGCTAACCTGAAACTCAAGGGGTCTACGGTGGCTGTCGGCCCAATGCCGCTGTCTGTCCTGCGCCACTCACAGTCTGTCTCTGATGAGTTTCACCTTTTCTGCTGCATCCACGACCATTTCTGGTCCTAGCAAGGCTCTCTCTCCAACGTCGTCCCACGATAGCGGTGTACGACACCTTCGTCCATAAAGAGCCTCAAATGGTGACATCTCGATGCTGGCCTGGTAACTGTTATTGTAAGCAAACTCTACCAGGTGCAGATGATCCTCCCAAGAACCTCCGAGATCTAAAACGCAAGTGCGTAGCATATCCTCGAGAGTCTGAATAGTCCTTTCAGACTGCCCGTCTGTCTGGGGGTGATACGCGGTACTGAACTTGAGCTGAGTGCCCAAGCTAGCCTGCAGACTCCTCCAGAAGTGGGAAGTGAAACGACTATCCCGATCTGAGACGATGCTCACAGGAACTCCATGAATCCTAACAATCTGCCGCACGTACATCTCTGCTAGCTTCTCTGTCGACGTGCCCACCCTGAAAGGTAAAAAATGGGCTGATTTGGTCAACCTGTCCACGATGACCCAAATCGCGTCTTTCCCTCCTGGAGAACGGGGAAGCCCTGAAACGAAATCCATGGTCACGTGCTCCCATTTCCATTCTGGAATCGGTAAAGCTTGAAGCAAACCACCTGGCCTCTGTCGGTCTGCCTTTACCTGCTGGCACACTAGACACCGGGATACGAAGCGTGCTACCTCGCGCTTCATTCCATACCACCATACGTGCTCCCTCAAGTCTCGATACATCTTGTTGGCACCGGGATGCATCGAGTACTGAGAGCGGTGTGCCTCCTGCAAAACTTCCTCGCGCAGTTCCCCACTAGGCACACATATCCTCGTGCCGTGCCGTAGAGAACCGTCATCTGCGATAGTAAAATCGTCCGACAATCCCATCTGAACTTGTGCCCTGATACTCCTCAGAGTCTCATCATCGTACTGCGTAGCTCTGATCCTGTCCATCAGTTCGGACTGTATCTGTAATCCCCACATCTGAATCTCAGCACCGGGAACTAACACTTCAATCTCCAAGCTTTCTAAATCAGCCAACAAATGCCTATCTGTTGTCAAGTACATAGCCATCGGATACCTGCTCAAGGCATCGGCGACTACGTTAGCCTTCCCTGGATGGTACTGCAATGAGATGTCGAAGTCCTTCATCAACTCTAACCACCTCCTCTGTCTCATGTTCAGCTCCTTCTGTGTGAATACGTACTTCAAGCTCTTGTGGTCTGTGAAGATTTCCACACGCTCTCCATACAGGTAATGTTTCCACAGCTTTAGAGCGAAGATAACTACTGCTAACTCCAAATCGTGGGTGGGGTAGTTCTTTTCATGAGGGCGTAACTGCCTGGAAGCATAGGCAATTACCTTCCCGTGCTGTTGAAGAACACATCCCAGACCCTTCCCTGAAGCGTCACTGTAGATGGTATAACCACCTGTCCCTGATGGCAACGTCAAAATTGGAGCTGTCGTCAACCTCTTCTTCAGCTCATCAAATGCAGCCTGGCACTCCTCTGTCCAAACAAAATCCACATCCTTCCTAGTCAGTCTGGTCATCGGCGCTGCAATCTTGGAGAAGTCTTGTACAAACCTCCTGTAGTATCCTGCTAGCCCGAGAAAACTCCTGATCTCAGCTACCGAACTGGGGGTAGCCCACGACTCCACTGCCTCGATCTTTTGTGGGTTAACTGAGATTCCGTCACCCGATACCACATGCCCAAGAAATTCGACCTTGTCAAGGAAGAATTCACACTTAGAGAGTTTCCCGTACAGCTTCTCCCTCCTGAGAGTCTCTAAGACCAATCTCAGGTGCTCTTCGTGCTCCTCCGGTGTCTTGGAATACACAAGAATATCATCGATGAACACCACCACGAACTTGTCAAGGTACTGGTGGAACACCTTGTTCATCAAGTTCATGAATACTGCCGGTGCATTGGTTAAACCAAATGGCATTACCATGAACTCAAACTGGCCGTATCTGGTCCGAAAGGCTGTCTTCGGCGTGTCTTCTTTCTTCACCTTCACCTGGTGATAGCCTGACCTCAAATCAATCTTCGAAAACACCCTCGCCCCGCTCAACTGGTCGAAAAGATCATCTATCCTTGGCAGCAGGTACTTATTCTTGATGGTGATATTGTTCAAAGCTCTATAATCAATGCACATGCGCACCGTGCCGTCCTTCTTCGGTACGAACAATACCGGAGCTCCCCATGGTGATGAACTGGATTTGATGAAGCCTTTGTCCTGCAGCTCCTCAACTTGCTTCTTCAGTTCTGCCAGCTCGCTGTTGTTGACTCTATAGACGTGTTGTGAAATGGGCTCCGCTCCTGGAACCAAGTCTATAGAGAATTCAACATCCCTGTCTGGCGACAAGCCTGGCAACTCTTCTGGAAATACGTCCAGGAACTCCGCTATCAGAGGATGTGGCAACTCCTCTTCTTCTGTCCTGGCTCCGCAAAATGTGCTCCCTCTCTGTTCCGCTGCTTCTCTGACGACCTCAAATTCCGGCTCTCCTGGTGGTCTAAACAATACTCTGCCTCTGTAACAATCTATGGTAGCATGATGCCTACTCAACCAGTCCATTCCGAGTACAATATCGTACCCCGGAAGTGGCATGACAAGTAAGCTCACGCTCAAGTCTCGGCCTCCTACTGATACTCTCCGGTCCTTGCAGTGATCACGGACTAGGATAATACCTCCACCAGTCATGATCTTGCAAGTCCTAGCTAATGGTTCTGTCTCTAAATGATGTCGAAGTGCATATGATACAGACACAAAACTATGGGAAGCGCCAGAGTCAAATAAGGTAAATACGGGAACACAATCGAGAAGAACCGAACCTGTGATCAAGTCTCCTGCTGGCTCGATCTCCTCGACTGCCATGGCGTACGCTCGCCCCTGGGGTGCACCTCTCTGCTGCTGATGCTGGGCAAACCTCTGATTCTGCGGTGGAAGTGGTCCCCTCTGTTGTTGGCCTCCTGGTACGGTAGGTACCCTGCCTGGTCCTCTCTGGGCGGCTGCTCCACCCTGACCTGGACGAATGGTAGGGCAATCCTTCAGCTGGTGTGTCGTCGATCCGCAGTACAAACATGAGCCTAACCTCTTCCTGCAGTTCTCTCTGGTATGTCCTGTCTTCCCGCAGTACGCACACTGGATGGCGGGCTGAGTCTGCCTCTGCTGCTGTTGATGAACCTGCCCTCGGGCTGGTGCCTGGTGCTGCTGCTGAAAGGGCCTCTGCTGCTGCTGAAAGTGTGGACGCTTGCCTGGTCCCGCACTGCTGTTTGCCCCTCCGGTAATATCGCGTCCCCTCTTGGGCCTGAGGTCCAAGTCGTCCTCGGCTACCTGGGCATCCATCAATATGTTCTCGAAAGTAGCAGTGCGACGTCCCGACGTGCGAGACTTGATCTCCCTTGTCAGCCCTTTTCTGAATTTTCGGGCCCTGTCCCCCGGATCTCTAATCATCGATGGCGCGAAGCGGCTCAGGCGGGAAAACTCCGCGGCATACTCGTCGACGGACGAGCTCCCCTGGGCTAAGTCATGGAACTGACTCTCCAAAGCTCCCAGGGCGACATCAGGAAAGAACTTTTCTTTGAAGAGCTCCTTGAAAGCTTCCCAAGTGAGTCCCCCGTGCAAGAGTCTCGGCTCCGTGCGAAACCACGTCAAGGCAATGTCGAACATCTGGCTGCCAGCGGCCTCGATCTGGAGCGCCTCTGGAATCTGCGCCAAACGCAAGTTCCTCTCGATGTCCTCTAGCCAATCATCGGCGTAGAGTATCCCTTCTGTCCCCTTGAACTCCCGAGGCATCATCCTCTTGAAGTCCATAATGGTGCCCGGCCTCTGTTGTTGCTGACCAGGTTGTTGCTGCTGCTGAGCGACTCTCTCCACAGCCTGGAGAGCCACTTGGTGAGCATTCTCCATGTTCACCCTCATCATCTCTGTCTGGGCCTGATGTGCCTCAGCCTGCACTCTCTGGGCCTCTGCCGACGTCCTCTGGGCATCGACCATGCCCTGAATCAAAGCGAACATCTGTGCCCCATCGACGGGCACACCTCCTGGATACTGAACTGGTGGTGGTGGTGCCGTCGTAGCTGTGGGGACCCTCTGAACTGGTGGTGGAGGACCCCCGAATGCTGCAGACACTCCCACCTGTCCTGGAGATGTAGGAGGTGCTGCTGATGTCTGTCCGGCAGCGCGAGAGGTGGCAGACCTCTCTGAATCTGCTGCTCCGAGTCTCTGGGATCTCCTTGGCGGCATCCTGAAGACAGATCGAAAGATTCAATTAAAGCAATAGATACGATATCATCAAGGAAGGACAGTAAAAATTTCTAAAGGAATTAATCATTAAGAATAGTATCATAAGAATCAGAATTCTCTAAATTGTGATTGAGCATACCCTTGGCCTAATTCCTATTACTAATATATCGCTCTAATGTGAATCTAAGACTACTGACTGGACCTGCATGGGCCACCACTAAAACGTGTCACGACCCGCACCCGGAATTTGGGCATGAGTCGTGGGTACGTCCAGCCTACGCCGCAGCATCGGCGGTAGAACGCTGTCTAGGTCACAAATATAGTACATCCTGTCAATAGTCTCAACTCCGTACGGAGGACAATGATAAATAACCACAGTTCTATAATATACTCAATCACAACTATAAACATAATGGCACGATGAGAATTGAAAAGAGTTCTATTAAAACCAACCACAAGAAGTTCAACTCAAAACCTGGGTCTAAATGACCTCACAAAGTCACAAATAAAATAAATACATCTCAGTCTCAGTCTCAGTCTAAAGCAATAAATGCAAAAAATAATCTAAGCATGGGCAGGCATGTTCTCCTCTAGGATAGGCACCTCCTCTGGGATTTCTGGGGTGAAATCCTCCTCTATTCCTGGACCGTAATGAGTAGGGCAAAAGTCCTCCAGGTTCTCTGAAAATGTTGTTATCCAGTCAGGATTGGAGCGAAGCACAAGCACTAACAGCAGTTTCATTAAATTGATAAAATCTATAAACAGTGTAAGAAATACAAGATGGAAATAAAAACTGAACATGTGGAGTACTGAAGAAATGAAATAGACAATAAGTATCTAGCAATGAGCAATAAATAGTGAATGCTAGAACAAGTAAATCTGAATAAAGATAAAACATCTAGCTAAGTGGTTGAATTATTAGTTTATCATGTGATCGGCTTGGGACTGGATCAGGCTGGTTATATATGATTAGCTATGATTCTTGAAGGTCAGGCTAACCATATGGTTAGCTATGATGCATGATAATGGTCAGGCTAATCATATATAACAGCTATGAGGCATGATGATGGTCAGGCCGCACCCGACGTGAGATGTGGGGTGAGCTATGATGCATGGTAAGTGTGGATATGATCACATAATCTACTAATAGTTCCCCATCCCCCAGCTAGCACGATGGATTCCAATCACGACTCCTCATGATGGGGATCTAGGGTGCTAACCCGTGTATCCATAGTGTCGGAATCAAGTATGAAATACACTACAATTTATAGAAGTAATCAACCATGAAAACTGTCAGAGAATGTACTCGCCTGTGGTCCTGAGCAAAATGTGAGAATCGAGGTCCAAAATGGAATCACAATGACCTATTTATGGAAATTCAATGTTAATTAATGAATTAAAAGAATAACATGCTTAACAATTTAAAAACGAGGTTTCTAGGTCATGTCTAAGGTTTACTGGTCAATACTAGGTCCAACTAAGTCAATTGGTCTAAATCTGCCACTTACTAGCTAACACTAGCTATTCTAGGTATTTACCTAAGTTCTAAGTGCTACTAGCTATTATATAACTAACATCTACATTAACTAGTAACTTATTTTATCATATTAACATATATACTCAAATAACTAACAAGCTACTAATACTAACTGACATTCTAATTGGCTAACTGATACTTAATATATATATATTAACTATCAATCCTAGCTTACTAACTCTCAAAACATACTAACTCTACTTCTCTAACTGACTGACACATAACAACTACACACAGACCTTCATTGCATCCTCTATACTGATGCTAACTGACACATGAACACACACATGTATTTCTCCCCCAAGTCTCTGATCCCCTAATCCTACACACAAGACACACTAAACTGACAGTACACCCACACATGTACAATTTCTGCACACAACATACCTGGCCCAAACCCCCTCCTTACTGCTGATACACATCTACTGATACATAAACTTCTGCCTCTTAATTACCTACACACACACAGGTCCTGAACTGTTTGCTCACTGCTCACTGAACACTAGCACATGGACACAGGTAAACACACAATACAATACACACACAGCCACAATAATACACTGCATACAATACTGATATCTGCACATTCTAACCCTCAAGTCTGACCTACAGCCACACACAAACACACACAGGAAAACATAGGGATACACAGGCATATGCCCACAGTTCCCTGACCAGTTTAACAGATTTCCCCAATCAAAACACTGATACCACCTTACACACACTGAAATCTGGAATTTCCCCAAATCTCACACATCATAACTCCCTCACATGTCCCTCATTCTCAGGATCACCCACACAGGTAATCTCCCTCATCTGATACACATCAATTCTGACTGATACACACTCTCAAATTATCCAACACAGTGAACTACATCAACACATGCTGATACACACTCACACAGGTTTTACACTGCACACAGATACCCTAAACTGGCAGTATACACACACACACCCCTGATGTTTCCCCTATTTACTGAGAACACACACACAGGAAATGGAAAATAACCTGGGCACACACACACACACTCCTAGACACAGATTCTATTGCACATGGAAATCAGTCCACACACACACTTGCACAAGCCACTGATACTTAAACACACAGCCATACACCTAATGCCACACCCAGAATTCCTCCCTCAGTCTGCATACCTACACACATACTGACATAACTCCTACCCATACACTGGAGTTCTTGATGCATAACTCACTGTTCTGCACACAGCCACAAGCCTCTCTATATCTGATATATATATCCCTGTGTGACTGTACAACTCAAATCAAACAACAACACCTCTACACATATGCATATATATATATATATCAACAACAAAACAGATTAAAATAGATTTAAAACTAACACAGATCCTACACTAAAACCCAACCCGAATATGCTCCAAAAGAACCCAAAATACACAGTACACAAATCACCCGACTGTGTACAGGAGTCTCAACACAGTTTCCCCCAAATACAAACCCCCAGAACCACCTACCGAATGCACAATGGAACCCAAAGCACAGAGTTATCCCTGACTGAACAGAGCCTTCCCCCAAATACTCATACCCGATTGTACAGTAAATCCTTCACAGTTCCCCTCTTCTAAACACCCACACAACTACAACCTAGATATATATATACAACACATCAAATCCATATACATATGTATAAATATATATATATATATCATTCATCAAATTAGAGTATTTTAGAGGAGATTAGATAGGTATTCATCCTATGAAGCATTTCCCCAAACACCTAGCATGCAGAACACGAATTTACATACAACCCGTGAATCCCTCTAACCAAAAACCCTAAAACTCGGGTTCAACTTACACAGATGAGATGAAAATCAGTCTACAACCAAAATCTAGGGTTAGGGTTCTTAATAATTGGGGAAACAATTGTTGGGGTACTTAATCCTAAACAAAACCCTAAAAAATCAAACTCTACACCTTAGGGTGAGTTCCTAATGACCATGATCATCTGAAACAGGAATTAAATGAATAAAAACTAGGGTTTTACCTGCAGGGAAAGTTTCTTCAATGAGATTCTTCTTCTCCAAGGCTTCCTGACCCACGTTCCTTGCTTTGGAGGAAGAGGAAATGGAACCTAGGGTTAGGGTTTCGAATTTTTGGAGAGGGGAGATGGTTTCTCTTGTGGAGGCTAGGGTTTCTCCTGTCTATATGAAGGATGGCTTTGTGAGAAGCTTCCTTTATATATAAACCTAGTTCTAGGGTTTCCTTGCACAGCTTTAGGTTTAAACCTTTATGTTAAGTCATGTAAGACCTAATAGACTCAGGTTAAGTCAGTCTAGGGTTTTGAGGGTTTACCCTAATTTTGTATTCTAGGGTTTCACTAGAACAGGGTTTACAAATTAGGGCTGACTCACTAGGCCTGTCCTAATGAGTCCTAGGGTTTTGACCTAACTAAACATTACTAATAATAATCTAAATAGTTACAAAACTCAGCAATTAATTAATACATAATTATTTAAAATAGTTAAATTACAGAAATACCCTCATATGGAAAAGTGGTAGTGACACCAAATAGTTATCAAACTGGCATAGAGGCCAGGTAGACGTAGAAGCCGAGTAGGCGTAGAAGCCGAGTAGGCGTAGAAGCCTGGTAGGCGTAGAGGCCTGATGCTGCATAGATAGGTAGCTAACGTAGAAGATAGCTGATCCTCCTTCCTTGACTGAGGCCTTAAGCGAATTCTGGACCAAATAGCCTTAATACGCACCAATACAAATGTAGCCTGAGTTGGCGTATTTCAAAGAGATAGCGTACAGCGTGCTTCCATAGCTGAAAATAGCCTGATGGCGTAATGTACAAAAGTGATGATGTGGGCGTATTAGCCGAAATTATGGCTTGCCCAGTCTTTGGAGATATAATCAAATCTCTTGCATTAAATGCAGAGATCTGCCCCCATCCTGCGCATTTAATGCAGAGGCGTGTCTCGAAGATCTGTCACCATTCTGAGAATTAAACGCAGAGACGTGTCTCAAAGATCTGCCACCATTCTAAGCATTAAATGCAGAGACGTGCCTCGAGCTCTGTACGAAGTGCAGCTTTTGACGTGGCAGTCTGTTTGTCTTCTGCGGAGCATAAAAAGCTCACATCTGCCTATGTAAAACTAGGTAGCGTATTCCCTTGTATGCGTAAAAGCACTTTGTATCAGGAAAACGTCACTAAACGACGGTTTGGATTGCTGTACCGTGCCATCATTACATCCGTCGTCTGGATAGTCGTGCAGTACACTTTGTCAGGAGTCAGATGTCAGGTTTACTGCATAATTTGACCGGTTCATTCGAGGAATACGGAGCGTTCCTCGTACACTTCCATGCTGCATTAAAACGGATGAGTTTTACGCCATAAAGGCGGTATAACACCCCTTTTACGCTGAAGCAGTCTGAACACACTGCCCTACGCGGGTTATCCTTGAGCTTATATTTTACTCTGTACTTAGCAAAAAATCTCTGTTGTACGTCGATGGCTCTGAAGTTATATTTTACGCTGCCCAGCACTAAAATACTGCGTATAACTCTACATCGTATTTTTATGCTTCTACAAGACCCCCTTCAAAGTTTTCAAATTTCTCATAATTTGAAACACTTTGAATGAAACATAAAACGGTGAAGTCTGACTCGTTCTTCAAGGCTGATTTCTTGGCAGATTATTGGGGATTTGTTGGGATTCGGTGTGTTCTCTTTTGCCTATATAAAGGCTGAGGAGTTAACCTGTTCTTTCCATATTTCCTTTACCACAGAGAGATGATTGCCGGAGTTCGTCGGGTTGACTTGGGGAAGAAGAAGACCATGTTCTTCCATCATGTAAGGAGCCAAAAAAGAAGGCGTCTTCGAGCAAATGTCCTCTGCAACGATGGATCATGGAAGGATATCATAGCTTTCTTTGCTCGGGATAATCAGCAACTTCATATAGCGGTTCGTCCAGGAGAGAGGAAGGGTCACATTAGACCACACAGCTTACAAGCTGTATTTTCTTCTATCGTTCGTAGACAAGAGCAGACAAACTAGCTCTGTCCTCGAGTATTGAGTTGGGTCTAAAACCTCAACTCAATCTGTCATGGCGTATGGAGGATGGGCTCTGAATAATTTATACAGGCCCAGTTTTGTATCCTCCCGCCATTAATCATTTTTTTGTTAATCGGTCGCGGAAACTGACTAACTGCGGAAGAAGACGGAAGAAGATCTCCACCAATACGAGAACCTGGCAGAACAGATTCTGGGGGTGACCTTTTAATGAAGATGAAGAAATCCTTTGTAGACGAGATTTCCCTCATATGTAATCATGATTTAATAAAATCATCTTCTTCTGTGCATCTGATTATTTGCCATATGTATTTTGCTATGATAAAGTCTGAATATGTGTAGCTTTGACACGTCTGGATAACTTTACGCCGACTCTGATAGAAAGAGTATTTGGTCCCATCCTATCTTTTATGCATAACTAAAGATGCGCAGAAAGCCGCTTAGCATTTAAGTCGAGTATTCGAACTGTCCTGCTGTTTGGAATGGGGGACCGCGTAGAATTCTGAAATGTCACTTCTGATAAGAAGAATTTTTGTTCAGACCATCATCTTCAAGAATAATTTCTCGAAAATCTCTTGAAATAGGGCGAGGAACGACTGTCAAAACTGAGTCACCATCTTGAACTATAGATGAAATATTCAGACTGGATTCCGGATAAACTTCCAATCGACCCAAGAAGAAGAGTCATTTTCAAAGCTGAACTCTGTATGCTTTGGGTACTTGGGATATTTTGAGGTCAAGAAGGAGCATCTTCTGCGTGAACCCTTGCAATTGACCGCCTTGAGATTTGTTCATATATACGCATACTCTGGCCCGCGTATTTTTAGATATGCGGAGAGTCATAGATCTGTAAATGTGGATGAGCATAAAATTATAAGTTCGTAGCCTCTCGAGCGTAAAAGCTGCTGAGCATAAAAGCATCCGGACATAGAAACTGTAGATTTGTAGCCTCTGAAAAGAAAATCTTCCGAGCATGAAGTTGTGGATTTGTTGTCTCTGAGCGTAAAAGCTACTGAGCGTGAAATCATAGATTTGTAGCTTCTGAGCATGAAGTCGTAGGTTTGTAGCCTCTCGAGCATAAAAGCTACCGAGCATAAAAGCATCCGGGTGTAAAATCATAGACTTATAGCCTCTGAGCGTAAAACCGTAGATTTGTAGCTGCCGAGCATAAAAAGCTCATTGGCGTAGAACCACGAATCTGCTTTGCACAAAAACTTTTTGAATTCGTTGACTGTCCGCCTTCCCTAAGTAATAGGCTGACGTAGTCCCCAATCATAACCGAATATTAAATATCGGATTTGGTTAGGGATTCGAGGAGTCCATCTGAACTCTATATATATCCCAAGGCTTTCAGAGAGAAGACTCTTCACCTGTCTTTTGCAAAAGAAAGCTTTCGTCTCTTTGAGTTCTCTCCTTCATTTCCTCTCTGAGCATTCTGAGTTTTTAGCAATGGCCCCAAAACCAATCTCCTCCTCTAAGGGAAAGAAAGCTGACTCTTCTTCTCGCTCCTCTGCCCAAGCAAGAACAACTTCCATCCAGCAGGGCGAACCTCGCTCTGAACGAAGTGTCCCACCGATGAGCTGTGCATTGGGCGTTATAGTTAAAGCTTTTGGGACGACAAGAACGAAGAAAACCCTTCGCACACGTTGTACGTGAACGCGCTAGGTCATCTTCTGTGCTGATAGCCTCTTCGAGGAAGATGATGCAAAGAGATGTTTCATCTTTTACGCCCATATTTCTAATGTGTCAGCGTAAAAACTCCATATTTTCGCAGTCTGGCGTAAAAGCTTTGATTGTCGAAAATTGGCGTATACTATAAACTTCGAGTGTTACGCTTCTGGATAAAATTTTTGGCGTAATAACTCAAACTTTGGCAGTCTGACATAAAACACAGACTGTTAGGTTTTTTTTTGTATACTGCCAGTCTTGAATTTTACACCTTGGAATAAGATTCCAGCGTAAAAAATCAAGTTTTTACAGTCTTGGCGTAAAAGCACAGACTGTTGGTTTTTGGCATAGGCAGCAAGATTGTGAGGTCTAGTATAGAAACTGACGTAATTAACTTGCATATGTCTCTGTTGGCTGAGGTGATGGGTTCTGCTGCTGGGATGCTGCATTCCAATTACCTGAAAGATTTGTCCCACGTGACATTTCCTATCTCTGGACCCCAGTATCCTGAAGGAAGAGAAAATCTGATATCGTCCCAAGGGGAACGAATGCTGTTGAGCATGATCAACGGGGAGCCCCTGACGAATATAGACGGGGCACAATATATAAAATCGGCTTTTCTCTTCGGGGATATGATTGACAAGCAATCCCAGCGAAGCCCAAGAAAGAACTCTGGGTTTTCCCTGCCGGGGGCTTGGTCCTATATCTGCCCAAGATGCTGAGAGACTACCCTATCTCAGCATTCTTCCATGCCATACATCCTAGGAGGATATCGTGGACCCTGACTCCCAATCTTCACGGCCAGCCGGGGAAGATATTTTACCAGAAAGGATCTAACCAAGGGTCATTTGTCAGCTGCCCTTCCGGCTCTGTGATGCCGTTCAGGGGATTGTATCCGGGCAGTGTCCTGAGTGAAGACACTTCACTGCTCCAACCAGTCCAATTACCGACTTTCTGCAATGACTTCATAGGGCATGGAGGAGTATACCCCAAGGTTAATCCTCAGACCAATGGGTGGGTTACCCCTACAAATCTTCGATGGGCTCGTTTAGCTGACCGGGCCATGAAGCATTTTCAGACTAAGCTGGAGAGCATTGGTCTGTACGCAACTGTGAGTTCTACCAGTGTTGGGTTACCTCTCAACCCCAACCTGTTTCTGGCTTTGATGGAGCGATATATTTCGCTCACCGAGACTTTCGCCACTCCACTGGGGGAGTTGGGATTGGCCCTTCACGAAATGGCAGAGATTTCAAGACTGCCAATGGGGGATACTCCTTATGAAGAGTATGTTCCCACAAACCGGGAGCTGGGGGATACAGACACTCGGGTAGTGGCAGTATACCAGGAGCTGATGTGCCACTACCTTGCTTGCACCCCCTTTTATAATGAGCCCTCTTATTTGGCTCATACCAATAAATGGGCGTCCTACCTCTTCTTTCACCGGGCCAGGGATGCTAAGCCAGAGAAAGTCTTGGGTAGCAAGGATCAGCGTCTGAGCTTTCTGAGCGTGCTTAGTGCTCAAGTAGTCGATGACCTTATTGAAGACTCTGGGGCTTCAGATCAAATTCTCGACGAAGGGATAGGGAAGTATCCTGCAGGCACTAAAGCCTACAGTTATTTGAGGCATTGCCGCAGGCCTCTGTCAAGGGAAGCTCAACTGGCTGGCTTCCTCTCTGTATGGCTACGCCGTCTGGTAGTACCTGGCATTGCATCTTCGGATCGCATTCACCGCAATACCTTATGGCCTGTAGTGCGTCTGGTGTTCGGGGCAAGACTGGGCTTGCTCCCTGCCATGGTATGCCGCATACAAGCTAGCCTGAGGGCCATTACTGATGGACTGCTCGTCGATGAAACACAGCGTGACAGCTTTACCATGGTGGAATTACCGTTCCTGTATTTGATGGGATGGTTAATTCTCCATAACCCCAGGGTGATGTCTCTTGGCTCTTACAGTAGTTCGGGGAGTAATTTCTTGTTGAATTACAAAAATTCCACCTGGAACGTGACCACAGTTTTAGACTGTCGGCGAGCGTTAAATTTTTCTCACAATTGGAAGCTCTTCTGCACCGTCCCCTCTGTACATCTCAATCAACAGGGGCACAGACTCCAGGATTTAGGTGACGGGAAGACCGTTCTTTCTCCTGAAGCTTTTAATTGGTTGGTCTGCATTAGACCTTTCCATTTATTGTACAGAAGTGAAGACCAATGCTTCTTGGAACCCTACCTGCCTAGTCGGTTTGCCAGACAGTTTGGGTATGACCAATTGCCTGTGGGCAATGCCGTCACCAGCTTCAAGTCCAGGGGTGGACTTATCGATGGAGCGAGAGGATGGCGATACTTCATAATGGGTTGTACTGGAGCAATTTTTACTGTGCCCGCGACTTCACTCTCCATGGAGTTGCGCATCCTCCACTCGTATGCCCAGTTTTACGTGGCCGTCAATACCTTCCATCGCAATTTTGATATGCATGGAAGTTTTAGGGTGCCCTCTTCTAAGTCCGTGGGAAGAGACGATGTCCCATCAGTCTCCTCTGACGAGGGTGAAGATTCTGTCAATCCAGATGAACCTTTGTTGGCAGTACCGAGAGGCAAAATACCTCCGCCTGCAGGGCCCCTGGTTATCTCTGGTAAGCGAAGGACTCCTGTTCTGAAGGTGACTTCCCCTCGCAAGAAGAAGAAGATGGCGGGTGGTCCTGTCAGGACTTCCCACCCTAAGGTTCCTAGAAGTGAATCTGCTATTTCCCCTGTTGGGGACGATCCTTTGATTAGAGGTTCCTCGCCTTTTAGAGAGGGAACCTCTACAGTTTCGGCTGGCAATGCCGGAGAATCCTTGCTTGAGGCTGATGTCGCTGCTACCGCTTCAGGTAGTGGTACGAGATCGCCTTCGAGGCCGAGCCAAATAAGGATATCTTTATCCAGATCAGCAACGGAAGAAACCCCTGCCGTGTCTGTAAGTATACCCAGCGAGATTCTACCTGATGAACCTCGATTGGATATGGGTGAAGACTTGGATGACTACCCTCAGTCATCATTTGGTGCACCCTTCTCTCCAGGTATGACAGCTCGCTTAGCATCATTAAGAAATGATTTAGTTGTACTGGCTGCAGACGCAACATATATACCATCGGCCAGGGATAAATGTCATCTTTACGCCTCTTTTAGAAAAAATTAACATTATTTTGATATTAACTTTCTTTTGTCTTCTTTTCAGGGGAAGACATCTACGGGGAGGGCAGTGTTGACGCACCTTTTGGCTCTGTTTCAGCTCCTGCTGATGACATGGAGGTTCCTGACTTTGAAGAGAAAACATTTTCGGGTGCCGGCTCGCCCAAAATGGTTCCTATATCTCGCAAGGAGGATGAGCCTGTCCTTACGACAATACCTCCTTTGAGTATGCCGGTCACTTCGTCCGTTGTTGGCGCATCTTCTTTTGTCGTACCATCTGTTGAGGCGACGACTGTGGCAACATCGTCTGCAGTCATTCCTGGAGGGAGATTCACCAATATTGCAGCCACTCCCAGCGTCCATTCGGATCTAGCTATGCTGACTGAGCAGTATACTAGTATCTTCTACACCACTTTGAAAACGTTGATATCAATGGTGCTGGGGAAGAATCTAGGCTTCGAGGCGCTGAGGAGGTCCTCTCAGTTTACGATAGTGCCGATCAGAGACTTCAACGATGCTGGGAGGGCTGATGCGCTGGAGCATATAGTTAATGGTTTGGAGCAACCCATTAACGAATATTTGCAGCTATCTCGAGGCAGCATTGACAGTCTCGTTCAAGCTAGGTATGACTCCTTAACTGCAGAGCTTGCTGGGCAAATAGAATCTCTGAACAAATCCGTCCATAAACAGCAGCAGGAGATGGATCAAGAGCGTGCCGAATTGGAGTATGGCATTCCCCAGCTGACTCAGTACGAAGTCGAATATAAGGAAGAGACAACGAGGATCCACAGATTGAAAGATGAACTCGCTCAAGCGGAGGAGAAGGCTCTCTCTTTGTCGGCATCTCGAGATGTGCTGAAGAATCGAATGGAGACCGCTTAACAGAACCTGACACATGTGGGTGTCATCCACGCAGGTTTTGTACATGCTCGGTCCGAGTTATCCGCTTTGAACAATGAGGCGACAAGGTTGGAGCGGGCTCGTGCCGACGTCTTGAACTCCAGGGATGAGAGAATGGTTACTCTGACGCAGTAGATTCGTGATTTAACTTCTTCCCCCAAATGATGTACTTTTTTATTTCTCCTATAATTTCTCAGAGATAATAAAGACACATTTTCTGACTTTGTGAGCCCATCATTTTAGAATATGATAGGCTAGGGTGAAAGTGATATCAGAGGTATCATTAACATGATATTCTTTCGTTAATGTTTTGTTGAATGTAAATTTATTCAGAGTTAACATGAACCTGAAAGAATATAATCCAACTAAATTTGTATACTAAACACTATCAGAGGTATCATTAACATGATAGGTTTACAAATTAGTTAAGGATATCTATTCGGAGGTCACATGAACCTGATAGAATATGATCCAGCTAACCTTTGTGCATGGTATCGTCAGAGTAAGATCTTCGTCATACTCCGTCAAACGAAGGAGATCAAGTATAGTGCTTCTTTGGAAATTTGCAGTTGATAGTAGTCACTGCCAAATTAGACTTGGCTAATTTGTAAGCGCCATTTGCAATCATATAAGGGCCCCTCATTTTTTTATGATTGTTTTCACAAATTTTAGACATCATACTAGAGGTAATATGGACGTAGTATGATACCATATTTGTTGAGGACATCCACTGGGGGATTTTTAGTGGACCCGTTACTTTTTGCGCATATTAGTGCAAGTAATAGGTTTGAGACAAGCCCTGCCAGAGGTAATATGGACATGGCAGTTTTTGTGGACCAAATACCACTGGCGTACTTAGAGTTAAGTACGGGTGCTAAGTTGAGATAACAACCGATATCAGAGGTAATATGGACATGATAATCGATATTCAAAAACTCAGAAAGTTTATTCAGAGGTAATATGAATACGAAAAACTCTTGAGTTATGACTCCATTGGGGATGGAGGTATACATCCGCTCAGAGGTAATATGAACATGGCAGTTTTTTTTGTAGACCTAACACCACTGGCGTACTTAGAGTTAAGTACGGGTGTTAAGTTGAGATGACAACCGATATCAGAGGTAATATGGACATGATAATCGATAGTCAAAAACTTAGAAAGTTTGTTCAGAGGTAATATGAACATGACAAACTCTTGACTTGTGACTCCATTGGAGATGGAGGTATACATCTGCTCAGAGGTTATATGAACATGACAGTTTTTTTTGTAGACCTAACACCACTTGCGTACTTAAGTTAAGTACGGGTGTTAAGTTGAGATGACAACCGATATCAGAGGTAATATGGACATGATAATCGATAGTCAAAAACTCAAAAAGTTTGTTCAGAGGTAATATGAACATGACAAACTCTTGAGTTGTGACTCCATTGGAGATGGAGGTATACATCTGCTCAGAGGTAATATGAACATGGCAGTTTTTTTTGTAGACCTAACACCACTGGAGTACTTAGAGTTAAGTACGGGTGTTAAGTTGAGATGACAACCGATATCAGAGGTAATATGGACATGATAATCGATAGTCAAAAAATCAGAAAGTTTGTTCAGAGGTAATATGAACATGACAAACTCTTGAGTTATGACTCCATTGGGGATGGAGGTATACATCTGCTCAGAGGTAATATGAACATGGCAGTTTTTTTTGTAGACCTAACACCACTGGCGTACTTAGAGTTAAGTACGGGTGTTAAGTTGAGATGACAACCGATATTAGAGGTAATATGGACATGATAATCGATAGTCACAAACTCAGAAAGTTTGTTCAGAGGTAATATGAACATGACAAACTCTTGACTTGTGACTCCATTGGAGATGGAGGTATACATCTGCTCAGAGGTTATATGAACATGGCAGTTTTTTTTTGTAGACCTAACACCACTAGAGTACTTAGAGTTAAGTACGGGTGTTAAGTTGAGGTAACAACCGATATCAGAGGTAATATGGACATGATAATCGATAGTCAAAAACTCAGAAAGTTTATTCAGAGGTAATATGAACATGATAAACTCTTGAGTTGTGACTCCATTGGAGATGGAGGTATACATCTGCTCAGAGGTAATATGAACATGGCAGTTTTTTTTTGTAGACCTAACACCACTGGCGTACTTAGAGTTAAGTACGGGTGTTAAGTTGAGATGACAACCGATATCAGAGGTAATATGGACATGATAATTGATAGTCAAATACTCAGAAAGTTTGTTCAGAGGTAATATGAACATGACAAACTCTCTAGGAATAGAAATGAAATATTTGGACAATAGTTCAGAGGTAATATGGACATGAACTTATGTCTGAACAATTCACTGTGGAGTGATTTTCCTGAGTGAGGATAGTCCTGAAGAATCCACTGGGGAAATTTTAGGGACTCATCATCAGGTATATTTCTGAGGGGAGCAAATTGTCATGTTAGAGAAAAAATAATTTACAATGATCGTCCTTTCATTTACAGATGCAAAGTAATGACTTTGGCGTCAATGAACTCCTGGATTCTCCTTTTCAGTACATAGCATGCCTTTGTAGGATGATGAATGTACCGATGAAAGAGACAATAATCTGGGTCATCAACGTTGTCAGCCCTCTCAGGATATCTGATGTTGGGTAGCTGAAGTTTGTGTTCCTTCATCAACATATTGAAGATTTCAATGATGTCATCTTCATTGAAAGAGAAATTCCCTTTTGGTCTTCGGGCTCCCGATGCTTGAGTTTTACGGTCTTGCGGGAAGATCGTCATCGTCGTATCATCTTCGGATTCCGAGATAATTCTACCCCCAGCTTTGGATGCTGCCCTGTTTTGTCGAGGTAGGCTACCCCCAGACATGTCATGGCATTTGTCCACAGAAGCTGATTTAGAAGGTCCTGCCTCAGACTCTCGAGGTTGTGAGTTTGCAGGAGATGTTGTATACCCCAACCCAAGACGAGCTTGTTGACAGTAAGAATTACCCTGCAATGGTGTTCGTCTGCCTTTTCCATAGTTGAGGCCTTGCTTCAACTTCAAATCATAACCCATACTTTGTATAATCTGTAAAACTTGCGGGCTATACCTGTGGATTTGCATTTTACCACCCTCAGACTCGTAAAATTCTTTCTGTACAATCGATCTGCTCCGCATGCGACCGAAGACTATTGGATGCTGGTTATCGTAAGTAGGAGGAACAATAAAGATAGAATCTTCATGTGGCCCATATGTCATGACGATATTAGATGTTGACGCATCTTCCCACATGATCTTCCCGCGTTTGACAGTTAAGGGAACTGAATCCTGATTATGACTCCTGTCTTTGCGTTTCTGGATCAAGAATTCGCACAAGTCAGGAGGATTAACAGAAGAAGAAGAAGGCTTGTTTCTCTTGTTTACGTCAGTTGGCATGCGGATGTTGGGAACCATAATTCTCCCTATGCCACCCGTATACAATAGGTTGGCCATCTGGGTAGCGGATGATCCCCGGGGAGTGTGTCTTTCCGCAAACTGAGCCTTCTTTACGCTGAGGGGCCTTACCTGGCGTAATTTGGAACTCTGCTCAGGCTGGTATAAAACTGAGGAAGCCCTCAATCGGCCATCAACTTCTCGCATAATCCGGAGGGCGGGCAGATTCTTCCCTTGCTGGCGTAAAGGCCGAGAAGTTGAGTAGTCCGCCACTTGTTTTCCCTTACGTAGATTGCAGGGATCATCTGCTTTTCTACGGAGGGCAGATGCACTTTTACGCGTGGAGCGCGTTTAGAATTTCTGATTTGGCGCTAAGGCAGTGTCAGAAATTCTGTCTGCCACGTCATCGACGGAAGACTGAATTTTACGCGCAGAGCACGGAGTAGACTTCTGGACTAGCACTGAGGCATTGTCAGAAGTTTTGTCTGCCACGTCACGGACAGGAGACAGAGTTTTACGCACGGTGCGCGAAGTAGACTTCTAGACTAGCACTGAGGCATTGTCAGAAGTTTTGTCTGCCACGTTACGGACGGAAGACAGAGCTTTACGCGCAGAGCGCGAAGTAGACTTCTGGACTAGCACTGAGGCATTGTCAGAAGTTTTGTCTGCCACGTTACGGACGGGAGACAGAGCTTTACGCGCAGAGCGCGAAGGTTTTACAGCTACAACCTGGTTGGTCGAAGAAATTAGAGAGTCGACAGGAATGGTAGGGGATGTCCTGGGCATCCAGACCTTATGCAGCTTCCTGTTGTCTTAGACAGAGAGAGAGTGAGAGCTACGCCCTGCTCGAAGCATATCTTCGTAGGTGGACTGGTCGAACTGGACGACCAGGGTCTTCTTCATGGATCCTACTGATACTGTATCGTGTTGAGCAATTGCTTTCTCCTCAGATAAGAAAGAGGTCCCCAGCAGAGTCGCCATCTTGTGTTTGATAATAAACGAAAGAAATAAAACAAGATTTATACGAAATCTGCTCTTTGGTTTACAAACAAGAAGTACAATTAATCCTATACGAGGATGTCAAGTACAAATTTTTAATCTGGGTAAATATTGCTATAGGAGTCTGATCTGCAATCGATCACTTTGTCCCTGGGACCACACGATGATGAAGAAGTGTTGTAGAAGGCAGAAAAAGCTTCGAAGATTGCAAAAGAGAGTGGATGCTCGATGCCAAAATCGTCGATCACTACTCTTTGTCTGAGCTCTAGATTCTTCTCTCTCAAAGATCAATTTTTGACCCTTTCTCCAAGTTTTTGATTTCTCGACCATTCCACCTCTTTCAATAGAGGTCTCTATTTATAGGATTTTGGTGACAGTAACAATCCAGTTGGCGTAGAAGCCGGGTAGTGGAGAGTATGGCACTTTTTATGCGACGGTTACAATAACCGTTAACCACATATAAATGACCTTCTGAATCTGCGTGTGACGTGTATCCCATTAAGAGATAACGCGTATAACTGCTGCGAAGATCACGGCATGAAAGCCACGTAGGTAGTTATCCCTCGCGTAGAAAAGTTTGGCGTAAAAGCCAATAACTGTCACCATGGCGTAGAAGCCAAATAGTTATCAAACTAGCGTAGAGGCCTGATGTTGCATAGATAGGTAGCTAACGTAGAAGATAGCTGATCCTCCTTCCTTGATTGAAGCCTTGAGCAAATTCTGGACCAAATAGCCTTAATACGCACCAATGCAAATGTAGCCTGAGTTGGCGTATTTCAAGGAGATAGCGTACAATATGCTCCCATAGCTAAAAATAGCCTGATGGCGTAATGTGCAAAAGTGATGATGTGGGCGTATTAGCCAAAATTATGGCTTGCCCAGTCTTTGGAGATATAATCAAATCTCTTGCATTAAATACAGAGATCTGCCCCCATCCTGCGTATTTAATGCAGAGGCGTGTCTCGAAGATCTGCCACCATTCTGAGTATTAAATGCAGAGACGTGTCTCGAAGATCTGCCACCATTCTGAGCATTAAATGCAGAGACGTACCTCGAGCTCTGTACGAAGAGCAGCTTTTGACGTGGCAGTCTGTTTGTCTTCTGCGGAGCATAAAAAGCTCACATCTGCCTGTGTAAAACTAGGCAGCGTATTTCCTTGTATGCGTAAAAGCATTTTGTATCAGGAAAATGTCACTAAACAACGGTTTGGGTCGCTGTGCCACGCCATCATTACAACCGTCGTCTGGATAGTCGTGCAGTACTCTTTGTCAGGAGTCAGACGTCAGGTTCACTGCATAATTTGACCGGTTCATTCGAGGAATACGGAGCGTTCCTCGTACATTTCCATGCTGCATTAAAAGCGGATGAGTTTTACGCCGTAAAGGCGGTATAACACCCCTTTTATGCTGAAGCAGTCTGAACACACTGCCCTACGCGGGTTGTCCTTGAGCTTATATTTTACGCTGTACTTAGTGAAAAAGCTCTCTTGTACGCCGATGGCTCTGAAGTTATATTTTACGCTGCCCAGCACTAAAATGCTGCGTATAACTCTACAGCGTATTTTTCATGCTTCTACAACGGAGGCAAGAGTGCTTTTATAACATTGGAAGGAGAGAGGAAGAGATTGAAGGCTATTTCAAAAAAGAGATCGATTTCGGGTAATTCTTTTCTCGTCATCTCTATTCTTCGTTTGTTTGTGATCTATTTTCAATTCCAAAGAGTTGTGGTGATCCGTTTGGATCGGTGAAAAGTTTGTAAGGAGTCGATGTATTTATTATTCCATTAGTGGAGGCATTTCAGGGTTGGACTCTGATCGTCCCATGGTTTTTCTTATTTGAGTTTTCTACGTAAAAATCTATGTGTCTGCTATTTGTGTTTGGCATTTTTGGTTTGTGTGCCTTTGCTTATTTCTCTCGTAGGGATTCTTGGTTTGGAGAATGGTTTATGCGCTTTTGTTCCCAATAAAGTGGTATCAGAGCCAGGTTCTAGAGTTCAGAGAGGTCAGGAGAGCTGTACGTGAAGCTGTTGTGCATGAAAAACCTGAACGGTACCGACTATCATTATTGACAGAGCAAGATAAAGGATTTATTGTTGGTCAAGAAGCTGTATCTTCTAATATTTGCCTCCGAGAGGCCCAGTGACAAATCCAAAAAGGAATGGAAGTTTGAGCATAAATAAGTGTATGGATATATCAGGTCATTTGTTGACGAGAACGTGTACAATCACGTTGCTAATATTGAGTACGCAAAGACGCTGCGGGCTAAGCTGGAATCTTTGTATGTGAAGAAGATCGAGGTAAACAAGATATTCCTAATTCGAACGATGATGGGTCTGTGGTACAAAGATGGTGCGTCTATTATGGATCACTTGAGTAAGTTCTAGGAAATGGTTAACCAGCTATCCTCGATGGGAGTCAAGTTCGACAAAAAGGTTCAGGGACTTTGGCTGCTATTTCAAATGTGCTAGTTTTAGAGAGCCACGGAAGGAGCAAGGGCAGGGGTCCAAGTGGTGGCAGAGACAAGAGTAGGGGCAAGTCCAAGATTCGGTACGAGGACTCGGAGTGTTACCATTATGGAAAGAAGGGCCACATCTAGCGGAACTGTTTGGCCTGGAAGAGAGAAAAGAAGGGCGACAATATAACCTCCGTGTCCTAAAATTCTAGCTTAAATGTTATTTTCAGGTTAATTTGGGGCTAGTGTGATTTTTCCATAATTTTTAGTTAATTAAAAACTAGTAACCCTAATTTCTTAGGACTTTCAAGAACTTATTTTAGGGTCAAACATAATTAAAAATATTCCAAAATTTTATTTTAGGTTCTAAATAATAAAATATATTTTCTAGAATTTTTGAAAATTTTCTGAGTATTTTTAGTATTTATTGGGAGTTATTTAGGCTAATAACTAATGTTTAGGACTTGTAGAATTTATTGTGCAATCCTAGGAATATAGAATGGACCCACGTTATTTTCTAGGGTTTATAATATTATTATATATTTTATGGAATTATTTCAAAAATTTTGGAATAATTTTAGTATTTATTTTTAGTTATATGGGTAAAACTAATGTTTAGAGCTTCTCCTAATTATAGTAGAAAATCTATGAATATAAAATTATCCCAAGTATTTTTCTAGGGATTTTGGGTTCAAAATATATTTTCTGTAATTTTTTCAAATTTTTATGATTAATTTTAATATTTATTTTGAGTTATTTAGATTTAAAACGACTTAAATAATATTTTGATAAAGGCAAATCAAAAACAAATAATATAACCAAAACTATCCAATCAAATCATGACACATATCACCCTATCAATTTTCATTCAACCGCTCAACATCTCTCTCTATATATATATTATAATAACCCTAATTATCCCATTATTTTAGAGAGAGAGAGATTTTGGAGAATTGCCATCTAGGGTTCCTTCATCTTCCAGAAGCCATAGCGCATAGCTCCGGACTCCAAACGAGGCCTAGTTTCTTGCGTTAGAACGATATTGAGGTTAGATTTCTGATTATATAATTTTTTTAACAAAATTATGAGTATTAAATTTTGGAAAATTCGTAGAGCACAGCATGTCCAAAAATAGATGTGTTTCAATGTTTTCGCGATTTCGGGAGAACTAGGTATCAGAATCATGAACCGTTTAAATTTTCGGAAAGCTAATGTCGAGATAAATGACTTATGTTTTTTCCAGAATTTAAATCGAAGTATTTATATACTTTTAATTCTGTAGAACTTTTAGGTTAGAATTTAACCATCGGTGCACGATACAAAATTTGTATGTGCCATAATTCCCAAACGAATTTGAATTCGGACGAGCCGTAAATTCCAGCATATTTTTGATGATAAAATTTACAGGAAATCATGCATGAAATTCAAGTTTGTGTCGTTGACTTTTCGGTCAACAGATCGCCTCGATTTGTATGCCATGAGTCTCGAGTCGATAAAAATTTAGGTTCTTTTGGGCAAAATTAGGTTTTGACATAAAAATCAGAATAATAAGATTAAAATAAAATTTTAGAGTAATTAATCCAAAATTAAATAAATTAAATAAATTATATTTTGACATGGTAAAATTTGTAATACATAGGTTATTTGGACTGTGACTTGGATTCTGATTCATACCAGCAAAGGACCACAGGCGAGTACATTCTCTGATAGTTTCTTATCTATAATATCCTCTATGTTCATTGTATTTAGTGTAAATATCCATAATTCTTGACACGATGGTTACACGGATTGGTATATCCGGATCTCGTCATGAGATGTTATTCCTTGTATATGGTGTATCGTGTATAAGTCTTATTTCATTGGTTATCTTGTGCATATACAGACACTGATTCTCGAGAAGACTTGCTACCTTCTTAGAGATTACCGTGCCATAGCGTACCATGGTTGGATCTACTATACCAGTCGGGGTGGAGAGTATTTTAGTGTAGATATGTGATCATACCCTTCATGTACAAGTCTTGTTCACATGTTAGTATTGGTCATACACCGCACGTATGACTAGCCAGGCCCGTACTCGTGTACAAGTTCCCAAGCCGGTCAAAAGTTAAAGCTAGTACTCACACACTTAGTCATAATATTCTTCTTCATTGACATATTGTTCCTTCCCGCATTTATTTACAGTATTTTCTACTATTTTCTTTATTGTATATCTCTCATACATGTATATGCATCTTGTATATTTCTATCTATTTACTGCTACATAGTTTATATCATTGATGTAGAACTGCTGTTAGAGATGTACTTTGCTCCATCCTGACTGGAAATATTTTTCCAGACTACGCCTTAGAGGACGGGTGTCCGATATTTTATGGACCACAGGGAGAGTAGCTGCTGACTTGGACCTTGTAGCCAGGTATGGTTCCGGGGGGTCTAGCCGAGATCAATAGTTATTTAGTTAGTTTCTATTAGCAGTTTATGGTACCGGATTTGTCTCCGGCATACTTTGTTAAGACTTGGATATTATTGTTGAGTTAGATTATTCTATTTAGACTTGTGTTGCAATTTAGTTTATTTATTTCTTTGATATCTTATCGTGCTTTAGTAATGTGATTGAGTATTGTTCATATGATATTGTGCTATCTGTGACTCCTTATGGAGTTGGATGCTCGTTTGAGAACGATTAGATAGCATTGTGACCTAGACAACGTTCTACCGCCGATGCTGCGGCATAGGCAGGACGTACCCACGCACTCGTCCCCCTATACCGGGTGCGAGTCGTGACACGTTTTTAGTGGTGGTCCATGCAGGTCAGACTTCGCAAGTTGTGCGATATCGTGGTAGTACGACAACTTAGTTGTACTACTGCGTGCCTGCGATAGGATCTAGGATATAGCATACTAGGATGAGAGCGAATACTCAATCACAACTAAGAATATTTCTAATCTATTATCTTGTCATCCTTATTTTCCTTCTATTTCTTTCTGCCTATTTGATTGATTGATTGATTCCTTAGTACCATAGCTTGTATTCATAATTTTCTTGTTAGAATATAGTTAGTAGTACACCCTGGCAGAGACTGTAATACCATAACAAAATAGGCCATAAACCATATATTTTTTTTTGTAGATTGTATGTTGTATGACTGTAAGTAAGATTTTTCTTAAGACTCTGATTGTTGGGGGTTTGATCGTAGTGAAGAGTAGTGAAGAGGTTATGACTTGACAAAGAGAGACAAGGTACCTTAAATTTAGAGGATAAACATTAATGAAGAGTTGAGAACTTAATTTGGAAGAATTGATGATTTGTTAAAATCATAGATTTTATGAAGATTAGGATATGATTGAAACTGTCGTTAAAATATGAGAAATTTAAGAAGATTATTATTGTATTTATTTGACTGTAAGATAAAAATTTAAGATGTAATACATTGATGAGTGTTGTGTGAAAAAAGAATAGAGGAGTAAATCATTAATAGATTAGTATTTGAATTCAAATTTTGGGATAAGATTTTAGATTTTATAATTATACACCGATTGAATTTAAATTAGAGGATTGGATATTAATTTTTTGAGTATTTAATTATTAACTTAAAATTTTGAAGGAGATTTTAATAAGAATAGAATTTGATTTTTATTTCGAGGATTTTTAGGAATGTGATATTTTGAAAATTTTGTGAAACAACAATGTGGATTTACTTCATGATTATTTGGTGTGATGAATTTAATTTTGATGGTAATAAATAAATAAAATAATTAAGGATTTTAAATTTCGAGGATGAATTTTTTTTTTAGGTGGGTAGACTTGTAACCTCCGTTTCCTGAAATTCTAGCATAAATACGATTTTTAGGTTAATTTTGGGCTAGTGGAATTTTTTCATAATTTTTAGTTAATTAAAAACTAGTAACCCGAATTTTTTAGGACTTTCAAGAACTTATTTTAGGGTCAAACATAATTAAAAATATTCCAAAATTTTAATTTAGGTTCTAAATAATAAAATATATTTTCTAGAATTTTTGGAAATTTTCTGAGTATTTTTAGTATTTATTGGGAGTTATTTAGACTAATAACTAATTTTTAGGACTTGTAAAATTTATTGTACAATCCTAGGAATATAGAATGGACCCACATTATTTTTTAGGATTTATAATATTATTATATATTTTTAGAATTATTTCAGAATTTTTGGAATAATTTTAGTATTTATTTTTAGTTATATGGGTAAAACTAATGTTTAGAGCTTCTCCTAATTATAGTAGAAAACCTATGAATATAAAATTATCCTAAGTATTTTTATAGGGTTTTGGAATTCAAAATATATTTTCTGTAATTTTTTCAGATTTTTATGATTAATTTTAATATTTATTTTGAGTTATTTAGATTTAAAATGACTTAAATAATGTTTTGATAAAGGCAAATCAAAAACAAATAATATAACCAAAACCATCCAATCAAATCATGACACGTGTCACCCTATCAATTTTCATTCAGCCGCTCAACATCTCTATATATATATATATTATAATAACCCTAATTATCCCATTATTTTAGAGAGAGAGATTTTGGAGAATTGCCATCTAGGGTGCCTTCATCTTACAGAAGCCATCGTGTATAGCTCCGGACTCCAAACAAGGCCTAGTTTCTTGTGTTAGAACGATATTGAGAATAGCTTTCTTATTATATAAATTTTTTTACGAAATTATGAGTATTAAATTCTAAAAAATTCGTAGAGTACAGCATGTCCGAAAATAGACATGTTTCAATGATTTCGCGATTTCTGGATAACCAGGAATCAGAATCATGAACTGTTTAAAGTTTCGGAAAGCTAATATCGAGATCATTGACATATATTTTTCCCAGAATTTATATCAAAGTATTTATTTACTGTTAATTCTGTAGAACTTCTAGGTTAAAATTTAACCATCGGTGCACGATACAAAATTTGTATGTGCCATAATTCCCAAACGAATTTGAATTCGGATGAGCCGTAAATTCCAGCATATTTTTTATGATGAAATCTATAGGAAATCATGCATGAAATTCAGGTTTTTGTCATTTGACTTTTCGGTCAACAAATCTTCTCGATTTGTGTGCCATGAGTCTCGAGTCGATAAAAATTTTGGTTCTTTTGGGCAAAATTAGGTTTTGACATAAAAGTCAGAATAATAAGATTAAAATAAGATTTTAGAGTAATTATTCTAGAATTAAATAAATTAAAATAAATTATATTTTGACATGGTAAAATTTGTAATACATAGGTTATTTGGACTGTGACTTGGATTCTGATTCATACCAACAAAGGACCACAGGCGAGTACATTCTCTTATAGTTTCTTATCTATAATATTCTCTATGTTCATTATATCTAGTGTAAATATCCATAATTCTTGACACGATGGTTACACGGATTGGTATATCCGGATCTCGTCATGAGATGTTATTCCTTGTATATGGTGTATCGTGTACAAGTCTTGTTTCATTGGTTATCTTGTGCATATACAGACACTGATTCTCGAGGAGACTTGCTACCTTCTTAGAGAATCCCGTGCCATAGCGTACCATGGTTGGATCTACTATACCAGTCGGGGGTAGAGAGTATTTTAGTGTAGATATGTGATCATACCCTTCATGTACAAGTCTTGTTCACATGTTAGTGTTGGTCATACACCGCACGTATGACTAGCCAGGCCCTTACTCGTTTATAAATTCCTAAGCTGGTCACATGTTAAAGCTAGTACTCACACACTTAGTCATAGTATTCTTCTTCATTGACATATTGTTCCTTCCCACATTTATTTACAGTATTTTCTAGTATTTTTTTTATTGTATATCTCTCGTACATGTATATGCATCTTGTATATTTCCATCTATTTACTATTACATAGTTTATATCATTGATGTAGAACTGCTGTTAGAGATGTACTTTGCTCCATCCTGACTCAAAATATTTTTCCAGACTACGCCTTAGAGGACGGGTGTAGCTGCTGACTTGGACCTTGTAGCCAGGTGTGGTTCCGGGAGGTCTATCCGAGATCAATAGTTATTTAGTTAGTTTCTATTAGCAGTTTATGGTACCGAATTTATCTCCGGCATACTTTGTTGAGACTTGGATATTATTGTTGAGTTAGATTATTCTATTTAGACTTGTGTTGCAATTTGGTTTATTTATTTGTTCGATATCTTATCGTGCTTTAGCAATGTAATTGAGTATTGTTCATATGATATTGTGCTATATGTGACTCCTTATGGAGTTGGATGCTCGTGTGAGAATGAGTAGATAGCATTGTGACCTAGACAGCGCTCTACCGCCGATGCTGCGGCGTAGGCTGGACGTACCCACGCACTCGTGCCCCTATACCGGGTGCGGGTCATGACAGACAAGGGGAAGCAAAGTGAGAACACTACAACGACAGCCTCGACACATTGAGGCGACGTGATCATTGTAGGTGATAAGGTAGTTATGAACCTCACCTGCGATAACAACTGTTGGCAGGTGGACTCAGGTGATTCAATGCACATATCTCACAACATGGCACTATTTGCTACTTACACAACAGAAAACTGTGGAGTGATGAAGATGGGAAACGAAGATGTGTCAAAAGCTGTTGCTATTGGAGATGTGCATTTGAGGATGAAGATGGGTGCATTTTTTGTTCTCAAAGATGTCCGTCATGTCCCGTATATCCGTTTTATTCTGGTGTCGGTTGGAAGGTTGGATGAAGAGGGTTTCTTCAACCTCTTCAGGAATGATCAGTGGAAGTTTTCCAGGGGTTCAATAGTGATTGCTAGAGAAAGTAAGAAATCCAGACTCTATTATATGGAAGGGAGCGCACATGGGGCATATGAGTTGAATGCAGCTACTGATGCGTCTACTGAGTTGTGGCACAAGCGGCTTAGCCATATCGACGAGAAGGGGATAAGCTACTTGGTGAACAGGAAGGTGATTCCAGGGCTAAAGTCTATAAAATTAGAGAGATACATGCACTGTTTGGTGGGAAAGCAAAATATGATGTCTTTCCAAAGTCATCCAAGTTCAAGGAAGTCGGCGTTGCTCGACTTGATTCACTCGGATGTCTACGTTCCTATAAACGTAAAGTCAATTGGTGGTGCTTCTTATTTTGTGAGTTTTATTTATGATTCTTCCAGGAAGGTTTGGGTCTATGCCATAAAGACCAAGGATCAGGTGTGACCACTTTCAAAGAGTTCCAGACCTCTGTTGACAGGGAGACGGGCAAGAAGCTACTATGTGTTCGGTCCGACAACGGCGGCGAGTACATTGTTCCCTTTGATGCTTGTTGCAGAGAGAAAGGGAAACGATACCAGAAGACTCCGTCGAAGATACCTCAGCTCAATGGTGTAGCCGTGCGAATGAGAAGGACGCTGATGGAGAGGGTACGATATTTGCTGTCAGAAGCAAACTTGCCAGACAGCTATTGGGATGAGGTACTTTACACAGTTGCTTATGTTATTAACTTATCTTCTAGTGCTCCTTTACAGGGTGATGTGCCTGATAACGTATGGTACGACAAAGAGCCGTCATACAATCATCTGCGAGCTTTTGGTTATAAGGCCTTCGTGTATGTACCAAAGGACAAAAGATCCAAACATGAGCTGAAGATGAGGCAGTGCATCTTTGTCGGCTACGGTCCGGATGAGTTTGTTTATAGACTCTACGATCCAGTGGGAATAAAGATCTACAGAAGCAGGGACATGGTTTTCGTCGAGGATCAGACCATGACCAACACTCAAGATTCTGAAAAATCTTCTGAGGCTGAGGAATTGCCTGAGTTAGAGTCATTTTGCTTTGAGTAGTTTCCAGAGGATATCACAGAGGATCCAGTTATGGAGAAGCCAGTACATAGAGTCACAAAACTAAAATACAATGATTTAGTAACAGAAAATTGGCGACGGTCACTATCCGTCGCCAAGTAGCCACGGTTCATCGTCGGTTGGACGACCAACATCCACCATTTGTGAATTAAAAAACTATTTGTTGCTAGGACATCACCAATTAGTAGCTAGATCGTCACCAGTTTGCGAGGTCAAATGCAGGAACAGCGCGGGTAAACATGGCGATGGGCTTGCGACGGATATTGAGTCGCCGATACGTTGCCTAGATTGTTTAGTTGTGTCGACGGATATGGACGCCGCATATCCGTCGCAAAGTTCTGTTCCCTAAGTTATATTAATTAGGCGGTCGATTAAAATTTTTATTTCAATCGACCTTGCCTCTCTCTCCTCTCTCTCTCTCTCCTCTAACCGGCGTGCTACCCTCCGCCCTGTGCTTCCCTCTCCTCCGCTCCTCTCTCGTCGGCGTTCTCCTCTCATCCATCCGGCCCATGCTTCCCTCTCCTTCGCTCCTCTCTCGTCGGCATTCTCCTCTCATCCATCCGGCCCGTGCTTCCCTCTCCTTCGCTCCCCTCACCCCGTGCTTCCCTCTCCTCCTCCACAATGTAAGTCTTCCTTCCCTCTCCTTCTCTCCAATATAAGTCTTCCTTCCCTTTCCTCCCTTTGTTCTCCTCTTCGATTTGCACTGTTACTTCCCACACTCTAGAATGTACCATTTGGGGATGATTTATGTATTGATTTCTAATTATTACTCAACATTTTGTGTTGATTTTTGTAATAATTTCTTGCTACCACTCTAGGTGTTTGTGTTATGGCTTATGTGTATTTTAGTGTATGTGTTTGGGAGTTTGATAGTATGGGAGATGTGTTGTGTCTTTGTGATAGTATTAGTGAGCGTTGGGGAGTTTTTGCACATGTAGGAGTATAGTGAAGAAAATTAGAGGGGCGGTATTCTGTGCACAGATGTTGGTGCAGAAGTATGGGTTGGTACTGGCTGTTGGAGGACTTGTGCAGTGAGTATTTGGGGGGAGTCGGGTCCAGACCAGGAGTGCACGTGGGAACTACAAGTGCAAATATGTGCACATGTGTGCACAGGTGAAGAAGGGAACAATGCTCAGTCAGGCAGTTGGGGGTAGTTGCTTATTGATTATAGTGGTATATTAGATCAGAGTGTATCAGATCTTAATGATTGATTGTTGTGATGTATCAGTGGTAGAAGGAGATCTACAGGCAGTTAGATGTGGGGCTTGGACTATGAGGTTAAGAAGGTGCTCTGTGAGTGTATTAGTAGTGTGATACATGTGAAGGAGAAGGACATGGAGGATAATACTCAGGTTGTGTGTACAGGCTTGGAACACGAGTTCCAATTAAGTACAATGCACTGATGTAAGAGGAGAGGGGGAGATATATGATATCCTCTAACTATAGTATACTCCCATGATACACATTCTCTTGATCCCCAAACATAACTAAAACTATAAGAACACATCTAATATATATACTAGAGTATATATATTCTCTACAGTGCTACTCCAGCACTTGGAAAAATCATTAGGGGAAACTACCATGGCCCCTACCTTAGATTCTCCGATGTGCCGCCCGACATGCAGTATATATGGCTTGACGAGATAAAGGTATATGCGATCTTTTCTGTTATTTTATTTATTAATTATTTTTTAATCTATTTATATTAATTGTTAATTAAATTTATATATGAGAAAATATACTGGTGGCCCGAGCATCGCGATGTGGAGATCAAGAAGACATATCGCAACACCTGTAGCAAGAAGATACGGGATATGAAGGATGATTTGCAAAAAATGGTAAATATTGGAAAGGAAAAGAAAATCTAGATCCGTGATGATTTTTGGGAGTAGATGTAGAATAAGCTAAATACTCCTGAGTTCAAGAAGAGGTTCGAGCAAGGAAAGAAGGCACAATCTCATAGGAGTCTGCATACTAGTGGATAGATCCCCATCGCTATGCACCATCGAAACCTTGTAAGATAACATGAAGTACTTAAATATTTTTATTATATCGTTAAATAACATTAATTATCATGATAATATATTATCTTAATATTTAGTTCACAGGCGGAGAAGCTGGCGAAGGAGGTGGGAGATCCCTCTAGTATCAGTTTTTGCCGATATTTTTGAGTATGTCAAGACCCGCATTAGGCATAAGGGCACGAGTAGTGAACAACGCCCAGCCCTACGCCGCAACATCGGCGATAGAATACTGTCTGGGTCAACCATACTATCTAAACATCTCATATAATTTATACATGGTACATGTCAATGTCATCTCAACTTCAAACGGAGGAACAATATGTTATATGGTAATGGTAAATAATACTCAATCACAATATAAAAACTAAATGAGGATGAAAGCATGGTATAGAATAAAAGAGACGAAAATAAGAGTCACAATACATCCAAAAGTCCAAATCTATAAGTCTAGACATAGCTACACCCAAATAATATATACACGCCATGAGTCTGGAAATGAGACTATTACAATGTCCAAAAATATATAACTAGGCCTCCTCGGTCACTGGCACTAGGTTCTCCTACTCTAAGGGAGAATCCTTTAATGGGTCACCGTCCTACGGCCCGTAATATGTGGGACACTAATCCATAAGCCAATCATCTAAAAAATATTACCAGTCTTGATTGGAGCAAAGTACATACCTATGAAAGAAGTTCCAAATACATGGTAGAGCATATATAACAAATAATAGAAAATAATACAAGGTAACTAGCAATAAGAAATGACAATGAACTAGAGTGAGCAGGTAATGTACTGGAAAATAAAGAACAAGCAATAGAGAATAACTGCAAGTAAAGAATAAGATAAACTAGCTAATGTGCCTTGGAGTACAAGTTCATTATGTGATCGGTTTGGGTTGAACAAGAATACAATATGGCAACTCGATTACACGTGTGATATGTAATCGACATGTACACGAATACATTGACTTGATCAAATAACCAACTCCTACTCCCCCATCCCCAACCAATACCTATGGATCCAATCATGACACATTACAAAAACGAATATAAGCACACTGAATACGAGCACTGTGTGAATACAAAGTATACGATAATCAATACCCGATACACACGATGAAATACATGTGAAGGAGTATCCATTAAACATGGTAAGGGAATAACATCTTCTGACAAGATCCATATAGTACCAGTCTGTGTAGCCACTGTGTCAAAATCAAGTAAACAGTTCTTGAACATGTGATATATACACTATCATGACTGAAAACTAACAGAGAGATGTACTTGCCTCTGGTCCTGAGTAAAGGTGTCTCTCGGTGCCCTAGTTGGTGTCACACAATCCGATTTAGCAAATATTATATCAATTTGTATAATGAATGATAATTGAGTTAAATAATGCACTAATATGCTTTCTAGGTCAATTCTAGGTCAAACTAGTCAAACTCGGTCAAACTAGCTATTTCTAGGTTGTATGAGTCCATCATGAAGGACCGTAAGGAAACTCTAGAGGGGGTTGAATAGAGTACAACGGAATAATCTACCCAATTAAAAATTAAGCAGAGTGAAGGCAGTAAATAACTAGCAGTGTATATGCAATATAATAAAGTAAGAGAAAGAGAGAGCAAACGCAAACACCGCGATGTATACTGGTTTTCCTCTGAGAGGACTAGTCCAGTCCTGAGAACTCAAGCTCGAAGTTTTATCCACTATAATCACCAATAGTGAATCAAAGCTTTGATCCGAAGGCTTGCCACTTCTTTACACCACGAAGTTTGATCCGATCTCGCAACTTCACAGCTAAAGAGAGAGAGAAACTTATGGAGCCAAGTTTTTTTACAACTCTTGTAGACTTCTAGGCCGAGACCACACTTGGCACTTAGAAGGCCAGGGTATTGATCTTGGAGATAAGAAAGTTTAGACTCTAAGGGTTTACTCACTATAGGATAGAAATATAAATAATGGTTGAGTGAGTAGGAATGTGGAAATCCAATCCTATTTATAGGGTATTGGCAAACCGAATTCGGCCAAAGTTCGGTCAGGTATTAATTCAAAATTTGAACGTTGGGCCAAAAAATCAGAGATTATGCAACTAGATATATTCTACTAAAAAGGGTGACCGAGTTCGGTGCGAATACGGGGCGAATTCGGTCCGAGTTTGGTTTACCTATTTTAGGTAGATCCAAGTTTGTATATGGACTAGTTTGGTAGATAGATTTAAGATATATTTGGCATAATTTCTTGGTGGATAGATTTTAGGCTATTTGAGTGGACTATTTTGCTTTCTAGTTGCCAGTGCGACTCGACTTACATAAGTCCTATACTCAAATAAAATATAAGATTACATATAAAAACTAAGAGCACTGATGATACCAAACTTCTGAAATATCTGCTGACATGAAGTTGCTTTTTTTTTACGGTAGTTGTCCAAAGATAACCAGATCTGAGAATCTGAAAAATCTTTCAGGGGCTTCACCCCCGAACCCCCACGAGGGGCGCTGCCCTCTCGACCCTCGTCCACTGGCCGGGCAGCGGAACCCCCGGGTGCGAGGCTCCAGATAAGTCGTAGACGGTTGGACTAAATCTTCTAGTATAACGTCGTCTTTGACTCATCGTCGTATAGCATATGTTCATTGCTGATCTTGCTTATTGCTTTCTGCATGTACTTGTTAGACGAACAAAAAAATATATAGAAGCAAATATTATATATCTGGACAATGCTGAGTTTAAGTAGAAGATACTATAGTGATTGATTGATTGATTACCATAATGCTAAACTTAATTGATTAGCCATATTCAAAAACTCTACATAAACATTGGGCCAACAATCTCCCCCTTTTTTATTATGGCAAATCAGTTAAGTTTAAGATATATAATCGATGTACATATCAAAATTAATAAGCACAAATTACTATACTTATACTACTTAAGCATATACTTACACACTTAAACTTACTTCTCCCCTGTTGACATAATAAAAAAGAAGCTCCCCCGTAATAGGAGATAACTGATATTATCGAAGCTTGTACTTGTGCATATGCTCCATCGTAGTACAAGAGACGTTGGCAAATATGCACATATTTGACATATTTCTTCTCCTTGGTCAAAATATAAAGTTTACTGTTCCTCCGCAAAGAAGAATATATCATGAAGACAAGGTGAGTAACATTAAGCATATAATATGATCATGTGGTAAATTAGGAGTAAGTAGCTATAATATCACCATATATAGAATAACAACATGCATATCATAACTATATACTTACCAATTGGAAACTAGATACCAATTGTAGGAAACTAGATATAGTACATTAATATAGAAATATTGGGTAACAATAATACAAGAGAAGCATAAATGAATATGCACATTTAGTCATATGCAAGAGATAATTAAACAACTTCTCTCTAATATTCCAATCATAGTCTAGCATCCAATCATGTAGTAGAAAATAAAATATGCATATCATTGCAACTAGTCAGAAGTCTAAATTTTAAACTATGTGACAGTACATAAATAGCTAAAAAAATCAGGTAGTATTTACTAAAAGTCATAGTATTATAGTCTATACTAAAATTTATCAACTTTAAGTCAAAAGTAGGACGTAGATTCACTGCTGTATTATGGAAATAATTTCAAATAAACCTTAACAAATCATTATTCAATAAAGTGTTGATCATCTTGGGTTAGCTATAGGTGTCGGATCCCAGCTAGCTGTGGTCCGAAGATACTTAAGTACCGTGTCTCTTAGGCTATTTACGCCTTTTTGACAGAAGGGCTATTTCGGCTTATAACTAAAGTAATCTTAACTTCAAATAACTTAGATTTAATAGGTATATATGCTAATTATAACATCATACAATATTGAAATCTAGAAACCAAATTCTTGTCGAATAAAGCTTACTAAAAGTTTATAAAGCATGTATAGACAATTGTGTCATACAAATAGAAAGTAAATAACTCTATAGTGTGAACTAATCACTGAGGCTAATCAATTAGTCATGCTGAATAGAAATAATTACAAGAAAATTAACTAAGCATGACAGTATACATCTCTCATTAATTAAAAATATGCTAGATTCAACAATTTTATCCATTTAAGAGAAATCAATTAGCACGTTACCAAAGTGGCCATACTTATGTTGCTACAATTGCTTAGTAGATGACCTTTGTAGCTTTGCAATCACCAACATTCTCCTAGGTGCTAAATTCTGACACAAAGCGTTCTACCTACATTATTAGGCAGAGACTTTGGTATCCAAGATTTGAATCAATATTTGTTAGCTTTGGGAACCCACTTATATATATTCATATCAACCAATTTTTTAGCCTTTCACTAATTTTTAATGTGTCCTTTTAAACCACAATAATGACATGTAGCATAAGCATTTGTGTTTGCTGTAAAAGGGTAGACATGTGTATGTAAAGTAGTATGACGTGTCTTGCGTGGACATTTGTACTAAAATGCATGATTATGTGAAGTATGTTGTGTTCTACATGCATGATAGTGTGAAGCATTGGTTTTCTTGTTGGTGTCTTTTTGTGAGTGCTCTTTTGTTTAGTCATGTGTCTCGTATTAGACTAAGTAGTAGGTTGTACGACCTGCTTTCCCAATATAATATCTAACTTTTTAGATGTGGCATATAAATCATCATATTTAGTAGTAAGAGCATCAATTCTAAGTGATGCACTAGAGTACTTCTCCTTCTCTTGTTTTAAGTCCTCCTTAAGTTTAGAATTTTCTTGATTACTTTCATCAAAGCAGTCAAGTGCTACTTGTAATCTAAGCTTAAGTTTGGAGATATAAACATAATCATCAGAAGAGGAATAGTCTCTAGCTTTATTTAGTAGACAAGTAAGCTTTTCATTGTCAAGCTGATAAGATTTAATATCTTTTCTGGCTTGCTTATACTTATCTATAAGCTTCTTGTGATCTTCAAATAAATAATTAAAAGTATCAGATAATTCATTATAAGAAAACTCTTTAATTAAAGGGTTATTATTTACTTTGTTAGTGAATGTCGTTAAGCATACATTTGCAACATATTGAGGGCTTTCTTATTCTGAATCGCTAGCTTCACTTTCACACCAGATGCTTGTATTTTCATATTTGCGAGACGAAGATTCTCCTTTGTTTGATCATTCATATCGGTTCTTTTTTTTTGCTTTGGAGCAATCTTTTATCATGTGGCCTGGCCTTTTGCAGTTGTAGCATATAGGTTCTTCATCACTGTTGTCATTAAGCTCCTTCTTCTTTGATCACTCAAGATTTAGGAATTTCTTGAAGTTTTGAGTGATCCGGTCAACTTCTTCATCTTGAGATTCATCCACGTCGGAGTCGTAATTTGTGATCTTCTTATGATACGCCTTGAGAGCAATTATCTTCTCCTTTGGAGTGGGTTCTTCAAATTTCTTAAGATCCAGCTCGTGAGTCACCAGCTTACCCATGAGCGTCTCAAGGGTCATCGTGGTGAGATCATCCCCTTCAATGATTACAGTGGCCTTGGGATTCCAATTCTTGGTGAGTTCCCTGAGTACTTTGCGAATATTTTCATGATTACTGTACTCATTGCCAAGAGATGATAGAGGGTTGACGATGTCAAGGAATCTCGTAAACATTTGAGTGATTGTCTCATCTTGCTTCATCTTGAATGCTTCATACTCTTGTGTTAGATGACTTATTTTTGATTCTTTCACTTGGGAGGTTCCTTCATGAGTGACCTCAAGAAGTTTCCATACTTCTTGTGAAGTGCCACAAGTGGAGATCATGTTAAATTCAATTCTATCTATGGCACAAAATAGAGTGTTAATAGCTTTAGCATCCAGACTAGCTTATTTCTTTTTAGTGTCTATGTACTTATCATGGGATTTCTCTACAAAGTTGCCATCTACAACTATTTTAAGGTGGCTTCTTGTATCTATCTATTACAACAGACCAAAGATCAAAATTAAGTAATTTTAAATAAAAACTCATACATGTCTTTCAGTACGTGTAGTTAGTACCATCAAATAGGGTGGCCTAATTGTGGACTGGCCTTCACCATTGTTGGTGTGGATAGATCTAATAGTTGCCTTAAGTCTCTTAGGATGTTAAGCCTATATCAAGAGAACCTGATCTGATACCAGGAGCAATTAGGATCAGAAACTAAATAAGAGACAACCTGCTCTGATACCAATTGAGGGACCGTAAGGCAACTTTAGGGAGGGGTAAATAGAGTGCAGCGGAATAATCTACCCAATTAAAAATTAAGTAGAGTAAAGGCAGTAAATAACTAGCAGTGTATATGCAATATAATAAAGTAAGAGAAAGAGAGAGCAAACGGAAATACCGTGATGTATACTGGTTTTCCTCTGAGAGGACTAGTCCAGTTCTGAGAACTTAAGCTCAGAGTTTTATCCAATTTAATCACTAATAGTGAATCAAAGTTTTGATCCGAAGGCTTGCCACTTCTTTACACCATGAGGTTTGATCTGAAGTCTCGCAACTTCATAGCTAGAGAGAGAGAAACTGATGGAGCCAAGCTCTTTACAATTCTTATAGACTTCTAGGCCGAGACCGCACTTGGCACTTAGAAGGCTTGAAAGTTGATCTTGGAGATAATAAAGTTTAGGCCCTGAGGGTTTACTCACTATAGGATAGAAATATAAAGAATAGTTGAGTGAGTAGGGATGTGGAATTCCAATCCTATTTATACGGTATTGGCAAACCGAATTCGGCCATAGTTCGGTCAGGTATTAATTCAAAATTCGAACATTAGGCCAAGAAATCAGGGATTGTGCAACGGGATATATTCTACTAAAAGGGTGACCAAGTTCAGTATGAATTCAGGGCAAATTCGGTCCGAGTTCGGTTTACCTATTTTAGGTAGATCCAAGTTTGTATGTTGACTAGTTTGGTAGATATGTTCAAGATATATTTGGCCTAATTTCTAGGTGGATAGAATTTAGGCTATTTGAGTGGACTAAGTTGCTTTCTAGTTGCCAGTGGGACTCGATTTACATAAGTCCTAGGCTCAAATAAAATATAAGATTACATATAAAAACTAAGAGCATTGATGACGCCGAACTTCTAAAATATCTGCTGACTTGAAGTCATTTTTTTCCTTGATGGTAGTTGTCCAAAGATAACCAGATCTAAAAATATGAATACCTTTCAGGGGCTTCGCCCCCAAACCCCTACGAGGGGCGCTGCTCCCTTGACCCCCGTCCGCTGGCCGATGGGTGCGAGGCTCCAGATAAGTCGTAGGCGGTTGGACTAAATTTTCTGATATAAAGTCGTCTTTGGCTGATCATCATATATCATATGTCCATTGCTGATCTTGCTTATTGCTTTCTGCAAGTACATATTAGACGAACAAGGAAATATATAGAAGCAAATATTATATATCTGGCAATGCTGAGTTTAAGTAGAAGATACTATAGTGATTGATCGATTACCATAATGCTAAACTTAATTGATTAGCCATATTCAAAAACTCAACATAAATATTAGACCAATACATCTCTAGGATATTGGGTCTATACATTATGTATCTAGGCTATACTAGATATATTAGGATACTAGGGTATCCTAGCTAAATAGTATCTCAAGATACTCAATATATTAGTTATATATTAGTTACCCTACTAGTATTTCTAAAACTAGGCAAATACCTAACTTCAATACCCTCAGATATTTACACTTAAACTCTCATTAGTAATCCAATTGGTAACACTACTCCACTATAACATTTGTACTGACACTTGGGCTCTCCCTTTGTCTTCACATCTGATACTCAAGATATCAGTAATTCCCAGGTTTTTCTCAACAATTAATTACTATCACTGCTGCTATATCAAGTCTCTGAGATGGACAACACCACTAATACCTTGCTGTTATTACTGTCCTACACCAGGACTGAGACTGCACCCCCTTCACTATTGTTACATTTTGCTCTTCATGACAGCAAGTTGATATTGCAACTTGCTTTCCTACTGTTGATGTGTCATTAAGCAACTAAGTTGTTGCTGCTTCTAAAGTATATTCCCCCAACTTGACAACTGAACCTTCCCCTCTTTGCTTGAACTAGAACACACTGATACTTGTGTGTATCCTCAAGTTGCTACTGTTGTAGTTGTGCTTAGGTATGGATACACTCCCCTAACTCTCCAACCTTCACATACCCGACCATGCATTTTTTATATAATTTCTATAAATCCACACTCAAATCCCACAGCCATACCACTGCAATAGTTCCTCTATACCCGACTTCACAATACTTGCTAATACATCAACTGACAACTAACCAAGATGGCACCAATTTAACAGTCATAACACATACGCACCCGAGCATCTCCATTACCCGTACCCTTCATGTAAGTAACTGCTGCAACCTAATGCATGTGCATGCACACAACAACCCCAAACACAGGTCTTGCAGACCACTGCAATTCCCCCTTGGTATAATCAACAACATCATAATTACTTATGGCACACACAATATACACCTACACACAGTCACTACTTAACTTTGCACATCACAGGGACTGAAGCCTAGCCTCCCTCACTGCTCGCACACATACACTTTGATCACTATATCACTCACATTCACATAGAAACACTCACACATAAATCAGCCTCTTCAGTCACAAAGAATAAAATCACCTCTATGTATTACCACTTGTATTCACCACTAACCCAATGCTCCCCTCTACTACTACCTCGACACAACTAAGAATTAGCACAACCAATATAGCCACAGTCACTGCCTCTCTTCACAAGCACAAGCTTACAGTGTATAAATATGTATCACACACACACATAATTACATATACACAAAATGATAATATATATATATATATATATATATATATATATATATATATATATATATATATATATATATATATATATATATATATATATATATATATATATATATATATATACATACATACACACACACACACACTATAATCATTAGATCAAACACTAGATGTGCAATATCTCATACACTATGATACACTCCAAATTGAGAAGCCAAAAATCTAATTTCTCTATGATAACCATTTATACATATCAAATATATAGTATTATCACTATTAGAACTAGCTACAATAGGAATTAAGGAGTATTGCACAAAAACACCCAAACTTAGCTCTGTATCACACCGTATTGTGATACGACCTACTCGTATCCATTTGTGGATACGTATCTAGTCTCACACCACTAATCTAAGTCTAATTAGATCTAAATGGTCTCATGACACATAATTAATGTTTCAATCTCGTAATTCTCCTATAATACATACAAAAACATATGTAGAATTCTCTATACACAACCAATTGGCTAGAACTTGTTCCTATTGGTAGCCCTATGCTATGAGGTAGTTCCTAATGGTCAAATACATGATTTAGAAGTTATAATTAAGAGAAATTCAGAATTTACCAATTGGGAGAAGGATTTCCAATAAAATGCTCAATGGAAACGATCCGGACACGGTCTCTCCACCAAAACTCATTCTTCTTATGCTCCTTGCTACTCCAAGCTCCAAAGCTCCTTGAGGGATAAAACTGGAGTGAATTTGGGATCTATGATTTGGAGATCTAAAATGAATTCAAATGAAGAGGTGAGAGAGAGGAGACCCCTTTTAAAGTGGCTGGCCCTTCCCTCTTCCTCAAGTCACCACCAAATATCTAGTTTGCCCCTACATGAAGAATTAAGGAGAATAATTAACGATGGCTATTTTCGAAAGTTTCTACACTAATGTAATTAATCTATCCCTCTAATTAATTAGTGGAAATGGTTCTATTAGGCTTGATAAATGTTGGGCTCACAAGTTGTCATGACAATTCTACTTGGATTCACATGGGTCAAGTCTAACTAATAGCTAGCCTACAAACTATAATTATAATATAGCACAACCTTAATTGTTAATATAGCACACTAATATAATTATTAAATTACTACAATAATATAACTATGCTAAATGACTAAATTACCCTTATTTGAAAAAGTAAGGGTGATAGAGTATACGCATAAGAGGAGGAAGGACGGAAGCTACGTGGACGATAATGCCAGCATGACTGCTATAAGTATTTCAATTTATATTATAAGTTAGAATAATATGAGGTATTAGAATTTATATTACAAGTTAGAAGTCCATTAGAAAATTAAGCATGGGTCATTGGATAGGCTGCGTTCCAGTCTCTGCAGACTGAGAACGCCTCCCGGGCCACTCAGGATGGGATGGAAGAGAGTGTCTTTTAGTCTTCGCCCGACACAATGTCTTCTTCCATGGCCGCTCGGACGGACGACCTTTATGTACAGGCCGCTGGAGGAAGAGGGAAAGGAGGGCGCATCTACGGCACCGGCTCCTTGCCATCGCAGATGTCAGTATACTCGAGATATCCGCCATCGACTTCTTCTGCTTTGGCACAACCTGATAGGATAAAGCAAATTATTACAGCGATGAGCATATTACAGACTACAGTGGTGGGTATGCAGGAGTCGATCTTCAGCATGCAGGCCTCCATAGATCATGGTTCTTTCGATATTTATGCTCCTTCCGTTGTTGTCCCTGGAGCTACGATATCTGGTCCTTCTAGTGCCTCTGCTCCTTCCGTTGCTACTTCTGGCCCTATTTTATCTCCCGACACAGTGATGAGACTCCTAAGTTTATTGTCGCCGGAGGCGTTAGGTTCACTACCATCTGAATTAGTGAATAAAATTCCTTCAGACGTCCATGAACATTTATGTGACCAGGGAACACTGCCAGATCGATGATTTTCTTCATATTTGATATTTATTTGTGTTTTAGTAATCGCGGACTTGTGGATATTGTTTATTTGTGTTATCGTGGTCATGGACTTGTGGATGTTGTTTATATACTTTGATTATTTTATTTGGACTTGTGGTCATGGACTTATAAATGTTGTTCAGGTATGCGATTAATTTTATTATGTTAATTATATGTCTTTTCTGAATTATGTCTAATGTGTGTTTTTAGCGTGCGTTTGTGCCGTTGAAGGTCCGATTGGACGAGAATTCTATAGCGGATTGTGTTGGGTGGTTGATATATTGATAGTGTTTAACAGGTTTTATATAAACCAAACATGTTGGGATATCTGTATTTAAAAGTTTTTTTTGCAGTTATGCATATTTTAGCGACAGACATCCGTAGACTTAGCGGCTACCTACGACGTACTTGTGATACGCTAGCGACGAATACAATCATCGTCAAATAAATTTTTATTCTTGGACGACGGATTACCGACACACGTCGACGGACGGGTGATTTCCTCCCGACAGTAAGCAATGTCGTTATTCCATCAATAACTTGAGTATCAGACTTTTTTTTAATATCAGGAACATAAATAATGTCGCTATAACGCTGCTAAATCGATACCATTTTGGACGCAAATCCGTCACTATCTAGATGTCACTATAAACTTAATTACTGTTACATATACATCGCTAAAGCGCTGTTTAATGAATCCGTCGCTGAAATATCTCATAGACATCAACTAAATCGATGTCGCAATTACACCAGTTTGTAGTCAAAATTCGACTGATTGACGATGGAATATTTTAGCAACATGGAGTTTACCAGCGGGTATTTTTTGTCTAAATACCGTCGCTGGGTAGTCGATAATATTGAATAGCCGTATTTTGGCAACAAAAAATGATGTCACTATTCCTCTGTATTTTAGTAGTTAGTTGCGCCCAACCTTGATCAACAGCCTGCTGATGGTGGTCAGGGTGACCCTCAAGAGGATGATCATGTCGAGGAGGCGGTTCCTGAAAAGGAGGAGGCTGATGATATACAGCCAGCACCAGCAATTTCGTTGAGGAGGAATGATAGAGACCGTCGACCATCTACAAGATACTCACCAGGTGAGTATGTACTACTAATTGATGGGGGAGAGCCCAAAAGTTTTGTAGAGGCTATGGAAGACGAACAGAGGCAGGAGTGGCATGTAGGAGGAGATGAGTTCTTTACAGGCCAACTCTACTTAAGATCTGGTACTGTTGCCAAGGGCAAGAAGGCTTAGAAAAATCGATGGGTGTTCAGAGTAAAGCAGACAGATGATGCTACTCACCCTCGATACAAAGCGAGACTGATAGTTAAAGGCTACGGTTAGTGGAAGGGCATAGATTATGATGAGATCTTTTCACCAATCGTGAAGCAGTCGTCTATTCAGGTAGTGCTAGCATTGGCAGCCAGTTTCTACTTGGAGGTCGAGCAGATGGACGTGAAGAAGATATTCTTCCATGGTGATATTGAGGAGAAGTTGTACATAGAGCAGTCAGAGGGATTCTATGAGAAGGGCAAGTCATACTTGGTCTGCCGGTAGAGGAAGAGCTTGTATGGTCTAAAGCAGGCTTTGAGACAGTGGTACAGAAAGTTTGAGTCATTTATGGGAGAGCATGGTTATGCACGGATGATGTCGGACCACTGTGAATTTGTGAGATACTTTATCGAGGATTATTTTATTATTTTACTGATCTATGTTAATGATATGCTACTGTTGGATCGAAATACCACTAGGATAGCGGAGTTGAAGCGCCAACTGGGTACGGCCTTCTCTATAAAGGATTTGGGTACAGCGAAGACTATTCTTGGGATGGAGATCAACCGAGAGAGAGAGAGTCCATGATGCTACACTTGTCCCAAAAGAAGTATATTCACCAGGTACTTCAGCATTTTGGGATAGATAAGTCAAAGAAAGTGAGTAACCCTCTTGAGGCTCACTTTAAGTTCACTGAGGAGAAATGTCTATCTACCAAGGACGAGAAAGAAGATATGGAGAGGGTTCCATATGACTCAGTTGTGGGGAGTCTCATGTACGCTATGGTATGTACGAGACCTAACATCGCTCACGCAGCTGACATAATTAGCAGGTATAATTTCAATCTTGGAAGGGTACATTGAAGTAAGGTCAAGTGGATTCTACGATACCTTCAGGGCACTACCGATTGGAGACTTTCTTTTGGTGGTGATGAGCCAAAGCTGGTTAGGTATACCGATGCTGATATTGTTGGAGATGTAGACACGAAGCGATCGACTTTGGGCTATGTGATAATATTTAATGGTGGAGCGGTATCATGATAATCGCGATTGCAGAAGTATGTTTCTTTGTCGACAACAGGGGTAGAGTATATTACGGCGAGGGAAGCTTGCAAAAAATTGATGTGGATGAAGAAATTGCTACAGAAAATAGGGCTAAAGCAAGAGCAGTACCCTTTGCTTTGAGATATCCAGAGTGTAATTAACCTTATGAAGAACCAAACATTTTATATTCAGTCCAAGCACATTGATACCCGGTATCATTGGATACGGGATGTTGTTGAAAGAAAGTAAGTAGCGCTTGAGAAATTTTATACGGATGACAACAGAGCAGACATGTTCACAAAAAAATTTCCAAGGAAAAGTTTGAGTACTGCAGGTGGATCGTCGGGATGATGACCCCCTCCACATAGTTGTGAAGGGAAAGATTTGTTGGAGTGGGTGGGGTTCTCAACCTTTGTGGAAAATATCCCGGAGTTGGATTATGAGCACCCTGATTTTTACATAGGATTAGTTCGATAATTATTAATTATTTTTTCATTTTAATATTTATTCGATAATTTAATTGAACTTTGGAAACTAACCCCCATGGTTCTATGATATTGAGTGCAATACTAGCATTTTCCTTCCAACCAACCTAACATGCTCGACTTAGACGAGTCAAATTAGGCTCCTGCCATGATGTCTCTCACAAATTCGTATTCCCATACCTTGTTTTGGTCGCACAACTTTCGCGACAAAATTACGAGAAAATGATGATTAATTAACCCTTTTGTTGTGGCGTACGAATTTAACACGCCACACCAACCCATTGATCCCAACTAAAACATGATATGAGCCTAACTGGTCCTATTAAGCACATGACCCTCGAGTTGCGTTATTCGAACCCCCTACATGCTCCCAATATAATATTAAGTAAAAAAATAGAATTTATAGATTTATTTAATTATTTAATATCCATTAATATTTAGTAAATATATTTTAATTAATATAAATTGGTTGTAGATTATTTATTGGAGGAAATAAAAATTTTCTAGAATTTTTCAAGGACCTAACTATTTTTGAAATTTTTTTGTGTTTAATTATTGAATAAATAAAAGAAATAAAAAAAAAGAAAAAGAAAATAAAAATAAATCCAAAACCCAATTAAACCTAACCCTACCTATTAACAAATCCAAAACCTAAACTATTAAACCAACTTCCCCACAACCTGCGACTACAGAAACCCCTCCACCCTCTTATATATATATATATATATATATATATATATATATATATACTACACATCAAACCCTAACTATAAAACCTAACCATCACCCACCTACACCACCCGCCGACCCCCGCCACGTCGCGCCGCCCGTAGACTCCCCCCCCCCCCCCCCCCGCGCACGTACAACAGTTGCGACCCCTCCTTCGCGCACAGCTTTCGCCCTCTTCGCTAGACCGATTCTCATCATATCTTCGCTCGTATGTTCACAACCTAACCCTCTAGGATTTTTTTTAAGTGGAACGAATTTAGGTACCCGATTTTATCAAAAAATCGACCGAAATTTGGCCGAAAAACTATTCAAAAACAGCTTAGAATTTCAGTCCAAGTACCCCTGTTCATGTCCAATTTTTTGTCAACTCATTAATTATTTTCAAAATATAATTGAAGGAACTTCTTCATAAAATAACCAAGATTTTTACTGTTCTTTTAGTTTTTATTAGTTTGCTTTAATGGTAAAATTATTCTAGTTCCAAAACTTATTTTTTAAAATACCCAAATTCTCTGATACGGGGTACGTCCCACCAAACGAGGAGACTTCATCCTGTGCGAGTTGCATTGAAAGGCGTGTAACATAAACGTGGACGTACGAGCTTTTGTGCAATTTGATCTGGATGTGCGTGCACACCAGAATCAACGTGTATCCGCCAAAAAACACTGTATCGTCTTTTTCTGACACTCGTCCTAATTTTGTGTGTGCTTGTCGTTTTACAACAAAACTTGTGTCATCGAATTCGCAGCATTACGCTGTTCCTGTGATAAAATTTGGTTCGATTCTGAGAAGATTGACAAAACATTATTTTATGGGCCCCACGGTTCCACATAACGGACAATTTTGTGATCAGCCCATCGGAATTCATTTTTGGACATTCTGTTGGGTTTGTATCTTCGTTCTAGACTCATAGACACTGAGTGGGACGAATATGGAGAACGTTGTCTTCGACATATTTTACGGTGTAAAGTGGGCCACAAGTGGATCCCGCTTTAACCTAAAACTGTCAATTCTGTCACTTTGTCCAAATTGGACTTATGGGTAGTCAATACTAGTTATTTCAAGTATTCTGAGAATATTGGTGATGTTTGTTTCAGCATCCGGGGGTGTAGTGCAGATTCTACTTTTCCAGGAGTAGTTGACGAAGTTCAGAACCTAAGCAAGTGTACATTTCCAAACCTGCAGAGATCCTGTTATATTATATGCTTGTGTTTTTTTTTGTTTATATATTTATTCTGTGTTGTACCTGTTCAACCTAGGACCGTGAGACGTTGCTTAGCCTCCGAAAGAGATTCGGGTGTCGACGCCATACGCGGAGTCGTACAACGTCACATAGAGAGTTGATTCCGCGATCCTATATTTTTACGTGCTTGTTTTACCAAGTACGCCATAACGTAGGAAACTTGACAATATTTCATGTGATAGAATCTTTCTTGAGTTATTTATGGTGATTCTTTATAGACTTACAGGATTCGTGACATGAGACTTGCATATTACATGGATATTATTATGACTAGTTGTACTAGCTAGAGGTCATGATCTTGCGTGTTATGGATATGAGACATCATGAACATGAGACATGAGGTTACATTGGGTGGGGAGAGACACATAGGCTACATGCTGGTTATTTATATATATACTACTCGAGGTGCCTTAGACTCTGTCTCAGATCTTTGGCACATATACTGGAGTCGTGATACTACTTGCTGCTATGGACTCCCCAATACAGAGCCTGTAGTGGTCTCAGCCTGAGTACTAGTGATGCTCTTATTTGTATTTCACTTAACTGGTTACATAGCTTGCCCTGAAGATCTGTTTCTATTTACTTGCTGTGTTTCATTTGGCTTGAGTGTTTATTGTGCCTTGATATGTCCCCTGAGGACCTGGATCCGAATTATGTCCCCAGGTGTAGATGAGGAGAGCTATCCTTAGGTGTACGGGACATATGCTACTATTGAAGACGTACAGGTTGCGGAGGACGAGGTTGTTCCGGAGGACTTCTCTTGAGCACACAGTATTCTTACCATTCATTATTTATGCTTAGTGTTCTTGGATATTTGATCTTGTAGTGACTCTGGATATTGTACTTGGATTTATTTTTCTTTCCATTTTGATAACGGGTTGTTTTCCGTGACATTATTTATATTGCTTTGGTTGGACAGATCATTTTATATTATTCTGACTGGACTTGTCTCTTTGTGATTTTGTTACTTATTATGGATGAGATAAGATATATAAACTGTGACAGGTATTCGTAGACCATTTTTATGTATTATAGCTTAAGTGCACTCTAATAGGTCCATTAAATTGGGTTTGTCCATTGGAGTTATGATGCTGGCCATTGCCAAGTGGCTAGTCCCTTGGTATTTTGGGACTGGGGCGTGACATGGATTGAGTATTCCTACATATAATAGGAATACCTCAATATATTTGGATTGGGTATTCCTACATATAATAGGAATATGTTAATGGATTTGGATTGGATATCCTATATATAATAAGAATACTAGTTGTGGGTTTGAGGCTATATATATTAGGTATCTTCTAGCCCTAAAATACATCTTATATCTCAAAAATATTGCAAAATGAGGGAAGAGTACTTTTACAACATTGGAAGGAGAGAGGAAGATATTGAAGGCTATTTCGAAGAGGAGATCGGTTTTGGGTAAAAAAATATCGTCATCTCAGTTCTTAGTTTGTATGTGATCTATTTTCTATTCCAAAGAATTGTGGTGATCCATTTGGATCGGTGAGAAGTTTGTTAGTAGTCAGTATATTTCTTATTCTATTAATGGAGCCTTTTCAAGGTTGGACTCCAATCGTCCCGTAGTTTTTTCCATTTGAATTTTTACGTAAAAATCTCTATGTCTGCGATTTGTGCTTGGCATTTTTGGTTTATGTGCTTTTGCTTAGTTCTCTCGTATGGCTTCTCACTACAAAAATATACTATTTTAGCGACGAGTCCCGTAGTTTTTTCTATTTTGGTTTTTTATGTAAAAATCTCTGTATCTGCGATTTGTGTTTGATATTTTTTGGTTTGTGTGCTTTTGCTCGGTTCTCTCGTATGGCTTCTCACTACAAAAATATACTATTTTAGCGACAAAAATATTTGTCGCTAAAATACAAATTTTTCGTCGATCTTTTTAAATAGTGACGGATTAACGATGGAATTCTTTCGTCAAAAATATTAATGTCGTTACGAATTTTCTGTCGCTAATCCGTCGCTCAAGAGACGACTTAGCGACAGAATGAACGACATAATGTCAGCGACGTATTAGTGACGTATATGTTTTGTTATTAAACTTTCTGACTACATATCGATATAATAGTGACGGATTATGTGAGCCCAAAATTGTCAAATTTTCTAGAAGATTTTCCACATTATGGGCTCACATAGTTCGTCATTAATCTGTTGCTAAGTCGTCACCCCAGTGACGGATTATCAAAGGATTTTAGCGACGGACCCTGATACATGTTTGGTACATTTGTGTGTCTCAAACATTTTAGCGACTAAATTTTTCGTCGCTAGGTAGTCGCTGACCTGAGATTTTTCGTCAGAAATCCGTCGCTGAGCTGAGTTTTTAGTACCTAGTATGTTGCTAGTCCATCGCTAAAGGTAATATTTTTTCCAGAAATTAATTTATGCTGATCATATACCTGTTATACATTCACCAATTTCCACACAAATAAATTCCACACAAGTAAATTTCATACTAACAATAAAAACCCACACAAACATGTCTAAATGCTATATACACAATAAACTAATAAAGTAGAGTAATCCAAATATACCACAAACTCAAAAAATACAACGGTAGAGGCTGAGGCGGTGTTATACAATTCAAGTCCAAAAATATGACGGTGTTATACAATTCCACAAAGTCAAATAAATACAATCAAGTCAAATAAATACAATCAAGTCAAATAAATACAACCAACTCAAAAAAATACCACAAACTCAAAAATCTATCAAGTCGACGGTGGAGGAGGAGGCGGTTGTCGGCTAGCCATGTACTACGCCACAACCATAGCGATGATATTCTGTAGATCATCAGGAGCAACGAAAGATGGAGCAGTGGCAGGAGCCGTCAAAGGAGCTGAAAGACCCATCGATGCCATCGGAGGAGCTAGAGCAGTCGGAGTAGCTAGAGGAGTCGTCGTAGTAGAAGTCGGAGGAGTAGGTGCTGGAGCATCACGCATGTCTATCTACTGTCGAACCAGCCTATGTAGCTTTTGCAAAGTCGTCGTGAGATGCTCCAGAGACATCATACCAGAAGGAACAACGGAGCCAGGCATTGATGGAGCTGGAGTAGCCATCGGAGGATCTCTGGAAAGAACCGACGGCTGGGATGTCAATAATCCGGTACCGTACACACTGTCGTCTTTTCCTTTTCTGACAGCTTGTACCCACCGATCGTTTCTCTCAGTAGACATACTGCTCTCAGCGTCCCCCTCTAACGTCTCATACGTCTCCTATATTTAACCAAGGTTCAAAGTATCTAAACCAGAATCGGTATTGGACCATTCCTTAACTTTAAAACTATTTGATTCTTAGTATTTTTGAAATTAAATAAAATAGTAATAACTATTGTCGATTAATTTACATGCGATAGATAACTTTTCCTCTTTTATATGCTTTTACAATCATAACATAATCTAATATAACTTCATAAACTATTAGAATAGATAAAAAAAAATCAACCTAGACACTAGAAAATGTCATAGTTTGACTGTTTGACCTAGAGTTGAACTAGTTTGACTGTTTTGACCTAGAAATCTAGCATCTAATTAAATTATAAAATAAGCTAATTAAATTGATAAAATTTTATAAAGACAACATACATATGCTTTGACGGCCCACTCATCTACGAGCTTCCCATCCTTCTTTCTTTTGTGGGTCCGCTGAAAAATTGCTGGAAAGTCAACGATCTTGGGGTCTTCCCCAGCTCTGACGGCCTCGTCGCACTATAAAATTAAGAAATTAATAAATAAGAAAAAAAATAGAATTACAAAAAATTGATCTAGAATTTTTTTTTAATACTAACCATACGTCGAAAATGCTCGACGGCCGGAATAGATCCACCAGTATAGAGACCACCCTTAGCACGGGAAGCCCTCTCCTTCTCGTACTTGGTCTTGTAGGCCGGGGTGTCCATCTTCTTCTTTATATGCTGCCAGTACTGCATCTTCAGCTACTCCTTGCGATGATCCGGTCCAAGTAACGCCAGCGCCTTCTGGACATTGATCATATCTCTCAACCTCATGCTGACGACGGTCTTGTAGCACTTCCGGATATCACTATCTCTATGATCCGGCCATCAGCACAACCTCTACAAATTAGAAAAATATTTTATATCATTGTAATAAAAAACATTATATATTATTATAAATAAAATTTATATACATACCCCGAGCTTCTCCAGCCAAACGAATCGTCGATCGAGCGGGATGTCACTAAAGTTGATATAAGGGCCATCAAAGTACCCTCACATGATCTCCCCTAGATCATTCGTAGCCTTGATCGGGAAAAATCTGAATAAGTAGACAATATACAATTAGAATAAAAAAATACAAAATAAATGTGTGAATTAACAAATAAATGCTTACGTTGCTCCATCAGACCGTAGCTCGGGACGAGAGATATTGGCTGGCCGCTCTGGTAGAGTAGGGGGATCTGCAAATCCAGGACGACGGACATATACTCCATTTTCTACAAGAAGGCCTGGAAATGGATTTGCTAATGTGGGAGCAACTAGTGGAGTAGCCAGTGTAGTAGTGTCGGTAGTGGCTGGAGTAGAAGAAGGGGTAGCAGCTGATGGCAATCTAGTGGATGGAGTAGCTCCTCCTACTGAAGAACGAGTATATGGCAGGGATAAACCATTCGCCGCATCTACGAACTCGTCCTCAGGTCGTGTACGAGAATCTGGGGTAGCCGGCGTAGTGGACGTAGGATAGTGGACGTAGGATACTAAGAAGATGATCCTCTCTGAACCTGTCCTCGTCCCGCCATACTAAAGGTAAACTACAGCAAATAAAAAAATGGTGTCATCAAACAGATAATCATAAAGTAATGCATGGTGTGGTGAAATAAGTAAATACTAGTGTGATAATGAAATAATTAAATAAATATTTAAGCTAATGCATATGTATGTATATACTAATCTTCTTCATCTTCCGAATCGTCATCGTCTTTCGAATTATTTTTCGAATTATTTTTCGAATCGTCTTCATCTTCTACTTCTTCATTTTCATTTTCACTTTGACTTCCACTATCACCTTTATCTTCCAATTCTTGCTCCTCGCTCCATACCTCCATATCAGAGTTCTCTTCTATATAAGGTAAATCTTCTATGTCAATCTCTTTGTCAACTCTATCATCCTCTACGGTAACGTCAACCTCCATACCATCAACACCGGCCAAACTCATATATGCAAGTTGAGACATGACCACCTCATCTTCTTGGTATGCTAGATCCCCAACATTATATGTGTTTCTAGCTTTAATTTTGCTTACAGCCCACCAATCTGTATTATTACGTTGTTAATTAGGATAGCTTGTATAATACACTTGAACCGTTTGACTAGCCAACACAAATGGTTCAAAATCTATATATCTTTTTCCATATTTTATATAAAAAAACCTAAACTATTTGTCAATTTTTCATCATTGCTTGGGTGTTGTGTCGAACCAATCATATTTAAATAGCATAATTTTTGTCTCATAAGATTAATCCAGCTCCACGACATCTCTTAGTACACAGTAATAGTCAAATTCTGGATAGGCATCGTAGATTGAACCCCTCACACATACTCCAGAATTCTTTGTATAATTAGCCTCCTCAGCAACAAATAATTGATTAATAGACTTATCAGTGATTCTAAATTTGAAGTCATTGATGGTGTATCCATCCCAACACTTTGCTCTCTTGCTTGGTCCGATAGCTAATGCTTGAAGTCGTTCGTTTTGTATTTCTGTACCAGACGAAAAATCTGAAACATCACGTATCATATAGACATTAGACAAAGATTGGTCTGAAAGCTAAATTTAGAATGCTTAATGTTTAGGATCCGTACATAATTATGGAACCACGATAGAAATTTTCTATCAACCTCTCTAGCAAGATCATCTTCATTAATATTAGGTCTCTCTGATTTCACCTCAGCTCTAAAAGTACTGTGATAATAAGGAGAACAGTTAGAGCAATTCTTTTCCAAGTATATACAAATTAAAATATCTAGGAAAGATGTTTTGCTTACTTCTCAATATCTTGTATCTCTTTTATACCATTATTTAATAATATATACCAATGAGCGGCTTCAAACTCATCGCCTTCCAACCAACGTACTTTAGTAGCACTTGTAGGCTTCTCTCCCATATTAAAGATAGTATGGATTATACTATTCGGGGCATTAACCCCACCATCATCATTCCTTGGGGCTCTATTGCAATTTGTTTTGACATGAGTATCAAAGTAGATGGAGTAGAAGTTTAAAACCTCCTCAATGATATATGCTTCGCATATCGAAGCTTCTAAATGAGCCTTATTGCCAACCTTCTTCTTCAGGTGATGTCGATACCTATAGATAATATATTGAATCTTATAATTATTTGAATAAAAAATTTATTAGTATAAAGAATTTATACCTCTCAAATGGATACATCCATCGATAATGGACGGGAGTACCGACGCGTGCTTCGTATGCAAGATGAATCGACAAATGCTCCATACTATCAACAAAATCGGGAGGAAGCACCATTTCTAACTTACACAATGTTAATACAATCTTCTCCTCAAGTTTTATTATATGTTGCACCGTTAACTTGCTTGAACACAAATCTCTAAAGAAGACAGAAAATTCGGCCAACGGAGTCCAAACATAATGAGGTAATATCTCTCAGAGCAATAGGTAGTAACCTCTCCATAAACACATGGCAATCATGACTCTTCATCCCCATCAGCTTGCGTTTATTAAGATCAACACATCTTTCCAGATTTGACACGTAGCCGTCAGAAAATCTCAACTTTGAAATCCAGTTTCATATTATCAATTTATCCTTCCTACTCAATGTAAATGGCTCTGGAGGCTTGACCCAATTGTTGTTGTCACTTCATTTTAGGTGCAAATCTGAACGCCTGCGAATAATTTCAAGTCCTTTCTTGCTTTGATATTGTCTTTCATTTTTCCCTTGATATACATCACCGTATTAAAGATGTTGTCGAATATATTTTTTCCGATAGACATGACATCAAGATTGTGCCTTATAAGATTTTACTTCCTATAAGATAAGTCCTAAAAGATACTCCGCTTCGTCCAATTATGCCTACGTCAAAATCCTTCAAAGTGATCGCCTGATATCAGATCTTCCATCAAAGTTGGCAATCCATTTACCTCTTTTCAAACTTCGTCTTCTGTTAGTCTCAACGGGAGAGGAGATAGTTCCTGTTTACCAGCTCAAAAGGCATCTCTGTTCCTTCTCCACGGATGCGACGCAGGAAGGAACCGACGGTGACAAAAAAAATGCTTTTCCTTCCTTCTGGAGATGGAATGCCTTACTCTTTTTTATACATATCGGACAAGACAAAGTACCATGAGTTCTCCACACCGATAACATTCTATATGCTAAAAAATCGTTGATGGTCCACATGAGAGACACTATCATCTGAAAGTTTTGCTCCTTCGATATATCATATATTCGAAAGCCGAATTGCCACAATTGTTTTAACTCATCCACCAACGGCTGCAAGTAGATATCGATATTCTTCTTTATATTTTTTGGACCGGGTATGATAAGTGTCAAGAACATGTAAAGAGTCTTCATGCACATCTACGGTGGTAGATTGTAAGAAGGAAAAATTACCAGGACAATAAGAGTAATAAGATATCGATTGTCCAAAAGGAGTGAATCCATTAGAACATAAACCCAACCGAACATTTCTGGGCTCCGCAGCAAATTCAGGATGACACAAATCAAAATGCTTTTATCCCTCTCCATTGGAAGGATGAAATAATTCGCCTTCATCCATCTTTTGTTCCTTTTTATGCCATGTCATGTGTTGTATTATATTTGCGGACATATACATCCTCTGTAGTCTCTTTGTAATCGACAAAAACTGTATGTACTTGTAGGGACACAACCTTGCTCGGATAATTGAATTTCTTTTCTCCAAAATTGGCTTGTACCAGTCTGCAAGACAGAAAAAGCATTTACCTTTATCATTGTTCTCCTTGTAGTACAACATGCAACCATTTCGATAATAATATATCTTTTCATAGCCTAATTCGAGTTTCTATATCATTATCTTCGACTTGTACAAGTTATCAGGAAACTCCTTCGATCCTTTTGCCCATGTTTTACAAGTATCCAAAATCATAATTCCTCGACACTTATCTGAATATGGCCGATACATGCCATATCATAGTAATGTTGGAACTACTAATTACTATTTATATTAGTACCCTGAAGTGATAATCGATACTCATAGTAATGGTCTGATATCGATTCTGATACAAAGACCAATACTCTAAAATGTTAATAATTTATTATAGGTTAAATTAGTGATAACCGTATCGATTTTAGGGCCGATGAATAAATCGATACCAATAAGGATTTTTGAATGTCACATATTCTATTTCCAATATTCTAGGATACGCTCAAGCCTATGTATTAAAAATTATGTAAGTTTAAGGATACACATATAAATTAAAATAATTATATATGTAATATTCAATTTGTCAATCTTCTTCTAAGTTAATTATAGACACATACAATACATATTACCATTTTTGTGTCCTAATACTCGTGTTTATTTGTCATGCTCCACTACCGAAATATGAAGACGAACATGGCCAGCTCCACAAATAAGGTATAGATCGTACGACGGTTACGGCTGTAACTAGACAAAGGGGTGCATACTACCAGTAAGTCACTTAGGGTCACATAGAACATATATTGTCTCAATCAGTCAAATAAGAATAGTAAATATAGAACATATATGACAAGGAAGTAAGGCATCACAAATGCCATGCCACAACATTCAAGAAACCAGCTGTGAAAAATAAGAAACTGATAGAGTAACAATAGTACATGACCATGATCAGCTGCAGTCTGATTAATTATAATCATGTAGGGAACTAAATATCCAGATTCACGGCTAACAAGTACCGGTGGCTAAATGTCCAAAATAAGTAAAATATGAAATAACTAGCAGGAAGAAGAGACCCACTTATTTTTCTCAGTGGCCATCTGCCTGACAAGTACCACAAAGGAAGCATGAATGCAGAAATAAAACCAGGTTATGATATATATATATATATATATATATATATATATATATATAGTTATGTCTCATAGTTTTGGTTTATAGTCTATCGTGACACAACAATCTAATCCCACAACTAAATAAGGACAAGGGTTAAACCATCGTACCATGATAGTCCATGTACCTAGACTATTTGACAGTAGATACAATATAGAAACCCACTCAGTTACATAATCGGCCAGTCATTTATACGGCTTACTAGATGGAGTCTGGGTTATCCCAAAGATATTATGCATATAGAAATCCTCAGATCAAACCAGGTACTAACAGGGTTAGCCGAGCCATAAATCGTCGTATAGCACATAGTAGTAAGCATCGGTCCCTCATAAGGACACTGTGTTATGATCGCATAGAACACATAGTATCATATAATATTTTGATATTGCCATCCACTAATGAGGCTTTAAATAATATCCATAGGGACTAGCATGCACACCCCAATTCAGATGACTGAAGGTGGCTAGTTTGGCACGATCTTGAGATTTTATTCCCTCCCAATGCTTTATAAGTTTAGTTGCCTAGTTAACCCTAATATTAACTGGAATCTTATGGCATGGTCATATGGTATTCCCCTTCTATGATGTACCATAGTACGGCCACGCTAGATACGAATCAACTTTATCATTTGATAGTTTAATTTGGATTTACCCCAGCGTGATGCATCAATCAACAGATCCTAGTCACGCTTGGTCATTGACTAGCCCTTATGTCCATTCTGGAGATTGAGTCATATCACATGTCACGTAGCGCATAGGTTTACCGCAGTTTCAATATGTAATATAATCGCGTAGGGACACTTAGCACGTAGGAACACATAGCACGTAGTAAGTGTATCAGCACGGATACAAGTGGTCGGGTTATGACGCATAGATGGGTCTAATACTTTTGTGGTCATCAAAGTCATACATATAACTCATAAAGTCCAAAGGAATATTCGACCAAAACTAGTCCAATAAAAAGTGTGCAAGGGACCGCATGAGAACTCAGGCCGCATGACAATCCTGGCGGCAAGGAGTCTTACCGCAAGGAATCATGCCGCATTGAGTCATGCCGTATTGAGTCATGCTGCATGGTGTCAGGGCTAAGGTCTACTTCTCGAGATAAGTGATGAAGCGACGGGAAATAAATAAAGTGTTAGTGATGTGACATAAAATGTGTCAGGAAAAAATAAAATAAAATCAAAGAAAGATATACCACAGTTTCATGGTCATGCGTCCAAGGATGGTGGCCGCATACTATGCTTGTCGCATAAGTGTCAGTATCGCATGGAGTATTTGGACTTAGAAAAATTCTCATTCGTTCAGTGAGTGAACACAAGTGTTCAAGGACACTTGTGTGATGGCAGTCATGCGTCCAACAAGATGGACTTATGCAGGTCAATATAAGGCAAGAGCTCTCGGGCCGCATAACACTCTCAGCCGCATAGCTCGCTGGCCGAATGAAGACTTCGTCTTCTCCAACAGCAAGTTCGGCCATGGTGGAAAATCTCCAAAATCTAAATTTTATTTTCTTCGTAAAACTATATTTTAACTCCGAATTGAGTGAACCAAAAGCTATAACGTTCAAAATAAAGTATTCCATCCTTCCCAAAAACTATTATTTAAAAATATTATATTTTAGTGGATCAAAACCACCAATAACTCAAGGAACCCATGAAACGCTAAGTTAGAAAAGTAGATCTAAGTAAATCTATCCATCAAAACTGAGAACTCCAAGTATTAAAAGCGGTCAGAATCATCATAAGCACAGAAAAGACTAATAAAATGCAAGGAATGAACAAAAAATTTAAATCAAAAGGTTTTTCCATGTAGTGCAAGGTGTACTTGTCTAGAAATGAAAGAAAGAGAGGAGATAAAGAATGAGGGAAAAGAGAGAAATAAGTTAGCTTATATAGCTAGGGTTTGAGGTTTAGACCATGGGTTCAATTTTATGAATAAACCAACCTACAAATAAACCGAGAACCATGGTAAACCAAAGAATGGGTCTAGTATCCATGCATGCAACCTAATGATCATGTGAGGAAAAAATACTCTAAGCAGGAATAAATACAAGAAAGAAATAAATATATCCCAAAATACGTATTTTGGGAACGGGGAGTGACATCTCTACCCACCTTAAAAGATTTCGTCCTCAAAATTTAAACCCCAAACTAACTAGAGAAATCAGAACAAGCACTATTGCCTACCAATGACTAGCTCAGAATGGTCGAGGATATTACTCAGATCTGGGACATACCTACGCAACTAAGATACCTGAAATACATCATGCACCTCACGTAGCAAAGGCAGAAGTGCCAAACGATAAGCAATATTGCCTACCCGTTCGAGAATATCGAGCGAACCGACGTATCGCGTACTAAGCTTCCCACGAATCCTGAATCTAATGACTCCACGGGTTGGAGAAATCCGCAATAACATGTGGTCGTCGACACAAAACTCTAATGGTCTATGATGCTTATCTGTCCAATACCAATGCCTATCTTGCGTAACCCAAAGTCGCTCTCTGATTTGCTTGACAACTTCTACTATCTGCGTGATCATTTCAGGGCCTAACATCTTCTGCTTACCAATGTCATCATATGTCAATGGTGACCTACACTTTCTACCATAGAACGCTTCAAAGGGTGCCATATGGATGCTAGCCTGATAACTGTTGTTTTACGAGAAATCGATGAGATGTAGGTGATCTTTCCAAGACCCACCAAAGTCCAAAATATAAGCTCGTAATATATCCTCCAATTTCTGGATGGTTCTCTCTGATTGTCCGTCTGTCTGAGGGTGGTAAGCGGTACTAAATCTCAACTTGGTGCCTAAACTCTGGTGCAAACTCTTCCAAAAATTAGAAGTAAACCAAGTGTCTCGATCGGAAATGATACTTACTGGGACACCGTATTGTCTTACTATTTGTCGCATGTACATCTTCGCTAACTGCTCTGTGAATTGCCCCACTCAAAAGGAAAGAAAGTGAGCTACTATTGTGAGATGATCTACTATTACCCAAAATGCATCACGACCAGTCAGGGATCTAGGTAAACCAGTCACAAAGTCTATCATTATATGTTCCCATTTCCACTCTGGAATAGAAAACGATTGCAATAATCCTGCTGGTCTCTGTTGGTCAACGTTCACTTGCTGACATACCAAACACCAAGAAACGAATCATGCTATCTCGCTCTCCATCCCATTCCACCAGAAATATTGTTTGATGTCTTAATACATCTTGATACCTCCTGGATGAATTGAATACTAGAAAATATGTGCCTTGGTCATTACTTCTTGCCGGATATCTCCACTTGGTACACAAAGACGGTTTTTGAACCTAAGAGTTTCATCTTCATGAATATTCAACTCTTTCCTGAGACCAGATTCATATTCCGTCTGAAACATCAGAACTTTCGGATCCTCTACCTGAGCTGCCTTAATCCTCTTTATAATGGTAGATTGCACCTGTAAACTAGCCAATACTCCTACGTCTTATGGAAGTACTATCTCAATCACTAATTCTCGAAGATCTTCTAAGATATGCCATTACGATGTCAACATAAATGTACTACCTCTCCTGCTAAGAGCATCCGCTGCCATATTTACCTTGCCTGGATGGTACTGAAGTTCCATATCATAGTCCTTTATCAATTCTAGTCACCTTCTCTGCCTCATGTTCAAGTCCTTCTGGGTGAGTACATATTTTAAGCTCTTGTGGTCTGTAAATATTTCTACCTGATCACCATACAAGTAATGCCTCCATAGCTTAAGTACAAATACTACCGTCGTCAACTCCAAATCGGGGATCGGATAAATTTTCTCGTGATCTCGAAGCTGCCGCGATGCATAAGCTATCACTCTTCCATATTGCATTAATACACACTCAAGTCCTTTGCCTGATGCATTGTAATACACTGTAAACCCTCTAGAACCTACTGGAAGCGTGAGAATCAGAGCTGGAATCAATCTTTTGAATCTACTGGAAGCGTGAGAATCGAAGCTAAAATTAATCTTTTCTTTAATTCTACAAATGATATTTGGCACTATGCTGACCAGTCGAACTTAGCCTCATTGCATGCTAATCGAGTCAACGGTGCTAAAATTCTTGCAAAGTCTGCTACAAACCATCTGTATTATCCTACCAATCCCAGAAAACTACGGACTTCAGCTATTGTCTTAGGAACTGGACAACTCTCTACGGCCTCAACCTTCTTCGGATCTACTGTGACTCCTACTCCAGAGATGATGTGACCTAATAATGACACTTGATCCAACCAAAACTCATACTTACTGAGCTTTGCATATAACTAGTATTCTCTTAGAATCTATAAGACCTTCCGAAGATGCCCAACATATTTCTCTTCGCTACTGGAATAAACAAGAATGTCGTCTATGTAAACCACCACGAACTAATCTACGTATGGTATAAAAATACGGTTCATCAAATCCATAAATATTGCTGGAGCATTAGTCAGTCCTAATGGCATAAGTAAGAATTAGTAATGCCCATATCGTGACCTAAATGATGACTTGGGCATGTCTTGCTCCCTAACTCTTACTTGATGATATCCTGATCGAAGATCGATCTTGGAGAAAACTTTGGCTTTACTCAGCTGATCAAACAAATCATCGATCCTTGGTAATGGACACTTGTTCTTCACTATTACAGCGTTCAACTGTCTGCAGTCGAAACATAACCATGATAAAACATCCTTCTTCTTTACTAGAACCACTGACGCTCCCCAAGGTGATCCACTAGCTCGAATAAACTTCTTTGACTTCAGTTCCTCTATATGTTGGTACAGTATGTCTAGCTCTAATGGTTCCATTTGGTAAACTTTATAAGATATTGGCCCTGCCCCAGGGATCAATTCTATACAAAACTCAATGTCTCTTACTGGGGGTAACCCTGGTGGTTCTTCCGAAATGATATCTAAGAACTCCTTAACTATCTTAGGGAGTTATTTTTCTACTAATACTGTCGCTGCGATCCTCTCTTCAAGTTGGTCTTCCACAGATCTGTTGAATGTGAAACATTCTGTGCCAGGGATACTAAATAATACTTTACCCTTATGGCAATCTATCGTAGCATGACTGTCTCTCAGCCAGTCCATGCCTAAGATAACATCAAAGTTACCCATAGGAAACTCGATCAACTGTGCTGGTAGTAAACGCCCGCACACTATGACATGACACACTATACATATTCTACTAACTCCTCTGAGCCCATTACCAGTAAGTATATTCAACCTCTTTGGCAATGCCTCGAATTCCAATCCAATACGTGTCGCGAATCATGCAGATACAAGTGAATGAGATACGCCTGAATCAAACAATGCTATAATAGGAAAGGATGCGACAGAAATGTTACCTTCCCCCATGTCGCCCGATGCTAAAGCCTCATCCAAAGACAAGGTTAATGCCTACCCTTGGCCCTCCTGTGCTCCTCGTTGTTGTCTTCCTTGGTGACGATGTTGTGGCCTCGACTGGCCCTGCTGGTGGTTCTGCTCTGCTGGTACATCTCAGCTTATGTCAGTAATGGATGCTGAGATAATAGCCTTATTACTATTGCTGGCCCTCTCTATTGGACTGCCCTTGGTGTTGGCAGTACTAGAAACTGTTAGACTAGCCCTCATGGCCTCTACATCATAGGGCAATTGGTAATCCGGTGATCTAGAATGTCATACCTCAAATACAACCCATTGGCTATCCTACATACATCTCTAGTATGGCCTCCCTTGCCATAGTAAGTGCAACCCACCGGTGCTCCCTAGCGCTATTGTTGTTGTCTCGGCTGCTGTCGAGCTGGTACAGTCACCGTCGAAACTGTCGCCCTCCTCAACGCTGAATCATGGAGGCGAACGCCAAGTGATGGTGCTGATGTCCGAGGTACTCCGCCACCTCTTCCTCCACTCTGAGCATGAGACATATTCTGTCTCACACCCCAATTTCTGCTAAATCGATAATCGTCTCCCGGACGTGATGCCGTGCGAGCATAAGGTGCCCCCGCATAAGGCCTAGGAATAATGATATACTTTAGAAACATATGCAACAAAGTACGCAAATGAGACATCACACATTGAATATATAAAAGTTTTCTTTATTGATAATGAACATTTGGTTACAGACTCTTGACTCAAAAGTAATAAGGATGCCGCACAGGCTTACAACTTGGATGCAAAATGAGATAGATGATCCATACATTATATCCCGTACTAATATTTCAAAAGAGCAAACCACCTTGGGTGCATGTTAGCACCATTGCCTAGGAGCTTCAAAAGGGTATGTGCGAGCTCCTTGAGATTATGTACTTGTACTCCAAAAGTCACAACCACGAACATGCCAGATCAGTAAAAGATTGGGGGAAGCTCCAGCTCCTCGTCGCGTCGCCTTGGCTCGAAAAACCTGCAACGAGGGTCAGTACTTCAAAAAGTACCGATGAGGACGAGCTAACCCAACATACCAAATTTATATTGTATTTATGTAAACATGCAACATTATTATTATGTAATCTTTCTATATTGTCTTAGTTTAATCTTTTATATATATGCGATATAATGAAAGGATATAACAAAATGTGCCACCATTCGGTCACTTTTATCTGCACCGTCTAAACCACCTTTATACGACTAACCATGGCCTTCCCTGCCATGAAGACATAGTTAGTTTGAACAGTTTAAATATACATAGTGTATCACTTGGTCGGACGAGAGATGGGTCAGTTTCTATTCCGCTTCGGGTAGCTAGCCCTTGGCGGACACACGAACCCATCCAATGCTAGGACTACACTAGCAAATGTTCTACCCGGGTTGAAGTGGTCCCAGTGCCCCGATGACCGTTCATAGAACTACTTCTCTTGTGCATAAGTTGTTCTTGACCATGCATCATCTACAAACTAAGTTATCAAATGAACCAGTCAAAGCAATATAAGTAAATAAACTTCATGTATATTCCATAGTATAGGCTACATTGCTCAATGATCACATTATAATTTGTACTACACATTGAAAAGTTATAGATCAATAAGTTTTAGCTACAACTGAAACATAATTAAGCATATGCATAGCAGACAAGCTCGCAACAAAGTGATCGTATAATGACTTGAGGTAACCAGCATTAATTGTTTAACGTCTACTTCTTCTTTTATCTTGACTCAATTTTATTTTTATAGTATCGTCGATCGGAACGCATACACGAGTCAGGTTACAAAGGATAAAGACTTGGAAGAAGGGTGCTAATCAGAATTAAAGCCACTCATAAGTTGGTGAATCAGGAGAGAGAAAGGGAAGATCTTTAAGACTCCGCTTGCGCGTCGCCTACACGATCACCTGCACGTACCAACAGATGATCAATATCTCCTTCTTCAGTCTCCACGGATTTTATACAAAATACAAAATCCAAAGAACAAAGACAATAAAATCCATCAAAATTGTTCAAAAAACGTAAGTAACAAAACCAACAAGAAAGCAACCAAGCGACATCGAAAATGGGCAAAGAAACCAGCACAACGGAAAGGCACCTCTCGACTCTGCCGCCAAGTCCTTCCTTGAGGCATGATCCATTGAATATGGGACCTGATTCTGAAGAAACCAATCAATAACGAGAAAAGGATCTTGATTCAGTCAGTCCCGATCGAATGATACCAAGTATTTCTTAGTTGCGCTCCCCGAATAGGGGGGACAGGCACTACATCTTAACCAACTAACAAAAAGTTTCATCCTTGAAACATAGGAATAGAACCTACCCATATAAAATAATGAGAAAAACTTTTTCTTTATGTCCGATTCGAGTTCCCAGGTCGACTCCTCGACCCCGTGGTTCTGCCAAAGAATGCACACAAGTGAGACTGTACGATTCCATAACTGCTTCTCTTTTCGATCTAAGATCTGAATGGGCTCTTCGACATACGGCAAGTCTGCCTGCAGATCCAGATCCAGCTGACCAAAATCTACCACGTGGTTTGGGTCATGCACGTACTTCCTAAGCTGTGACATATAAAAAATATCATGCACGCCTGACAGGGCTGGTGGTAATACAATTTGATAGGCAAAGGGAGAGACATGTTTGAAGACTTCGAATGGGCCAACGAATCTCAGAATTAACTTTCCTTTACTCTGAATCTCCTAACTCCTCACATGGGCGAGACCCTCAAAAATACATGGTCATCTTCGAAGAAATTAAGGGTCGACGACGAATGTCGGCATAGCTCTTCTGCTGGCTTTGTGCTACTTTTAGTCGCTCTCAGATCAACCGAATATTTTGGACTGTTTGTTCAACTAGTTTCTGTCCAAGGATTTGACGCTCCCCAACTTTATCCCAGCAGATCGGTGACCTACACTTCCGCCCATACAGAGCCTCGTACGGGGCCATTTGGATGTTGGACTGATAACTGTTGTTATATGCAAATTTGGCCCACGGTAGTTGGATGTCCCAACTTGAATTTAAATCGATTGCACAGAGACACATCATGTCTTCGAGTACCTAATTCACCTGCTCTGTTTGGCCATCAGTTTGAGGATGGTAAGCTGAGCTAAACTTTAACTTGGTCCCCATCGCTAATTGAAGGCTCTCCCAGAAACGTGATAGGAATCGTCCGTCCTGACACTATAGAAACTGGCACTCTGTGCAGCTGAACTATCTCATCAAGGTAGGTCTGAGCAAGGCGATCAATGCTCCAAGTAACTTTAATGGCAATAAAGTGCACTGACTTGGTTAACCTGTCGACGATGATCCAAACTGCATCGTTCTCCCGTTGCGTCTTTGGCAAGCAAAAAATAAAGTCTATGCTTTTGTGCTCTTATTCCCATTCCGGAATAGCAAGATTTTGCATCTCTCTGTTCGGTCTCTGATATTTTACTTTCACTATCTAACAGGTTATATATTGCGACACGAAGAGCGTCACATCCCTCTTCATGTCGTGCCACAAGAAAATAGTACCAAGGTCTTTATACATCTTCGTACTCCCGGGATGGACTGTGTAGGCTGCATAGTGAGCTTCCGTAAAGATCTTCTTTCTGAGTTCTGCGTCATTGGGGACGCATAGCCTTCCCTTCACTCACAAAACTCCATTCTCATCTACTACAAAGTTCTTCGTCTTCCCCGCTAGAATCTCCTCGCATATTTTCCTTAGGAATGGGTTGTCCCTCTGAGTAGATTTGACTCTCTCTAACAGGTAGGGTACGAATCAAATCTGATTAACTCGTGTGTCGCAGTATCGAATTCGGAGTTCAATGCCCATTTTCTCAAAGTCTCTTTGTAACATGCGATCAACGGACAGGGATCCCGCAAACACTTAACTCAACGCATCCGCTATAATATTTTCTTTGCCAGGTGTGTAGTCGATCATCAAGTCATAGTCTTTGATCAATTCTAGCCAAATGTCGTTGTCATAGGTTAAGGTCCGTTTGGATGAATAGGTACTTTAAGCTTTCGTGATCAGTGCAAATTCGACAAGCCACTCCACAGAGGTAGTGTCGCCACAATTTTAGTGTGAACACATTTGCCGCTAGTTCCAGATCATGCATGTGATAATTTTTCTCATGCTTTTTCAGTTGTCTGCATGCGTAGGCTATTACCTAATCCTGCTGCATGAGTACACACCCTAAGCCCTGTCCTAACGCGTCGCTGAATATTTGGAATCTTGAGGTCTCGTCTGGTAGTGCAAGTAGTGTGGGAGAGGTAAGGCGTTGCTTTAACTCTTCAAACAAGGCTTCGCAGTCGGCGGACCACTCGAATACGACTCCATTCTGTGTGAGGCGAGTCAGAGGTGATGCTAACTTCGAAAAGTCTTTTACGAAACGCATGTAGTAGCCCGCTAGCCCGAGGAAACTTCAAATCTCACTGACAGGTGTAGACTCTTCCACTCGACGATGGCTTCAACTTTTTTCAGATCGACTGAAATGCCTCCCACAGAAATGATATGCCCGAGAAAAGATATACTGCTCAGCCAAAATTTATACTTACTCAGTTTTGCGTATAGCTTGTTGTCCCGAAGAGTCTGTAGCACGATCCGCAAGTGCTATGCATGTTCCTCCTTATTCTTCGATTATACCAAGATATCATCAATGAACACTATATAAACTTGTCGAGATATGCCCGGAACACGAGATTCATTAAGTCCATAAAGGTGGCAAGGGCATTAGTCAGTCCGAATGGCATTACCAAAAACTCATAGTGGCCGTAGCGAGTGTGAAAGGCTGACTTCGTCACGGCGTCCGGCTTGATCTTGAGCTTATGATAACCCGAGCGAAAATTAATTTTTGAAAATATCGTCACACCTTGTAGTTGATCAAAGAGGTCATCGATCCTAGAAAGGGGGTACTTATTTCAAACAGTGGTCTTATTCAATTCACGATAGTCGATGTAGAGCCACATCGAGCCATCCTTTTTCTTTATAAACAATACATGTGTGCCACACTGAGACACGCTAGGACGAATATATCCATGATCTAACAATTCTTGCAACTGGACCTTTAACTCTTTTAGTCTTACCGGGGCTATTTGATACTGAGCCTTGGAAATTGGTTGAGTCTCTAGAAAGGTATTAATAGTGAACTCTATCTCTCGGTCGGGCGGCATGCCGGGCAACTCATCTGAAAATACATCAGAAAAATCTGCCACAACGGAAGTAGACTCTACATTTGCGCAATCTCGCTGAGTGTCTCAAAGGGACGCCAACTACCCATCACAGCCAGAATGTATCATTCGTCGAGAAGATATTGCAGAGATCACTATACAGGCATTCGGCACTCTTGATGGTAGACTGCACGCATACAAAATTCAATCTCGCCAGGTAGACGAAATACGACTTTCTTTTCTGCACAATCAATAATAGCCGAGCAAACGTCGAGCCAATCTATCCCCAGAATGATGCCGTAGTCCCTGATGTCTAAGACTATCTTATCAAGTGATAGTTTTTTTCTCCGATACAAATATTACCTTCACGACAAACTAAGCGAGCCGGCAAATCCACGCCCGATGGAGTACTGACGCTAAGGTTTAGGCCTAGCGGTGTAATAGAAAATATGTTCTCGACGGAAAAATTTGTCGCAATAAAACTATGTGTGACACCAGAATCAACAATACTCGAGCATGTACATTATTGAAAAGTAATATACTTGAAACCACTGTGTTTGATGCGAATGCCTCTTCCCGAGTTAGAGCATAGTCCCGGCCTTGAGTGTTCTACGGTGTCGTCTGGTTCGCTCGAGGTACTTTACCTTGATCTTGAGGTGGACTATTTCGTTGCCGTTGTTGGTTTGGTCATCCCTCCCGACAGTTTACTGCTATATGCCCCGGGCGACCACATTTAAAACATGCTCCATTGAATACTCGACAGTTTTAAGCAATGTGTCCGATACGGTTACACCGGTTGCAGACGAGCTCACTACCTCTCCCTAGGTTTGTAACATGATAATCACCATGGTTGGGATGCTTTAATACGTTGTTACCTTATGCATTGCTATGGCGCTTGTGATAGAAATTTTGCACATCGCTTGGCGAACTGGGGGGTACTGCTGCTTTAGGGGAAGGACATGGTTTAGAGACTCACGCATAGTACGGTACTGGGGGACGATGATATAGGAATGAATATAAGGTCCTAGTGCCATTTTAAATCGTCGAGCTTAACTTTCGGCGTATTCAAGATGCGACTTGGCAAATTTTGCAAGCTTGTTGAATTCCACGGTGTACTGCCATACTGTCATATTGCCTTATTGAAGATGTGTAAATTCGTCTTCTTTCTCGTGACGGACGGCGGGTAGTAGGTACTCCTCTTCTAAGGCTTTATGGAACACAGACCAAGAGAGAGTCGTCTTGTCATCTTCGCTCAAGATAGCTTGTTTGTGCATATCCCACCAATCATGTGCATTTAAACAAAAATAAAGTAGAGCACAAGCAACTCTCTTCATCTCATCCATGCTAAGCACTTCAAAGTGGTCCTCTAGCTCAACCAGCCAATCCAACGCCACGGAGGGGTCCTTAGTCCGTTTGAAGGTAGCATGACACATCTTCTTAAACTCTGATATTTGAAGGATGGAACCCTTCTCGTCTGAGGGCAGAGGTTCCTGAGAGCCCTGAAGTCCCACGGTCTCGGCTACAACTGGCACTGTCGTGGTGGCCGTTGATGCAAAATGGTTGTTGGTGATGAGCGTCGTCGCAATCGTTTGCAGGCTATTCATTTGCTTCTGTTGTGCCTCAGCCTGAGTCCGTTGTGCCTAAAATTGAGCCTCAATCCAGGACTCGAATTGGTTTTGACGTAATTATGCCTGCCTCTGTTGCATTTCCATCAAACACATCATCCGCTCGAACGGATTGGCAGAGGGAGCGGCTGCTGGACTTTCTGTGCTGTTCGAAGTGCCGAAACTGCTCCCTTGTACCTACGCCACTACCTGCGCTTGTGCATCCGGCTCTGAGGCCATTCCTTGAAAGAAAAGTAACTTACATCGGTCTCAAAATATATTATGGACTCACTGTATGGAACGCATCTAATTTTGGCCAAGCGAATTCAAGAGTTCAACTAGGAGGGACAGGGTCATTTTAATATAACTCTTCTGACACGAAGGTCAAAGGATCTAAAGCAATGCTCTGATACCAATATGTCATGGCCCAATTTTCGTTAAATTGATAATAGTCCATCGGGCGTGATGTCGTAAGAGCGTAAGGTATTCCCTCACAAGGCCTAGGCATAATGATATACTTTAGAAACATATGCAACAGAGTACGCAAATGAGAAACCACACATTAAATATAGAAAAGTTCTCTTTATTGATAATAAACATCTGGTTACAGACTCTTGACTCAAAATTAATAAGGATGTCGTACGGGCTTACAACTTGGAAGAAAAATGAGATAGTTGATCCATACATTACATCCCTTACTAATATTTTAAAAGAGCAAACCACATTGGGTGCGTGTTAGCACTATTGCCTAGGAGCTTCAAAAGGGTATGTGCGAGCTCCTTGAGATTATGTACTTACGCTCCAAAAGTCACAAACACGAACATACTAGATTAGTGGAAGATTGGGGGAAGCTTCAGCTCCTCGCCGTGTTGCCTTGTCTCAGGGAACCTGCTGCAATGAGGGTCAGTACTTCAAAAAGCACCCGTGAGGGTGAGCTAATCCAACATACCAAATTGACATTGTATTCATGTGAACTTGCAACATCATTATTATATGATCTTTATATCTTGCCTTAGATCAATATTTTATATATATGCGATAGAATGAAAGGACATAACAAAATATTCCACCGTTCGGTGATTTTTACCTGCACCGTCTGAACCACCTGTATACAACTTACCATGGCCTTTCCTGCCATGAAGATAAAGTTAGTTTGCACAGTTTAAATATACATAGTATATCACTTGGTCGGACGAGAGATGGGTCGGCTTCCATTCCACTTCGGGTAGCTAGCCCTTGGCGGACGCACGAACCCATCCAATGCTAAGACTATACTAGCAAATGTTCTACCCGGGTCGAAGCGGTACCAGTGCCCCGACGACCGTTCGTAGAACTACTTCTCTTGTGCACAAGTTTTTCTTGACCATGCATCATCTACAAACTAAGTTATCAAATAAAGTACTTCAAAGCAATATAAGTAAATAAACTTCATGCATATCCCATAGTATAGGCTATCTTGCTCAATTATCACATTATTATTTGTACTACACATTGAACAGTTATAGATCAATAAGTTCTACCTATAACTGAAACATAATTAAGCATATGCATAGAAGACAAGTTCGCAACAAAGTGATCGTATAGTGACTTTAGGCGATCAGCGTTAATTGTTTCACGTCTACTTCTTCTTTTATCTTGACTCAATTTTATTATTATAGTATCGTCGATCGGAACGCATACACGAGTCAGGTTACAAAGGATGAAGACTTGGAAAAAGGGCACTAATCAGACGTAAAGCCACTCACAAGTTGGTGAACCGGGAGAGAGAAAGGGGAGATCTTCAAGACTTCGCTTGCGCGTCACCTATACGATCACCTGCACGCACCCATAGATGATTAATATCTCCTGCTTCGGTCTCGACAGGTTTAATACGAAATGCAAAATCCAAAGAACGAAGACAATAAAATCCATTTAAATCGTTCAAGAAAATACAAGTCACAAAACCAACAAGAAAGCAACCAAGTGGCAACAAAAATGGGTAAAGAAACCAGCGCAACAAAAAGGCCCCTCTTGACTCTGCCGTCGAGTACTTCCTTAAGGCACGATCCGTTGAATGTGGGACATGATTCTGAAGAAACTACTATCATGATCGAACGATACCATGTATTTCTTAGCCGCACTCCCCGAATAGGGGGAATGGGGCACTATATTCTGGCCTCATGTCCTTGGCGATAACCTTTATAGGGTAAGCTCGTGCCTCCGAGATGCTATCAGTACCTCTTTATATTTCTAGTAGTCGTGCCCCTCTACCAGTTGTAAAATCTCCAGATGAAGTCCTTGCTGGAACCTTATTGCTATATCTGACTCCGTAGCTAGCATAGTTGGAGCGAATATACTCAGCCTGCAAAACTCGACTGCATATCCATCCATTATTCTACCGGCCTGCTTGAGACCGATAAATCTCTGTTGGAGCTCATACTGCGCTAAGACTCCAAAATATTTAGCCCTGAATTGAGCCCTGAAATAATCCTAAGAGATGGGATGCCTCAAGCTAACCTCTACTGACATCCACTAGTCATGGGCAAGGTTTTGAAGCTGCAATCGAAATTAATCAACTTGTTCATCAGCCGAAACCCTTACTGCTACCATAATGACCTCAATATCCTATAACCAGGCATCTGCTGTGATGGCATCCTCTATGCCATCGAAGTACCTTGGGTAAAGTCGGCAAAATCTAACCGATGCCACCGAATCAGTCATTCCTCCTTTTTCCAGGGCTGTCTGAAAACCCTGACTCAACAAGATATTATATTCTTGCTGTTGAAACTGCTGATGCTGTTGCACCGCCATCTGGTGTTGCTGCATAGCCATCATTCCTCGAAGGATCTCCAATAATGTCGGGGTGTCAAGTACCACTGGTACTGCTGGGGGTATGGGTATTTCAGGGGATAGATGCTTGATATATCCCACTTCTGGTTTCACTGTGCCAGCTTGTTCAATTTATGGCTCTATTTCAAATTTGACTCTGAAAAGGTGCTACCTCACGTTGTTGCCCAGGGAAACCTTGTCCTGCTATGCATGTTGCTCCAGCAACTGAAGAAGCCATAAATAAAAGGACAAGAACCATCAAGAACAGGTCAAAAAGGATCAAGTAGGCAAGTAGTTTAACAGTTCAAGCGGTGGTATCGAGGAAGATAAAGCAAGATATCTAGGGGGCCAAATTTTGATTGAGACTCATATGACTAAAACTTCCCACAAGTCTAAAAACACAGACCTGCATAGGCCACCACTAAAACCTTGTTACGCCCCAGTACCGGAATACGGAGGCGGACATGGCCAGCTCCCCCGTACAAGGTATAGAACATCATATGACGGTCACGACTATAACTAGACAAGGGGGTGCATACTACAGCAAGTCACTTAGGCTCACAGAGAACATCTATTGTCTCAATCAGTCAAATAAGAGTAGTGAACATAGAACATATATGACACGGAACTAAGGCGTCCCAAACGTCCTGCCACAACATTCAGGAAATTCCAACTGTGCAAAAATGAGAAGACAATGAGTAACAAGAGTACATGACTATGATCAGTTATAGTCTGATTAATTACAATCATGTAGGGAACTAAATATCCAGATTCACGGCTAATAAGTGCCGATGGCTAAATGCCCACAATGAGTAAAATATGAAATAACGAGCAGGGAAGAAGAGACCCACTCGTTTCCCTCAGTGGCCATCTGCCTGGTACATGTTATTGTTCAGGGAGAAGTACGCTTGATCCTCATGTGCTGGCTCTAAATCTGGCCATGCAAAACCAGTGGGGTTAGATCCCAAATTACAAGTACCACAAAGGAAGCACGAATGCAAAAATAAAATCAGGTTATAAAATAGATATATATATATATATATATATATATATATTTGTCTTATAGTTTTTGTTCATAGCCTATCGCGATACAACAATCTAACCCCGCAACTAAACAAGGACAAGGGTTAAACCATCGCACCATGATAATCCATGTCCCTAGACTATTTGACAACAGATACAATATACAAATACACTCAGTTACATATTCGACCAATCATTTGTACAGCTTACTAGATGGATTCTGGATTATCCTAGAGATATTATGCATATAGGAATCCTCAGATCGAACCAGGTACTAGCAGGGTTAGCCGAGCCGATTAGCATATAGTAGTATGCACCGGTCCCTCGTAAGGTCACCATGCTAAGATCGCATAGAACACATAGTATCATATAATAGTCGGATATTGCCATCCACTAATGAGAATTTAAATAATATACATAGGGACTAGCCTGTAAACCCTAATTCAGATGACTGGGGGTGGCTAGTTGGGCACGATCTCGAGATTCTATTCCCTTCCAATGCTCTATAAGTTTAGTTGCCTAGTAAACCCTAATATTAACTGGAATCTCCTGGCGTGGTCAAATAGTATTCTCCTTATATGGCGTACCATAGTACGGCAATACTAGATACGAATCCACTTTGTCACTTGATAGTTCAATTTGGATTCACCGCAGCGTGATGCAATAATCAACAGATCATAGCCACGCTTGGTCATTGACTAACCCTTACGTCCATGCTGGAGATTGAGTCATATCACATGTCACGTAGCGCATAGGTACACCACAGTATAAACATGTAATATAATCGCGTAGGAACACTTAGCACGTAGGAACACATAACATGTAGTAAGTGTATCAATACGGATACATGTGGTCGGGTCATGACGCATAGATGGGTCTAATACTTTTGTGGTCATCAAAGTCACACATACAACTCATAAAGTCCAAAGAAACATTCGAACAAAACTAGTCCAATAAAACGTATACAAGGGGCCACATACGCAGAAGGATCAAGGTAGAATGAGAAGTCAGGCCGCATGACAATCCTGGCTGCATAGAGTCTTACCGCATGGAGTCATGCCACATGGAGTCAGGGCTAAGGTCTACTCCTCGGGATAAGTGATAAAGTGATGAAAAATAAATAAAGTGTCAGTGATGTGACATAAAGTGTGTCAGAAAGAAAAAGACAAAACCAAAGAAAGATGTGCCACAGTTTTAGGGACATGCGTCCGAGGATGGTAGCCGCATACTCTGCTTGCATCATAAGTGTCGGTGTCGCATGGAGTATTTGAACTTAGCAAAATTCTCATTCATTCAGCGAGTGAACACAAGTTTCAAGGAGACTTTTGTTATGGCAGTCATGCGTCCAACAAGATGTACTCATGCTGGTCAATATGCGGCAAGAGCTCTAGCTGCATAATCCTCCCGGGCCGCATAACACTCTCAGCCGCATAGTTCACTGGCAGCATAAAGACTTCGTCTTCTCCAACAGCAGGTTCGGCCATGGCAAAAAAGCTCCAAAATCTAAAGTATATTTTCTTCATAAAAACTATATTTTAACTCTGAATTGAGTGAACCAAAAACCAAAGCATTCGAAATAAAGTTCTCTATCCTTTCCGAAAATTATTTTTCGAAAATACTATGTTTTAGAAGATCAAAACCACCAAAAACTCAAGGAAACCATGAAATCCTAAGTTATAAAAGTAGATCTAAGCAAATATATTCATCAAAACCGAGAACTCCAAGTATTAAAAGTGGTCAGAATCATCATAAGCACAGAATAGACTAATAAATTTTAAGAAAAGAATAAGAAACGAAAATCAAATGGTTTCTCCATGTAGTGCAAGGTTTACTTGCCTAGAAATAAAAGAAAGAGAAAAAATGAAGAATGAGGGAAGAGAGAAACAAGTTAGCTTATATAGCTTGGGTTTGAGGTTTAGACCATATGTTCAATTTTATAAATAAATTATCCCACAAATAAACCATAAACCATGATAAACCAAATAATGGGTCCAGTCTCCATGCATACAACCTAATGATCATGTGAGCAAAAAATAATCTAAGCAGGACTAAATACAAGCAAAAAATAAATATATCCCAAAATACGTATTTCGGGAACGGGGAGTGACACAATTTGTCTGCATTTTTTTTGATATGTGTGTCTGTACTATAAATCGGTATGAAACCCTTCTTCTAAGTTAACAGTTTTTTGTAGTGATAGTTAGATTTCTATTGGAGTCATTTTCCACAATGCAAGAATTTAATAAAAATTCCAAGCGAGGTTATTTTTTTGGTATGCACGCCTATTATAAACTCCGTCATGGTGCTAAATTTCTAATCTCATCCAATAATGTTTCATTATTTCTCCGTAGTCTAGTGCCCACTGAAGTTGTGTGGGTTAAGGTCCTTGTACCCTTGAGGTTGGGATACATATTGAGGCCCTTGTACCCACTGAGATTGTGGTGCGACTTGTGGTTACTGATGTTGCGATTGCTATGGTGGTTTTTCATTTTCGATGACATCAAAAATGTGTCCTCTTCATCGAATATCACTAGATTTCTAGTAAGTTTCAAAATTATATAGCTTTAAGTAGTTGTAGATCAAAAATGACTAAAGAACAAGTTTTAGTAAGATACCATGTCATAGTAGGCATCCCATTATAGCTTTGAGTACTTTTTTACGCCAATAGCAACATGAACAAGTATGGGAGACATGAGAAATATTATGTACGAGAAGGCTTGCTTCAGCACTCCTTCGCTTTCTTCTCTTCCCAATTATGTTAAATAGCTTATATAAGATTTCAAACTTTATTTATATTTAATCATACTTCTCTTCCCAATTTCTATTTCACTCTAAGATTGAGGTGTCTATACATATATAGTACAAGCCACAATTTGATAGTATATCTATATAGAATAGTGTCATCGTATTTCTATCATTGAGATATTTTAGGTAACATATATGTGCATAGTATTTCATTTCAGATACCTGATTAAAGAATACTTCACAATTTACAGTTTAGACCCTAATACTTTATAGTTTAGACTCCTCAAATTAGTGTATAAGCTACTCAAAACGCAAGGGGATGAGTTATCAAGACCTACTATTTGCTAGACGCTAGATGTGGTTGGGTAAAATATTAGTTAAAGAAGCAACAATGCAACATCGTCAGTGCAAGTTGACATTGGATTATACTTTCCCTTCTAGTTCCATATCACATCAAGCGACTTTGTCTTTCTGCATTTCCATGAGAACCAATTTCTTGTTCCTTTCTATAATTACAATCAATCGTTATCGGAATCTCCAGACTTCCTTTCCTTTTTGCTTATTCAAAATTTCCTATACAAAGAATTGATCCTTCTGTTGGATTTGATGAGAAGGCACATACTTTTTTAACTGTCCAGGAAACATTAGATTGATAAGAAGCGTACCAAAGTTCATGGATTTTATGAGACTGTACATCTCTATTTTCACTCTTATAATGAAATTTAAAAACGATTCAAAATAAACTATTTAAGTCGTTTGTAAATACTATACTAACTATATTTTTAAAAAATAATTAATAATTTAACTACTTAATATTATTTATTTACAACTAAATAATTCTAATTCAAATAGTTAAGGTGGGAGGTATTTTTCTTGATTGCTTGAATTCGATTCCTAGAAACAATAATATTTATAATAATTTTATATTAAAAAATAATAATAATTTTTTTTACGACGTGTACATTACCGGTTCTATTGAGACTTCTGTTATATTCTACACTAATACTCACACCCCATGAGCTCCAATTTCTTGGACAAGTTTTTTCTATTACTGTTGTTGTAGTGAAAGGCTGTTGCTACTCTATCAAATAGCTTAAACAAATAGCTTTGATGTAATACACTGTACAATCTACAATATGCTACATGAGGTTGAACATTTATCTCAACTAGCTTTTCTATCAGCATATAGATTGGGTCCATATGCCAAATATAGATGATAACATACCGGACACTAGGGAGATGTGTGTTTTTTGTCTAGGGACCCAATTAAAATCAGTAGTTGTTATTGTTTAGTAAATAAATAAATAAAAGGTGCTCGATATTCAAGCGCTTCTACATCCATTCGTTGTAGGAAAAGAATCCAAAGTAGTTTTTGGATTTTTTTTAATACGGAAAAAAACATCCCTCATCGGCATTCTTGATATATGCCTTCTTAAATATCAATAATAACACCAACCCTTAATTGCCTATATTAGATTTACATAGATAGAACTATGGGGAAAGTTCGAGTTACGGATAGTATAATTATAGAAAAATAGACACCATCCAGTAGATGGAAAATAAGAAAAGAAAAAATAAAGAAAAAAAGGCGAAGTTGAATTTCAATTGCCAAATTCAAATTTTTTTTTTTCTTTTTTCATCAAGCTAAGGAATCTAATCACAAGCATGGAAATAGTTAGACAACTAGACTACGAAAGATTTGAACTGTCACACATGCATTATGATTCTAAGCAACAAGCAAAATCAAATTGCACAAAACAATCTAATTGTTGAACAAAAATGTTAGAACCATGGATGAATTCCAATAACCAAGTTCAGTTATAGAAAAGGAAAACTATGACATTTAAAGATATATGAACAGGAACAATGAACGTTAATTGCCAAGTTTAACGGAAATCAACAGTCAACTGCGTTAAACGTTAATTTTTGACCGAAATATCCCAGTCCTCTTCCCAGCCTCCCTCCCTCTGCCGTGTACGAAGTGGTAGATATTTTTGTCTAAAATTTTTGGTCAAATAAGTTAACCGTTAATGAAAAACGATTTTCGTTAAAACTAGAAGACCGTCGTACATTATAATAATCATGTTGGTTTTCTCTTTATAATATTATACATACTGTAAAACTAAATAATCAAAAATCATGTATTGGACACCAACATCATTGGCAGAATAGTGTAGAGCGTAGAAGCAGAAGCAGAAGTGAGAGAGGACAAGCGCCAAGGAGGTTCCCTGTTCCTGAGCCTGTGGGAAGAGGTACATGACCTGCCAAGTCCAAACCCACACGTGAGAGCTTCCTCATTCCCAGTCGGTAAACGGGTGAAAGGAAGAAAAGGCTAAGAAAAGTTGAAAACCTAAGTATGGGAGAGAGAGAGAGAGAGAGAGTCATGGCAACTTAAAAGAGACGGAGAAAGAAAGAAAGAAAGAAAGAAAGAAAGAGAGCGCAATGGCCGAGGAAAAGGTGACATAGATCACCCCATTACAATTCAATGCAATCCAATCCAATCCACTCTAAAATCCAATATCACAGTCACTTCCCTGGCTGCACATGTCGTTGCAACCGGGTGGTGTCTTTACTCATATAGGAAAGATGCCATTGCCACTCACTAACCATACACCCTCACTCACACACACTCTCTCTCCCTTTGTCTAATCTAATGAAGTGTGAGTGAATGAGTGAGCGAGTGCAACAAAAAGACAGAAAGAGAGAGAGAGAGAAAAAGAGAGAATGGCACTAAAAACCATGGCATTGCATTTGATACAACAGGAGAGTACATAGATTCCAGATGTGGAGATTTATATGCATACAGAAAGAGAGGTAAATGAAAAAGCGACCCATTATTTATTTCAGCATTCACAGCACCAGACACCCCGCACTCGCAGCAGCATTCATAAGTACCAAATACCAATGCCAACTTCTCTCTCTCTTCACCACATGATGATTCAGCTTCAAATATTTTCAAGAAAAAAATCATATCACATCAACAACACAATATCTATAGCTTGCTAGCTTTTTATATATATATATATATATAAATATATAAAAGTCCACCAGTTCTGAATGACCCATGTTGCTGTTGCTGCTGTTTTCTTCTCCTTGTTCTCTTCTTCCTGCAGCTCCACCATTTGGCAGGACTCCATCACTCCCCACTCCAGTGACAACTACAATGTGGGCTTGGTCTCGTCTCACTAACCATCTCCTTCTCAACAGCATAAACTGAATTAACGTTCTAATCCATATACACATGCATGAGTCTAGCTCCCTTCTTTCTTGGATGTAGCTAAACATTAACCATAATAAACAACAAATGCTACACACAAGCGTCCAGCGCAAAAGAGACTAATCCCATCATAAGTACCACCATGATCTTTCCCTTCTTTTCCCAAAAGCTAATGAAGCAAACCACATGTCACTAGAGTACACAACCATGAACTTAATCATTCTCTTCGATTTTCTTCATAATGCTGCAAATGTAGATATGTTGCCAAACAGGAGGAAGAACAGTTTAATTAATTGCATGAGCCTCGATATAATTTGAGTAATATTTTACAAATTACATAGAAAAAAAGACCATTATCACAACCACACACCATAGTAGATGTACTCCCTTCACAAAAAAAAAAGAAAAATTGAAAAAAAAAAAAAATGAAACATCAAGAAGAAAGCAATAGTTAAAGTTTCACGTACTGCAAATTCTAATGTTTCTAACTACATCATTGGGTAGAAGACGCTATGCGCATGGAGATGTCGAGTTCGGTCGCCGTCACCGACGACATATAGCTGCCTGCAGCAGCAGCACCAGCAGCAGTCGAGTTCTCCGCGAAGCTGGCGCCCGTCGGCATCCCTGGCTTCATCCTGAACTGGTTCTTGCAGGCCTGGCAGGTGATCTGCAGCAGCATGGAATTGATCTTCTTGCTCGCGTGGTCTCTGACTGCGCAGGCCTTGCTGAGCTCCGCCTGCGCTTGCTGCCTTAGCCTCTTCGCGTCCGCGAACTCTCGCTCCGCCGCCTCCATCTGCCTCTTCGCCTGCATCCTCGTGTCCTCGGCGGCGGCCTTCTCCGCCATCGCAAGCCTCAGCTGCTCGTTCGCCTCGTCAGCCTTGAGCCTCACCGCCGACTCCGCGGACGGTCCGGGGCCGATCGAGAGCTCCAATTCGGCGCCTTCCGAGCTTTGCGACATAGGGGGTGAGGAGGAGGAGGAGGCCGGGATGCTAATTGGTTGAGCGTCGGATATCGTCGGCAGGAGCTGGAGCTCCCGGTGTTTAGTGGGAGTTATATTGTCGTCCGGGTGGCGGTGGTGGAGGAAGATTGCGGCAGGAGGGATCGGAATGCGGAGGCCAGGCCACATCGGTGCTGGTGCTGGTGCTGGTGCTGCCGTGCTGAAATTGGTCTCGCTGGAGGGGCTCGGGCTCGAGGCGGTGCGCGAGAGGCACGCCGCCGGCTGGGCCGACTGCAGGTCGGCACGGGCGCGACCGGCCGTGCAGGCATCCTGGTGCTCGATGAAGCTCTCAACCCTATAGCATCCAAGAAAGAATAACATACTAATCAGACATCAAAATTCCAAGAATTCAGTCATAGATTTCATGCAATGTAGGTTGCTTAAATATTTCCATTTCATCAGTAATGGGTTATACTGATACAATTAGGTCTTGATAATTTCTTTGTCGCCATAGGCATAAGTCTAAGAATGAGTAATATAATTTCAAAAAGTACAAATGGTATGGGAAATACATACCTAGAGAAGACTCTTCCGCAGTCGCAGGAGTGGCCGCGGGTGCCGCAGGTCTTGAGGTGGGCCTTGTAGTCGGATTGGACGGCGTAGCCCTTGGAGCACTTAGCGCAGACCCACTGCTTGTGGCTGCTGTGCTTGCGGCGGTAGTGCTTCTTGATCCCGACGAGGTCGCCGAGCGCGTGGCATGGGTCGTGGTGCAGGCAGCTCGGCTCGGGGCAAACGAACACCCGCTTCCGCACCTCCGCGGTCGGCTCCCTCTTCAGCAGCTTCCACGGCACCTTGTGCCGCCTCCGGTGCATCTGCAGGTTCTGGTCCCTCTGGAACCCCTGGTTGCAGATCTCGCACACATACCGGTCCGACTCCATCAGCGTCCGAGGCGACAGCGACACCACCTCCGCATCCGGATCTGTACTTAGTAGTGTGTATCAACTCAGCAATAATTAAGAATATTGGTAGCAAATTGAACACAATCAGTCATCGATCTTGGCTAGATTATAAATTACCTGGAGTTCCGGCTGGCCTGCGCTTTCGCTTCGAGCTGTTGGTGGCATTGTCGAGCGAGGAGGATGCGGGAAGAGTAGGGGCTGCAGGTGACTGAGAGGAAGAAGAATTGAACATTATTGGTAACCCTAACCACGCACGCCCCGCCCTATCCCAATATGATTTGGAAGAGACTCCTTGATAAATATATTTGAAGAAGAGTACTGAAGAGGAAGAAGATGGAGTACAGCTAGGTGATGGAAGTAGTGAGAAGAAGGAGGAAAAGGTCTCTCTCTCTCTCTCACACACACACACACACACTTTCTCTCTCTCTCTCTCTCTCTCTCTCTCTCTCTCTCTCTCTCCCTTTCTTGGAGTTACATATGGACTAAGCTTTGTAACAGCTTTAGGTCTTTGGGATGCTCTACTTGGGTTTTCATGGATGGGCAATTGGAAGGAGTGTGAATGGTCTTGACTATGATCTATTGGCTTAATTTCCTTACAAATTTCAAGCCCTCAACCAACTAAAAAAATGTTTGCGACAATGACTTAAAACGTTGAGAGAAAAAGTGTGGTGGTATATAAGTAGGGACAGATAGACACAAGGAAAACATCCTCACAAAGAAACAAAAGCCCTCATAATTCCATCACTCCAATCAGTAATTTGCATGCATTAATGCACCCTCTCTTCCTCAACCCTAAGCTAGCTAGGGCTCTCAATGTATATGTACACTATAGTGTATTGTATGTATGTAGGTATACATGTGGAACGTGTACGCAAGTAGCAAGGACAGGCTTTAGGCTCTTTTGGGGTGGGTCAATAATGAAGTCTTTGTTTGTTTGCTTGCTTGCTGTATGTTAGAGGACACTGTCTATATGTGTTTTTAACATATTTTGGCCCCTATGGAAAAACGTTTGCAACTATGGTTGGTCTGTCCTTGGATTCGGGACCAAATCGCTTTATGTGAAGTTACCGAGGTCGTCCTCAATTCTGGTTCTTTTCTACGGTCGTGTCGCTGAGTACGCTACGTTTTTCGATCATCTAACCTCTGGCAAATCGGGTTAAATATAAAGATTGCGTTTGTATGTACTTTTATATCCAAATGTTTGTTTCATGTGAAAGAGGGTTAGAGAAAGAGATGTTCCTTTGTTGTAGATTTCTTGGAAGGTGATGGTACATGTATTGCTACTTTATGTTTTAGTATTTGAGTGGGTGGGATTTCTAACCTATGTGGAGAACATTCCGGAGTGCGACGAGAGCAATCTGTGATCAGAGAAGCTCGGGGAGGCGACGAGAGTCATTCGAGAGGTCGAAGAAACTCGGGAGGAAGGAGGAGCAGCTGCTGTACAGGTGGAGACAGAGTTCGGGCCGAATTCGGTTTGAACTCGGTCCGAGTTCGGTCAGGGTGCTCCAGAAGCTCCAGAAAGTTGTTGTCTTCGTTTACTCGCAAATCACCGACTCGGCCGAATTCGGTCCGAGTTCGGTCGGCGGGCTGGACGAAAATACAGAAATATTTTATACACCGTTGGATCGTATCTTACGGTTCAGGATTAGCTGCGGGATTATGGGATATATATTAGGTTTTTCTAACCCTAATTCCCATCTAACAATAACATATCATCTCAAGAAAGAGGAGAAAACGAGGCAAGAGTGCCATTGCAATCTTGGGAAGGAGAAAGAAGAATTGGAGGTCATTTCGGAGAAGGAGATCATTTTGGATAATTTTTCATTGTCGTCTATTTTCGTGGTGTGATATATCTTCTATTCCTAAGTGTTGTGGTGATTTGTGTTGGATCGGGAGGAGCTTGTAGATGGTGTATTCTCTTTATTCCATTAGTGGAGATTCTTCAGGGTTATACTTTGATCGTCCCGTAATTTATTTCTAATGGTTTTCCATGTCAAAATTCTCTATGTTTGCGTGGATTATTTTTCTGTGGTTTGATGTTTGGTTTGTGTGTTGTATTGCTCTGTTCTCTCGCAGGCACTCTCTAGTTTTGGGAAAGGTTTCCGCGATTCTTTTCCAATAGTGTGGTATCAGAGCCAGGTTCTGGAATTTTCAGAAGGGTGTCAGGAGTTGACAGACAAAACAAGGAGGAGAGATGGACGCGAAGCCAGTGCACATGGTAAACCTGAACGGTACCAACTATCATTACTGGAGGAGCAAGATGGAGGAGCTGCTATTTGTCAAGAAGCTGCATCTGTCGGTTGCTTTCGAAAGGCCCAGTGATAAATCCGAAGAGGACTAGAATTTTGAGCATATACAGGTGTGTGGGTACATTAGGCAGTTCGTTGACGAGAACGTGTACAATCACGTTGCCAATATTGAGCACGTGAGGACACTATGGGATAAGCTGGAATCTTTGTATGCGAAGAAGACATGGGTAAATAAATTATTCCTGATCCGGATGATAATGGATCTGCGGTACAAAGATGGGGCATCTATTACGGATCACTTGAGTGAGTTCCAGGGCGTGGTTGACCAGCTATCCTCAATGAAAGTCAAGTTCGACGACGAGGTTCAGGGACTATAGCTGCTGTGTACATTGCCAGACTCGTGGGATCGAGACCGTACGAGTGTCTATGATCGCTTCTGCTCCGGAAGGCGTGGTCAGTATGGAGTTTGCCAAGAGTAGGGTACTTAATGAAGATATGTGGGGACGTTCTCAAGGCACTTTATCCACATCCCACTCAGAGGTTCTTGTTTCAGAGAATCACGAAAGGGATAAAAACAGGGGTCCAGACGGTGGCAGAGACAAAAGTAAAAAAAGTTCCAAGGGCCAGTACGAGGACTCAAAGTTTTACCATTATGGCAAGAAGGTCCACATCAAGCGGAACTGTTTCACTTGGAAGAGAGAGAAGAAGGGCGACAAGGGGAAGCAAAGTGAGAACACTACAACGACGGCCTCGACACATGGAGGAGACGTGATCATTGTAGGTGATGAGGTAGTTATGAATCTCGCATGCGATGTCAACTCTTGGCTGGTGGACTCAGGTGCTTCAGCGCACGTATCCCACAACAAGGCATTATTTGCTACTTATGCAACATGCGACTGTAAAGTGTTGAAGATGGGTAATAGAGATGTGTCAAAGGCGGTTTACATTGGAGATGTACATTTGAGGACAAAGACGGGTGTAGTTCTTGTTCTTAAATATGTTCGTCATGTCCCTGATATCCATTTTCACCTTGTGTCGGTTGGAAGGTTGGATGACGAGGGTTTCTCCAGTCTCTTCGGAAACAGTCAGTGGAAGCTTTCCAGATGTTCGATGGTGATTGCCAGAGGAAGCAAGTGTTCCGGACTCTACTATATGGAAGGAAGCGCACAGGGGGCACATGAGGTTAACGCAGCTACTGATGCGTCTACTAAGTTATGGCACAGGCGGCTCAGCCATATCAGCGAGAAGATGATGAGCTACTTAGTGAATAGGAAGGTGATTCCAGGGCTAAACTCTACAAAGTTGGAGAAGTGCACACACTATTTGGCAGAAAAGCAAAATAGGGTATCTTTTTAAAGTCATCCAAGTTCAAGGAAGGCACCGCCGTTGCTCGAGTTGATTCACTCTGTCACGCCCCAGTCCCAAAATGCCGAGGGACTGGAGATACGTGGCAATGGCCAGCAGCACGCACCGATGGATAACCCAATTTAATAGAACCATCAGGGCGTACTTAAGCTGTAAATAAGGTCTACTACACAAGTCACACTAATCTCATCCATAAAGATAAAGAAATAAACTGCATACTGAATGGAAATAAGTAGCAACAACAAATCACAGCAAGTCAGTCGGAGCAACAATCCGACTTAAGTCTGAAATAACTGGCTCTATAGGCCAGGAACAAAAGATATAAACATGAAATAAATAAATGAGTACTGGGACAGGCACTCAGGAGAAGTCCTCGGCAGTCACCTCGTCTTCAGTGTTTGGTTCAGCTCCAGCAATAGCTTCAGCTCCGGTCCCATATACCTCGGGATACTGCTCATCAGCTAAACCTGGGGACATAATCCATTCCAGGTCCTCAGTGGACATAGCAAGGCACAAAATAAAACAAGCCAAATGAATAAGCAGTGCAATAAATAAATGAACAGCAGGGTAAACTAAGTAACCATCTATGTGATATGCAAATGAGAGCAACACTAGTACTCAGGCTGAGAGCGCTACAAGCTCTGTGTCGGGGAGCCGGTAGCAGTAATAACACGTAAAGGGTCTAGCTCTGCTGGAGAGTCTACAACCTCACAATAATAGTAGATATATATGTAGAACAGCCTGTAGCCTGTGTGTCTCTTCCCACCCAATGTAATCACGCAAGCCATGACCATAACGTCTCATGTCCATGTCAGCGGGATTATAGCTAATGCAACAAGTCATACTGTCTATAACTAAAATAACTCTGTCAAGTCCTGTATCCTATACAGAATCACCACAAATATCTCAGGAGAATTTTGTCCATGATAGTGTCAAGTGTCCTGGGTTGTAGGGTACTTGATAGGTCAAGTACAAAAGTAAGGGAATTGTAAATCCATCTCTAAATGACGAACCCAACACCGCGTACGGTGTTGGCACCCGACTATGATCGGACACTAGGTACGTCATGCGTTTCCTATGTTAAGCAGTTTAAACAAGTTTATATGAATTTACACAAGACATTCAGCAAAGTAATATTACAGGAATTATGAAAATAAAGACTGCAAGTTTGGCAAGGTGCACTTGCCTGAGGTTTGAATTCCACTTAGGTCCTGGTTTCGGAAATTTCCAGAGATGACTCCAAAAGCTAAAATAAACAGTACCATCACGCTCAGAAGGTGTCAAACAGCTAGGATCGCTTGTCCTTGGATCCAATTTGAAGACAAGGACAAAAACGGCAATTTTGGCCCAAAATGGGGTCCACCGGTGGGCCCGCTTTGCACCGAAAAACGTGTCAGGGTCAACGGTCTCCAAATTCACCAAACTTAGTGTCAACAGGTCAGGAACGCTGATACGAACCCAACGGAACTTTCAGATTTGAATTCCGATGAGCCGATCACAAAATCGCCCGTCGAGCGGGGCTTGTGGGGCCCACGACACGCGATTTTGTCAACGTTCTCAGAATCGAACCAAACTTGACCCACAGGACCAGCATATCGCTATGAGTCCGATGGCGCAAGTTTCGTATCGATCTGACGTGTGTGCACAAAGTTAGGGTAAATTACAGAAAAGGCGGATACGGGGCGATGTCCGCGGATACGCGTTGATTTCGGTGTGCACGCATACCTGAATCAGCTTCTGCGAAATCCTACACGTCCGTATCGACGAGGCGCACATATCTGTGAAGACCGCACGCGACCAAGTCGTCCCGTTTGGCGGGGCGTACTCAGTTCCGGGGTAAAACAGGGTCTGGTTTTTTTCTGTTTTTGGATCACGGTGTACGATCACCACAGGACGCGATGCCCCGAACGGTTTGTCCGGGCACCGAGAGGGTTATACAGGCTTCGCGACGCAATTTACATAATCGAAATCGGAGATGCAGGGTGCAAGATACGAGTACCTGAAGGAGACCCGAGAAACCGAGTTTTGAACTGTGTCCGACACGCGAGTTCGTGTCCCGCTGTGTCCGGCCTAGGGCTGGGCTGTGTCCGCGTGTCCGGGGCTCTGGGCTGAACTGCGGTGGCCGGGGAGGACGCTGGTGGCTGCGGGGCTTGGTCGGCGGGAAGGAGGTCGTCGATCGGGGCATAGCGGTGCCGAGGGGAGGTTGGCGGAGATACGGGAGGCCGGCGGCGGGAAGAGGGGAGAAAGGAGGAGAGGTGCTGGAGAGGGGAGGGTAGCTCTGGACGGCGGGTTCCGGGCACTGGCGGCTGGGGGAGGAAGGACGGCAGGTCGAGGTGGAGAGGGGTCGCCGGAGATCGGGTTCGCCGGAGTCGGGGTAGAGTTAGGGTTTGCGGTTTGGGAAAAAATGAGGCGGAGGAGAGGTGAATATATAGGTGGCGTAGGCGAGGGTGAGGCCGGGGCGACGTGGGCGAGGGAGAGGACGACATGGCGGCTCTCGCGGAGGGGAGGCGACGTGGTGGCCGGAAATCGCGACGGCGGCGGAGTTTTCGGCTCGAGCCGAACGGGGGTTGGGGGTGATGGAGGCGGGTCGGGTCGGGCGCGGATCCGGGTCTGGCCGACCCGCCCGACCCGTTAACAGGGGGCTGGGCTGGGTTCTTAACGGGCTCGGCCCACTGGGCCGGGCCGGCCCAAAAGCTAAAAAAAAACCGAATAAAAAATAATAATAATAATTATTAAAACAGTAATTAATTAATTAATTATAAAATAGTTTTTAGGCTTTTAAAAATAGGTCCGAGGCCCAATAAAATCCCAGAAAATTACCCTAAGTCCGGTTTTCTATTTTACACCATAAAATCATATTTTTATTTCATTTTAATGTTATTTATTGGCAATTAAAAATTATAAAATTACTACAGGGCCTATGTAAATTCCTGAAAAATTGCATATTAATTCCAAAAATTGATTTTAAAAATCTAAAAATTTTAGTGTGTTTACAATCTACCCCCCTTAAGAGGATTGCGTCCTCGCAATCGAAGGATAAACTATAAAGGCAAGATTTACAGAATTAAAGAATGCTTAGGTTCTACCTGATTCTGCAAATATGTGTGGATAACGCTGCCGCATAACATCTTCTCGCTCCCAGGTCGATTCGCCAGGAGAGTGCTGCTTCCAAGCTACTCAAACCAGCCTGATTGTCTGCCCTCGCAGTGTCTTCTCGCTGGTGTCGAGTATACCCACTGGCTGTTCCTCGTATCTCAGGCTAGGTCCCACCGAAATATCAGAATGATCAACTATATGGCTTGGGTCCGTCACATATCTCCTCAGTTGTGAGACGTGGAATACATCATGCACTCCCTCTAAGGATGGAGGTAATGCAAGACGGTAAGCCACCTCACCAATGCGCTCCAAGATATCAAATGGCCCAATGTACCTTGGGCTTAACTTGCCTCTGCTGCCAAATCTGATAGTACCTCTAGTGGGCGAGATCCTCAAAAGTACATGCTCTTCTTCCTTGAACTCCAGGGGTCGTCGGTGTACATCGGCCCAATGCTTCTGTCTATCCTGGGCTGCACGGAGATGGTTCTGAATCTGTTTTACTTTCTCTACTGTCTCTGTTACCAACTCTGGACCCAGTATTTGACGTTCGCCAACGTCGCTCCAGCATACAGGCGATCTGCACTTCCTTCCGTACAACGCCTCAAAAGGTGCCATCTGAATGCTTGCCTGATAGCTGTTGTTGTAGGAGAACTCCACTAAGTGCAGATGATCTTCCCAAGATCCTCCAAAGTCCAGTATACAAGATCGCAGCATGTCTTCTAGGATCTGAATTGTGTGTTCTGACTGTCCGTCTGTCTGAGGGTGATAGGCAGTACTGAATTTGAGCCTGGTGCTGAGATTCTCTTGCATGCTTCGCCAGAAGTGAGATGTAAATCTTGAGTCTCGATCTGATACAATACTAACCGGCACTCCATGTAATTTTACGATCTGACGCATATACATGTCGGCTAGTACTTCCGTGGATTGTCCAACTCTGAACGGCAAGAAGTGAGCCGACTTAGTGAGCCGATCCACGATGACCCATACTGCATCCTTACCACTAGGGCTTCTTGGAAATCCAGTGACGAAGTCCATGGTAATATGCTCCCACTTCCATTCAGGGATGGGAAGCGGCTGCAACATACCTACAGTCCTTTGGTGCTCGGCCTTCACCTGCTGGCAGACTAAGCATTTTGCCACAAAGCGGGCAATCTCCCTTTTCATTCCATGCCACCAGTAATATTATCTTAGGTCCCGGTACATCTTGGTTCCTCCTGGATGAACCGAGTATATGGAGCTATGGGCTTCTGTCATCAATTCCTGCCTTAATTCTCCATTTGGAACACATAGGCGATTTCTGCACCTTAATGTTCCGTCCTCGTGGATGCGAAGTCCCGTCTGCAGGCCTGCTTCTGTTCTTTCTCTCAACCTTCGGAATCTGGCATCATTAGGCAAAGCTTCCTTGATTCTCTCCACCAGCGATGACTTCACTTCGAGGTTAGCCAGCAAACCATTTTGTCCAGGTAGAACAACCTCTGTCTGAAGATCTTGCAAGTCTTGTAATAGTTGAGGCTGCTCCGTTAAGAAATAAGCCGAGGGTTTTCTGCTGAGGGCGTCGGCTACAACATTTTCTTTCCCCGGGTGGTACTACAGATCGATGTCAAAGTCCACCATCAACTCAAGCCAACGCCTTTGCCTCATGTTGAGCTCCTTCTGTGTATAAACATACTTCAAGCTCTTATGATCAGTGAAAATCTTGACCTTCTCTCCATACAGATAATGTCTCCAGATCTTCAATGCAAAAATCACTGCAGCTAGCTCCAGGTCGTGCGTTGGGTAGTTCTTCTCGTGGACCTTCAGCTGCCTCGATGCATAAGCGATAACCTTGCCATGTTGCATCAAGACACAACCTAGTCCACTATCGGACGCATCACTGTATACAACAAAATCTCCTGACCCTGAGGGAAGAGTCAAGACTGGTGCTGTTGTTAGACGCCTCTTCAATTCTTCGAAGGCATTCTGGCATTCTTTCGTCCATATGAACTCCTGATCCTTCCGTGTCAGCTTAGTCATCGGCTCTGCGATTCTTGAAAAATTTTCTACGAACCGCCGGTAATACCCAGCAAGTCCAAGAAAACTTCTCACTTCCGCAACAGAGGTAGGGGTAGGCCAGGTTTCTATAGCAGTGACTTTTTCTGGGTCCACAGACAGTCCTTCACCCGAGATAATATGCCCTAAGAATGGCACCTTGTCCATACAGAACTCACATTTGCTGAGTTTGGCATACAGCTTCTCCCTTCTCAAGGTTTCTAGCACAATTCTAAGGTGTTCCTCGTGCTCTTCGTGGTTCTTGGAGTAGACTAGGATATCATCAATGAATACCACCACGAACTTATCCAAGTACTGATGGAAGACCCCGTTCATCAAACTCATAAATACGGCGGGTGCGTTGGTTAAACCAAACGGCATAACTAGGAACTCATAATGCCCATACTTAGTTCTGAAGGCCGTCTTTGGGATATCTTCCTTCTTCACCCTAATCTGGTGATAACCGGATCTAAGGTCAATCTTTGAGAATACCTTGGCACCATTCAATTGGTCAAACAAATCATCAATGCGTGGTAATGGGTACCGGTTCTTAATAGTTACAGCATTATGGGCTCTGTAATCAATGCACAGTCGTACAGATCCGTCCTTCTTGGGTACAAAAAGTATAGGTGCTCCCCATGGTGAAACACTGGGCCGGATAAATCCTTTCTCCAGAAGGTCGTCAACTTGTGTTTTCATCTCCACTAACTCCTTTGGTGCTAGCCGATATACCGATGAAGTGATAGGTTCGGCTCCTGGAGTTAGGTTTATTGTGAATTCTATCTCCCGATCAGGTGGTAAACCTGGAAGATCGTCGGAAAACACATCCACAAATTCCGTTATGACTCTTGGGTAACTTGAATCTTCTTCTACAGTCAATACCCTAAGAGTTGGCTGGACCCCTTGTTCTACAGCTCCTCGTAGAAATTTAAACTCTGGAAGGCTAGGGGGTCTAAATATCACTTTTCCAAGCTGGCAATCCAGCGTCGCATGGTACTGACTTAACCAGTCCATACCAAGTACAATATCGTAATCAGGCATAGAAAAGATCAGGAATTGGGCTCGCATCTCTCGGCCACAGACTACTACCGAACATGATCTACAAGTATCACTAACCAGGATAATTCTACCTCCCGTTAGAATTCTTTTCATCTTCGAGAGAGGTGCGGTAGCTATTCTATGGGTGGTTACGAAGCTAGCAGCAATAAATGAATGCGAAGCTCCAGAATCAAATAATGCTACAGCAGGAATTGAAGCTACTAATATGGTACCTGCTATCACTTCGCCTGCAGTAGCTTCCTCAGTGACTGCTAGTGCATATGCCTGACCTCGTCCCTGAGCGGGACCCCTTTGCTGACGAGCTTGTTGGAACAATGCTGCCTGAGGTGGTAGAGGTGGCCTGGCTCCTCCAGGCCCTGTCTGAGTTGCTCCCCCAGCTGGAAGAGCTGCAGGTGGAGCTGGTCGATTCGGGACTCCCTCTCGACGTTCCGAACAGTCCTTTGAGAAGTGTTGTCCAGATCCGCAAACCAGGCAGAGTCCCATCTTGCGTCGACATTCCTTTTCAATATGTCCTACCTTACTGCAGTAATGGCAAGTAGGCAGGTTCTTAGTTGCTGCTCTTGGAGGCGGGCTCTTCTGGGGCCGTTTAGCATATTCCCCTGGTGATGACTTGGACGGTGCTGAGGAGAAGGGACGTTTCAGGCTTGATTCCCTCCGAGTAACGCGTTCCAGCCGACGTGCTGCAGCTAGGACGTCGGTGTAAGAGGTGGGCACGACCGATCCGATTAACTTCTGAAGCTCGAACCTGAGCCCATCAAAGAACTTTTTTGCCTTCTCCTCTTCGGTAGGAATTAGCGAAGGGGCGAAGCGGCTCAGGCTAATGAATTCGGCGTTATATTCCTCCACCGTCATGTTGCCCTGGATCAGGCGGTTGAATCTGTCTCGGAGTTCTGACCGAGCCACAGCAGGGATGTACATTTCCTGGAAGAGTCTGGAGAACTCCTCCCAGGTAACCTGATCATGTCCGAGCCTTCTTTCTTCGGACAGCCACCAATGATGTGTGTTGTCCGTCAGTTGCATCCTGACGGCAGTCATCCATTTGTCCCTTGGTAGTTCGGCGGCCTCCAACTGATGCTGTGTGTTTGTAAGCCATTCATGCACTTCAGTTGGTCCTTCCTTGTCCGAGAAGGTACGGGGCTTGAGTTGGCAGAAATCTGTAATAGATCCCGTCGCTGGCCGCCTATTTGGTGGGTTTGCATGTTCCAATGCTGCGACTAGGCTGTTCCTTAGGTTCTCGGCCTCTCGGTGTTGGGTCTCCTGTTGGATCTGTTGTTGTGCCTGCATCATGGCGTAGAACATCTAGAATATTTGCTGGCCGTCCATTGCTTGTCCTGGGGGAAAGACAGGCATCGCAGGGGGAAACTGGAGAGGAGGCGGGATGTCATCACGCCTGAACCTGGAACTTGGCTGGCCAGTTTGATTGCTCTGGGAGGATTGTCCTCTGGTATCTGGCGTCGTTCCAGCTTCGCAGATAAACCCTGCTTCAGTCGGTGTACCCAAGGGGGTCTCGTCACCACTTCTGGGATCCGTTTCTCTGCATCAAAAGGAAACAATGAGAACGCACAGAGGAATCAAAACAGGATGCAGTTCAAGCAATTAAATTAAATTCGACATAGAGTTCAAAAATGATTCAATAAATAGATGAGATCCTATAACCTATCCTATCTTGTTGCAGGCTTGTCCGGTCCCTAAGTTGAAACCGAACAATTTAGTTTGGACCTGCATGGGCCACCACAAAAACCATGTCACGCCCCAGTCCCAAAATGCCGAGGGACTGGAGATACGTGGCAATGGCCAGCAGCACGCACCGATGGATAACCCAATTTAATGGAACCATCAGGGCGTACTTAAGCTGTAAATAAGGTCTACTACACAAGTCACACTAATCTCATTCATAAAGATAAAGAAATAAACTGCATACTGAATGGAAATAAGTAGCAACAACAAATCACAACAAGTCAGTCGGAGCAACAATCCGACTTAAGTCTGAAATAACTGGCTCTATAGGCCAGGAACAAAAGATATAAACATGAAATAAATAAATGAGTACTGGGACAGGCATTCAGGAGAAGTCCTCGGCAGTCACCTCGTCTTCAGTGTTTGGTTCAGCTCCAGCAATAGCTTCAGCTCCGGTCCCGTATACCTCGGGATACTGCTCCTCAGCTAAACCTGGGGACATAATCCATTCCAGGTCCTCAGTGGACATAGCAAGGCACAAAATAAAATAAGCCAAATGAATAAGCAGTGTAATAAATAAATGAACAGCAGGGTAAACTAAGTAACCATCTATGTGATATAAAAATGAGAGCAACACTAGTACTCAGGCTGAGACCGCTACAAGCTCTGTGTCGGGGAGCCGGTAGCAGTAATAACACGTAAAGGGTCTAGCTCTGCTGGAGAGTCTACAACCTCACAATAATAGTAGATATATATGTAGAACAGCCTGTAGCCTGTGTGTCTCTCCCCACCCAATGTAATCACGCAAGCCATGACCATAACGTCTCATGTCCATGTCAGCGGGATTATAGCTAATGCAACAAGTCATACTGTCTATAACTAAAATAACTCTGTCAAGTCATGTATCCTATACAGAATCACCACGAATATCTCAGGAGGATTCTGTCCATGATAGTGTCAAGTGTCCTGGGTTGTAGGGTACTTGAAAGGTCAAGTACAAAAGTAAGGGAATCGTAAATCTATCTCTAAATGACGAACCCAACACCGCGTACGGTGTTGGCATCCGACTATGATCGGACACTAGGTACGTCACGCGTTTCCTAGGTTAAGCAGTTTAAACAAGTTTATATGAATTTACACAAGACATTCAGCAAAGTAATATTACAGGAATTATGAAAATAAAGACTACAAGTTTGGCAAGGTGCACTTGCCTGAGGTTTGAATTCCACTTAGGTCCTGGTTTCGGAAATTTCCAGAGATAACTCCGAAAGCTGAAATAAATAGTACCATCACGCTCAGAAGGTGTCAAACAGCTAGGATCGCCTGTCCTTGGGTCCAATTTGGAGACAAGGACAAAAACGGCAATTTCGGCCCAAAACGGGGTCCACCGGTGGGCCCGCTTTGCACCGAAAAACGTGTCAGGGTCAACGGTCTCCAAATTCACCAGGGTCAACGGTCTCCAAATTCACCAAACTTAGTGTCAACAGGTCAGGAACACTGATACGAACCCAACGGAACTTTCAGATTTGAATTCCGATGAGCCGATCACAAAATCGCCCGTCGAGCGGGGCCTGTGGCCCACGACACGCGATTTCGTCAACGTTCTCAGAATCGAACCAAACTTGATCCACAGGACCAGCGTATCGCTACGAGTCCGATGGCGCAAGTTTTGTATCGATCTGACGTGTGTGTACAAAGTTAGGGTGAATTGCAGAAAAGGCGGATACGGGGCGATGTCCGCGGATACGCGTTGATTCCGGTGTGCACGCACACCCGAATCAACTTCCACGAAATCCCACACATCCGTATCGATGAGGCGCACGTATCTGTGAAGACCGCACGCGACCAAGTCGTCCCGTTTGGCGGGGCGTACTCAGTTCCGGGATAAAACAGGGTCTGGTTTTTTCCTGTTTTTGGATCGCGGTGTGCGATCACCACAGGACGCGATGCCCCGAACGGTTTATCCGGACACCGAGAGGGTTATACAGGCTTCGCGACACAATTTACAGAATCGAAATCGGAGATGCAGGGTGCAAGATACGAGTACCTGAAGGGGACCCGAGAAACCGAGTTTTGAATTGTGTCCGACACGCGAGTTCGTGTTCCGCTGTGTCCGGCCTTGGGCTGGGCTGTGTCCGCGTGTCCGGGGCTCTGGGCTGAACTGCGGTGGCCGGGGAGGACGCTGGTGGCTGCGGGGCTTGGTCGGCGGGAAGGAGGTCGTCGATCGGGGCCGAGCGGTGCCGAGGGGAGGTTGGCGGAGATAGGGGAGGCCGGCGGCGGGAAGAGGGGAGAAAGGAGGAGAGGTGCTGGAGAGGGGAGGGGAGCTCTGGACGGCGGGTTCCGGGCACTGGCGGCTGGGGGAGGAAGGACGGCAGGTCGAGGTAGAGAGGGGTCGCCGGAGATCGGGTTCGCCGGAGTCGGGGTAGAGTTAGGGTTTGCGGTTTGGGGAAAAATGAGGCGGAGGAGAGGTGAATATATAGGTGGCGTAGGCGAGGGTGAGGCCGGGGCGACGTGGGCGAGGGGGAGGACGACGTGGCGGCTCTCGCGGAGGGGAGACGACGTGGTGGCCGGAAATCGCGGTGGCGGCGGAGTTTTCGGCTCGAGCCGAACGGGGGTTGGGGGTGATGGAGGCGGGTCGGGTCGGGCGCGGATCCGGGTCTGGCCGACCCGCCCGACCCGTTAACAGGGGGCTGGGCTGGGTTCTTAACGGGCTCGGCCCACTGGGCCGGGCCGGCCCAAAAGCTAAAAAAAAAAACCGAATAAAAAATAATAATAATAATTATTAAAACAGTAATTAATTAATTAATTATAAAATAGTTTTTAGGCTTTTAAAAATAGGTCTGAGGTCCAATAAAATTCCACAAAATTATCCTAAATCCGGTTTTCTATTTTACACCATAAAATTATATTTTTATTTCATTTTAATTTTATTTATTGGCAATTAAAAATTACAAAATCACTACAGGGCCTATGTAAATTCCTGAAAAATTGCATATTAATTCCAAAAATTGATTTTAAAAATCTAAAAATTTTAGGGTGTTTACACACTCGGATGTCTGCGGTCCTATGAAGGTAAAATTTACTGGTGGTGCTTCTTAGTTTGAAACATTTATTGATGATTGTTCCCGGAAGGTTTGGGTCTATGCCTTAAAGAGCAAGGATCGGGTGCTGCCTACTTTCAAGGAGTTTCAGGCCTCTGTTTAAAAGAAGACGGGAAATAAGCTGCTATGTGTTCGATCGGACAATGGCGACGAGTATATCTGTCCCTTTGATGCTTATTGCAGAGAGCAAGGGTACGACACTAGAAGACTCCACCAAAGATACTGCAGCTCAACGGTGTAGTGGAACGGATAAACATGACGCTGATGGAGAGGGTGCGGTGTTTGCTGTCATAAGCAAACTTGCCAGGCAGCTATTGGGGTGAGGCACTTTACACAGATGTTTATGTTATTAATTTATTTTCTAGTGCTCCTTTGCACGGTGATGTGCCTGACAAAGTATGGTACAGCAAAGTGTCGTCATACAATCACCTGCGAGTGTTTGGTTGTAAAGCCTTCGTGCATGTACCAAAGGACAAGAGATCCAAACTTGAGCCAAAGACGAGGTGGTACGTCTTTGTCGGCTTCGGTCGGGATAAGTTTGGGTATAGACTCTACGATCCAGTAAAAAAAAAGCTCTAAAGAAGCAGGAACGTGGTATTCGTCGAGGATCAGACCATGACCAACACTCAGGATTTTGAGATGCCTTCTGAGGCTGAGGAATTGCTTGAGTTAGAGTGATTTTGCTTCGAGCAGTTTTCAGAGGATATCGCAGAGGATCCAGTTATGGGGGAGCCAGTACATGGAGTTACTCCCAACCTTGATCATCAGCCTGCTGATGGTGGTCAGGGTGACCCTAAGAAGGATGAGCATACCGAGAAGGAAGTTCCTAGAGGGGAGGAGGCCACAGATATACAGCCAGCACTAGTAGTTTCGTTGAGGAGGAGCGATAGAGAGCGTCGACCATCTACGAGTTACTCACCGGATGAGTATGTGCTACTGACTGACGGGGAAGAACCCGAAAGTTTCGCAGAGGCTATAGAAGAAGAACACATATATGAGTGGATAGAGGCCATGCAGGAAGAGATGGGTTCCTTGGAGGCCAACTCTACTTATGATCTAGTGTGGTTGCCAAAGGGCAAAAAGGCTTTGAATAATTGATGGGTGTTCAGAGTGAAGCAGACAGATGATGCTACTCACCCTCGATACAAAGCGAGCCTGGTAATTAAAGGCTACGGTCAGCGAAAAGGCATAGATTATAATGAGATCTTTTCGTCAGTCGTCAAGCAGTCATCTATTTGGGTGGTGCTAGATTTAGTAGCCAGTTTCGACTTGGAGGTCGAGCAAATGGACGTGAAGACAATATTCCTCCACCGTGATCTTGAGGAGGGGTTGTACATGGAGCAGCCAGAGGGATTCTGTGAGAATAACAAGTCACATTTGGTCTTCCGGTTGAGGAAGAGCTTGTATGGTCTGAAACAGGCTATGATGCAGTGGTACAATAAGTTTGAGTCATTTATGGGGGAGCATGGCTATGCACGGACGATGTCGGATTATTATATTTTTGTGAGATACTTCGCCAAGGATGACTTCATCATTTTGTTGCTTTATGTTTATGACATGCTGTTGGTGGGTCAGAATGCCACCAGGATAGCAAAGCTGAAGCGCCAACTGGGCGCATCCTTCTTTATGAAGAATTTGGGCGCAGCGAAGACTATTCTTGGGATGGAGATCAGTCGAGAGAGAGAGAGTCCAAGCTGCTATACTTGTCCCAAAAGAAGTACATTCACCGGGTACTTTAGCTTTTCGGAATGGATGAGTCAAAGAAAGTGAGTAACCCCCTTGCGGCTCACTTTATGTTCACTGAGGAGCAGTGTCTATCTACCGAGGATGAGAAGGAAGATATAAAGTAGGTTCCATATGCCTCAGCCGTGGGAAGTCTTATGTATGTTATGGTACGAGGCCAGACATTGCTCACGTGGTCGGCACATTTAGCAGGTACACTTCCAATCTTGGAAGGGTACATTATAGTGGGGTCAAGTGGATCCTAAGATATCTTCAGGTCACTGCTGATTTGAGACTTTTATTTGATGGTGATGAGCCGAAGCTGGTTGGGCATACCGACGCAGATATGGCTAGAGATGTAGACACGAGGTAATCAACTTCGGGCTATGTGGTAATGTTTGTTGGTGGAGCAGTATTGCGGCAATCGCGTTTGCAGAAGTGTGTTGCCTTGTCAACGATAGAGGCATAGTATATTATGACGACAGAGGCTTGCAAGGAGTTGTTGTGGATGAAGAAGTTGTTGCAAAAAATTGGGCTAAAGCAGGAGCAGTATCATTTGCTTTGTGATAGTCAGAGTGCTATTCACCTTGTGTAATGCCCCGCTCCTAGCGGATACTTATGGAATACTTGTTAGTTTGACTCGGTTGAGAATTGAGTCTCGGGAAAATCTTACTGTCAAATCAACATGGACGAAATGCAATGAACACTTCAAATTGATGGAACGGCTTCTATTGATGTCACGCCCCAGTCCCAAAATAACGAGGGACTGGACGCGTGATAATGGCCAGCAGCACGCACCGATGGACAAACCCAATTTAATGGATCCATCGGGACATACTTAAGCTGTAATTCAATAGTCAGGGTTTACTAATCTCATCCACAGAATAAAGATAACAACATCAGCAAAAGAAATAAACAACAACATCCAGTTACAAGTATTTAAAAATCGGAGAACAACCCGATAATAAGTCTGTTTACACAAGTTCAATTAAACAGGAAAATAAAGAGTTTATTGGCCAAGTAAAACTGAGCATGGCGAAGCAGTTGTTCAGGAGAAGTCCTCAGCAATCACCTCGTCCTCAGGTTCAGGTACTGCTCCGAGTAGTGCTCCTGTTCCGTACACCTCAGGGTAGATCTCGTCTGCTAAATCTGGAGACATAATCCATTCCAGGTCCTCAGGGGACATAGTAAGGTACAGAAAATACAAGCCAAAATATAATGCAGTGCAGAAATAAAGGAAACAACAGGGTAAATAAATAACTAGCTATGTGATAATGCAAGTGAGAGTTTTAGTCATACTCAGGCTGAAACTACTACAGGATCAGTGTCAAAGAAACCATAGCAGTATTCTCTCGAAGGGCCAGAACTGGTGCCAAAGCTCTGTGTCAGAGACTAGGATACATCCAGATTATAATATATAATATATTCAGCCTTGATATGGTAATAATCTTCCCACCCAATGTAATCTCACGTCACAGTTCTCAATGTTCATGTTACGCAAGATTAAAACTAATGAAATCAGTCAGGATAAAAGCTAAGCTTGTAAATTGTATAAGTTATAAACCTGTATCCTATACAGAATCACCTTGAATATTCAGGAGGATTCTGTCTCATGATCTGTGTCAAGTGTCCTGGGTATAACGTACTTGATAGGGCAAGTACGAGAATTATAAATGTCACGATATCCATCTCTAATTGACATTGCACAACCCTGCGTACGGTGTTGGCACCCGACTATAATCGGACGCTAAGCAAGTCACACGGCCCTAGGGTTGAGCATGTACAATAATCACAAGAAAATAAATCAAGAGAAAATGAATCATTAAACTGCATTTATGGCAAGGTACACTTGCCTGGGTTTTCGGCTCCAATTATTGCTCTGGCTTCAGCTGGGATTTCAGGCAATACTCCGGTTGCTGAAACAAACATCACCATCAGATCCAGAAAATATTAATCAGCTAGGAACGCATGTCCTTGAGTCCAATTTGGAGACAAGGGCAAAAACGTTATTTTCGGGTTAAAGCGGGGTCCACATGTGGGCCGCTTTGCACCAAAAAATGCGTCAGGGTCAAAGGTCTCCAAAATAGTCCAACTTAGTGTCAACAAATCAGGAATGATGATACGAACCCAACAAAATTTCCAGAATTGGATTCCGATGAGCCGTTCTCAAAATCGCCCGTCGGGTGGAGCTTGTGGGGCCCACGACACGCGATTTTGTCAACGTTCTCAGAATCGAACCAAACTTGGCTCACAGGACCAGCGTATTGCTACGAGTCCAATGGCGTAAGTTTCGTCTCGATCTGACGTGTGGACACTAAGTTACAACGAGAATCAGAATGGTCGGATACGGGGCGATGTCCGCGGATACGCACTGATTCCGGTGTGCACACACATCCGAATCAGCTTCTACAAAATTTTGCACGTCCATATCAACGATGCGCACGTATCTGTAAAGACCGCACGCGACCAAGTCGTCCCGTTTGGCGGGGCGTACTCGGTTCCGGGGTAAAACAGGGCATTGGTTTTCCTGTTTTTGGATCGCGATGTGCGATCACCACAGGACGCGATGCACCGAGCGGTTTGCACGGGCACCGAGGGGGTCATGCAGGCTACGCGATACAATTTATGGAATTGAAATCAGAGCTACGAGGAGTGAGATACGAGTACCTGAACTAGGTTCCAGAAAACTGAATTCTTCGTGTCCTCGTGTCTCGAGTTATGTCCTGTGTCCTGGACACTGTGTCCGACACGAGTCACAGAAGCCAGGGTTTAGGTTCACTGTGCTGGGGCTTCTGTATCGGTATCCTGGCTACTGTTGACGGATACAGCGGAGACGGCTCAGGGCTGAGTCGTCAGCTCTGCACGGCGGTGAGGACGGCGGTTCGATCTCCGGCGAGGCGTTGGGACAGAGTGGGCAGCAGGGCGGAGGGGTCGACGATGGGCGCTGGGCTGCTTCGGGGTCGACTCTCCGGGAAGAGCGGAGGGGACAGCGGGGTCGAGGTGGCTCTGGATGACCGGAGGGGAGGAAGAAGGTGGAGCTCTGGGCAGCGGCTCGGGGAGGAGGTTGAGCGGAGGTCGGGGAGCGGTGGTAGTGCTGGTGGAGGCGGCCAGGGGTGATCGGAGATGGTACTGCGGGAAGTTGGTCGTGTCTAGGGTTCCGGAGAGGTTTAGGGAAAGCGGGGAAGGAGGCGGAGGGCTTTTAAAGGGGAGGAGGGAGGCTGAGGGACGGCCGGTTTGGGAGGTGGAGAGGTCGTCCGGTGTGGGAAGAAGAAGAGGAAGCGGCGCGGGGCAGCGAACGGCCGACGGCGGCGGGCGTTACCGGCGGCGGGGAGTTCAGGGGTCGGGGAGCGGTTTGGGGGAGAGAATGAGGTTACGGGTTGCGGGCGGCCGGGTCGGGTTGGGTCAGGCGGATCCGACCCGATCCGCTAGGCTAGGGCACGGGTCGGGTTTGGGTTAATGGGTCAGGTCTGGGTTGGACCCGGATCCGACCCAATAAGGATTGGGTTTGGTTTATTTAATAAACCCGGTTTATTTAATTGGTTTAATTAATTAATTAATTTAAAATAGTTTTTAGGACTTTTTAAAGGCTTCCGGGGTCCAATAAATTCTCGGAAAATTACCCTATGTCTAGTTTTTTATTTTACACAATAAAATATTATTTTTATAATATTTTAATATTATTTATTATCTATTAAAAATCATTTAATAAATAAAATATTTGAATTTAATAACAGAAAAATCCCGAAAAATTCCAGAAAATTGTAAAAATCCAAATTTATCAAATTTTGAAAATCAGGAGATTACAATTGAAATAAGTCAAAGAGTTTTCGTTGGTTGTTTTGCTTCTTGATTTTATGTTGCTTTTTGTTTTATCTTGCTTTCGATGACTTAGTTTTCATGATTCGCTTTTCTCGATTGCGCATTTTTTCGAATCGTAAGGAAAAAAGATCGAAGGATGCTAACCAAGTATTATTGCAATTTCAGGACGCATAATCAAAGAGTGACCATTGCATAAGGCTTTCCTATCCTCTCGTTCGATTCAATCGGTAAGTGTCTTAGGCCCTTCGATGAATCCTTCAGTCCATACGCTTTAATAAAATGATCTCTAGTCTGCACAAGTTACTTGTTCCTATACAATGATGCCTCACTAAATGAGACAAGCTAAAAGAGATGAACTGCATGCTTGATTTTATATATATATAGAACTGTTGCAAATGCTTTTTCAAATAGACGTGTATCTGTTCCTTACTCATATGTTGCATAAAGATGTTTAGAGAAACCTCGCATAGGTTACCAAAGAATAGGGTAAAGATAGATAGAGATATTCTTTTATAGTCTATCCTGCTGCATAGTAAGTATTTATATGATAGAGTTGTATTCCATGCATCGGTCTTTAGATAACTTGTGCATAAGGGGAGATCCCAAGAACGATTTTTGGGGCACTGGAGATCGTTCACCCTGGGGGGATCAGAGGAACACCCTGAGGCAATGAAGTCCTCGCAATCAGGGGGGTGTTCACGTCTATAGAGCATGGGCTACCCATGGACCATCATGTAGTTAGGTCGCATGATAATTCATCTCCTATGCACACTTGGCACTTGATACCAACACAGATGCATGAGTTATATACAAATATGCAAATTGTTGCTAACTTATGTATCTGCTGCAGGATAATCGCTCGACCGTGGGTAAGAATTATCATATGCATAGTCTATCTATTGTTTATATTTTCTTGCATGAATTGTTAAAGAAACTAGATAACTAGAAAGATAACCTAATAATGCTAGCTTCACATGCTTACTTAGTATGTATTTCTAAGTAAGTTTGGCTACGGTCGCTCACTAATACATGTTGTAGTACTGACCCACGTTTGTGAAAAAATCTCCAAATTCTGGTAGCGAGAGGTTGGCGAGCATTCTGAATCAGTGTTAGCGCATCCTTCCAGCGGGACCGTGCTCGTGCTGCTTCCTTAGTTTTCTTTCATGTGTGCAAACTCCTCTTCTGCTAGATGTTTGATTTTGGTCCTACTAAAAGGATATAATGTATGGGCGTTGTGGCTAGTTTTGGGTTTGTAAAAAGAGTTGTAAGACTTCTATATATGGCATATTTTGTAACTCAGCAAAGCAAGTACTTTGTAATCCAAATCTTCAAGTTTTCAATAAAGAAAGTATTTTGTATTCCTATCAAATGTGTTCAACTTTGGTTCTCTGCATTTATATTCCGTGCTTATATATGTATATTTTCGTCTGACTTGTGTCTTGTGTAGGTACTATGCATGGTGCAAGCGCAACTTAGGCTTGCAAGACATCACGTCCAAGCGAGGACGATCAGTTCTGTAGGGACCAAGCGAGAATGATCGGCCCTTACGGGACCGGGGCATGACAGGTGGTATCAGAGCATGGTTTTACGTCCTTGGCCTCTTCAAATATCGTTTTAAAAAATGATATAAGTTTTCAGCCGGTTTCAAAAGTCTCAAATTTCGAAAATGGTTGCGAATCTATAGAAGTAAATCGAGAGTATAAAATGTCCCTATCTTGACGAGCATGAAAATCCAACGTCCCATACAATAAGTCCATAATACGCTATGAGACTAATGAAAGCTACTCTCTTTTGTAGCAAGATGACCAAAATAGGTAACCAAGGGACATCGCGCACAACGAGCGTGAACGATGAACAAATTGTTTGGCTGATTGGCATATTTAAAAATTAACAAGGACGATTTAATGTCCAACAAGATTGATTTGAGGCTCAGCAGCAACATGCAGATGCTCGAGCCATCACACAACAGATGAAGTTGGACTCTTTGACTCAGATAGTAAAAACCTTGGTTGCCAATAGCTGTGCATCAGGAACCGCCATGACACCTATGGCAGCCGCACCCGCATCTCGAGAAGTAGGCCTAACAGATGCTCATGAGCCTCCGGAGGCAGTCAGGAAATCTATCTTTAAAGGTGTTGAGTTTCTGAAGTTGAACTTTCCTGAGTTCGAAGACAGGGCCGCGCCGGATAAGATGATGGACTGGGTCGCCAAGCTGGAGGACTTGTTCGAATTTGCTTAGATACCTATGAACAAGAGGGTGGTATGTGCAGTCATGCAGCTGCGTCTACGAGCACACAATTGGTGGCAGATCAAGAAGCTGCATCTTGCCACAAAGCGCCAAGACGGCAAAATCACTTGGGGAATATTCAAAGAATTATTCCAGGAGCAATACCTTTCACCTGCCGTCAGACAGAGAAAGAAAAATGAGTTTACTGACACAGATGCATGAGTTATATACAAATATGTAAATTGTTGCTAACTTATGTATCTGCTGCAGGATAGTCGCTCGACCGTGGGTAAGAATTATCATATGCATAGTTTATCTATTGTTTATATTTTCTTGCATGAATTTATAAAAAAAACTAGACAACTAGAAAGATCACCTAATAATGCTAGCATCACATGCTTACTTAGTGTGGATTTCTAGGTGAGTTTGGCCGCGGTCGCTCACCAGTACATGTTGTAGTACTGACCCACGTTTGTAGGCAAATCTCTAGGTTCTGGTAGCTAGAGCTTGGCGAGCATTTTGAATCGGTGTTAGCGCATCCTTCCAGCGGGACCATGCTCGTGCTGCTTTCTTAGCTTTCCTCTCCTGTGTGCAAACTCCTATTCTGCTAAATATTTAATTTTGGTCCTACTAAAATGATATAATGTATGGCCGTTGTGGCTAGTTTTGGGTTTATAAAAAGAGTTGTAAGCCTTCTATGACATATTTTATAACTCAGCCAAGCAAGTATTTTGTAATCCAAATCTTCAAGTATTCAATATATAAAGTCTTTTGTGTTCCTATCAAATGTGTTGAACTTTGGTTCTCTGCATTTACATTCCGTACTTATATATGTATATTTTCATCTGACTTGTGTCTTATGCAGGTACTATGCCTGGTGCAAGCAAAACTTAGGGTTGCATGGCATCACGCCCAAGCGAGGATGATCGATTTCGTAGGGACCAAACGAAGACGATCGGCCCTTACGGGACCGGGGCGTGATACCTTGTGAAGAACCAGACATTTCATAGCCGATCCAAGCACATTGAGACCCGGTATCATTGGATACGGGATGCTGTTGAGAAGAAGAAAGCGACGCTTGAGAAGGTTCATACAGACTATAACGGAGCAGATATGTTCCCAAAGATTCTTCCAAGGAAAAAGTTTAAGAACTACAAGAAGATCATTGGGATGACGATTCCCTCCACATAGTTGTGAAAAAAAAGATTTGTTAGAGTGGGTGGGGTTCCCAACCTATGTGAAAAATATTTCGGAGTGCGACGAGCGCCGTCTATGGTCAGAGAAGCTCGGGGAGGCGACAAGAGCCATTCGAGAGGTCGAAGAAACTCGGGAGGAAGGAGGAGCAGCTACTGTACAGGGGAAGACAGAGTTCGAGCCAAACTCAGTCCGAACTCGGTCCGAGTTCGGTCAGGGTGCTCCAGAAGCTCCAGAAAGCTGTTTTCTTCGTTTATTCGAAAATCACCGACTCGACCGAATTCGGTCCAAGTTCGGTCGGTGGGCTGGAAGAAAATTTAGAGGTATTTTATACATCGTTTGATCATATCTTACGATCCATGATTAGTTGCGGGGTTATGGGGTATATATTAGATTTTTCTAACCCTAAATCTCATCTAATAATAATATATCATCTCAAGAAAGAGGAGAAAATGAGGCAAGAGTGTCATTACAATCTTGGAAAGGAGAAAGAAGGATTGGAGGTCGTTTCGGAGGAGGAGATCATTTTGGGTAATTTTTTATTGTCTTCTATCTTGGTGGTGTAATCTATTTTCTATTCCTAAATTTTGTGGTGATCCGTGTTAGATCGGGAGGAGCTTGTAGAGGGTGTATTCTCTTTATTTCATTAGTGGAGGTTCTTCATGGTTGGATTCGATAGTCCCTTGTTTTTTTTGTGGGGTTTTCTATATCAAAATTTTATGTGACAGCATGAATTATTTTTTTTTATGGTTTGGTGTTTGGTTTGTGCGTTGTATTGCTCGGTTCTCTCGCATGTACTCTCTGATTTTGGGGAAGGTTTTTATGCTTCTTTCCCAACATTTAGTACAAATACTTTATTTTTTGAAAGTAATTATTTGCAGATTATTTTTATTGTACAGTAATACATTGCGATATATATTAAGATTCTTCTGTAAATACTTCCATTTCTAGTGTTAATTAACTTTAAGTAGATTTTGCCCTTTTAGTTTTGAATGGAATAGAAGTGATTAGGCACGATCAATATTTTGTTTTAGTTTTTCCTAATTTAGGATATGTTTTTTATTTAATTATATAAGCATATGAATATCATTGCAAGATGTGAGTTTTAATGAAGATTTGAAAGAAAAATCATTGGATGTGTGCCTCAAATTAGGTTTTGCCATTCCCTCAACAAATTATTCTTCTCTCTTTTCTATTGTATTGTATTCTAGTGCACTCCTACAATTTAGGATACACCAATTGGTATCAGAGCCCCGTTCAAAACTTTCGTTCAAGCGAGATCCATTGGTGGCCCATCAAGAGCACGGCCAACCAAAAGAGCACGGCAAAATATTCCTACGATTTGCTACCATTAACTAAATAGGGTTATCATAAATCCTAGAACTTACTAAAATGCAATTTGAGGAACTTCGCTATCACCTACACTGTAAACATTCATGTGGAAAAGGGAGTGACGACTTGTAGGGCAGTATATATAACATATCATAAATATATAACATATGCAGTAAACATATGAAACATATAACTGACTGTACCGCAACCCAACACGACGTATGACTGAAAGTAACATATGAAACATATAACTGACTGTGTCGCAACCAGGCATGACTTATGACACATATCAATACAGAAAATGGCATCTCACTGCATGTGGTGACACAACACATACAACAGGCAGGAGTGGACAAATGCCCACGCCAATCAGGGTTATTCCTGCCACATTGAGGCTCATAGCGACACGAGTCACTGGTAGCGCAAAATATTTCCCCTCTCCTAATGATCTATATGAGTTTACTAGTCAATTACCCCACACGTTCATTTTTAGTTCTTAAGTCGTAGACACTCTAGAATGGTCCTAAAATGACAAGCTATGGGTATGAGTAATTTGGGAGTTATCACTAACGAATGTTCTTGTAACTAATAACGTACGATACATTGGACAACTCATACTCGATTGCCCAATGCCAAGATACAATAGATCATTAAGCACACAACAGAAAATTCTATGGTTTTTGTGAAGAACATGGACTCGTGTCAAGTATATGGGAATACAATCTCCCTAATCTATACAAAATTATAATATTCCGATGAGGAATTAAATTAGTCAAATTAAATAGCAAAAACAAACAAAAATAGCCGAAATCGTCAAAATCAGCCTAATGCAGCCTCTATGCGCCAAAAATAGGGGAAAACAGCCTATATGCCAAACAGCCCAAAACAGCCTATCTATGCCAAAATAGCCAAAAACATCGCCTATGCACTAGACAGCCAAAAACAGCAGTTGGGACGAAGTAAAATTCTAACCTTATTTCGGCCATAAAAACTTTATTTGAAATCAAAATTTGACGTTTCAAAAGTCAAAATCAAATGAAATTGAATTTTCTACAACATAGGAGCATTAGTTTTTACAAATTCTGAGTATTGATAGATGAAAACCATAAAATACTCCAAAAATAAGTTCTCAGAAAATCGAAACTCAAAACCAACCACCAAAATAAAAATGCCATATAGAAAAGATATAAACAATTTAGAGTAGTATATTATAGACAATATTTATGTGTGAATACCAAACAAAATAAAATGCAAGAAAACAAGGTTGTCACTTTGAGCAAGATGTACTTATCTTCAGTAGCTTCCAAGCCACAACCTAAGCTCCTACTAGGGTTTAGCACAACTCCAAGCTACAAGAACAAGCCTCGACGCTCCACCCAATCAAGGAAGAAGAGGGAGATAAATGACGAGAGGAGGGAAGAAATAAAGAGGAAGGTATTAAATGAGGGCCATAGGTTGAGCCAACTCATCAATCCTTGTCTTCTCCCATAATCAATCTCAACCACTCGAAAGAAAACCAAGAAGTCATTGGTCCAAATGGTGACTTGGTTATTAACCAAGGAAAAGTCAATATGTATTCTACTGGTCCAAGGTAGTCTCTCATATAAAAAAAAAAAAATTGAAATCACAAAATAAAACAAACATAATTTTCTCGAAATTACAAAACAAAATATAAGTTAATTTTCAGAAAAAAAAATTAAATACCAAAAATTCAAAGATATAAAATCTGGGAACAAACGTGATAGTAAAAAAAGCTAACGAGGGCCCGTAGGAGATCATATGATACCCATTATTCCTTTGCATCACATTGACTAAAACACAAATAATCTTTGTAAGGAAAGTTCATCCTCTAAACCGTGCAAACAATGTTTTAGTCTAAAAATGGTACAAATTTGGTTCTACCAAAAGATTAGAAGCATAAATTAAACATAAAAAAAAATTATATATTCTATCCAAATTATGAATTCAAATTAGACAAATTAACTAATAGATGGCAAAATAGAGAGGATATCAGACAATCTTGAAATAGGAGGGACATAAAGATAGGGAAATACGTGGTGTTAATACGACTAAAACTTATTGTATTTTGTAAAAAAAAAAGAAATATTGTATCATTCTCATGACAAGTAATTGAAAATTAGCTATCATTTTTTTCCCGGGGGGGTGGGGCGGATATCAAAAATTTAACATTGCATAGAGATTTTGCCAAATGTATAACTAATATTGCACACCATATTAATTATCCTCACAAACTCTATTGATGTTTTTTGTTTCTAGCTAAATTATTATTATTTGACAATCAACATAAGTCACTCCTGAAATGGACAAACTTGTGGTGACCGGAAAAGGAAAACCAATTTGAAGCTAATCACAAGCAACAGAGCTCAAAGTATCCAGTGGGTTGGGCGGTCCAAAATCTGCACCAGGCCCAGCTCGTTTAAAGCAAACTAAGTCGACTGGGCCAGTCAACGAGCCACCCGGCCCACCTCTCCCTATTGGTCGGTCTGGATTCTCTTCCCTCAAACCTGCGGAAATATGCCCTATTCCACCAATATATACGTGGTTAGTATACAGTGTACTTTTGTTAAGCTCCAATTTTAGCCAACTGACCCAAAAGTCCTTCCAAGTCCCCTAAATAAGTGTTAAAAGGAGGAAGTAGGATGATATACTATGCTATAGGAAATTACCTTCATCTCTAGCTTTGATTGAAAGATCCTTTGCATTCCTAGGGTAATACCCTCTAGTTTGGGACATATGGTACCTCACATCCTCCCAACACTAAAGTTACTAGCATACCCTTTTCAACCAACTAGCACACAAGTGAACTCTTTTGATGTAGCAGTGGCTAATACATTTTGAGTTAGTGCATCTTTTCTATCCCTAAAGTAGGGAACATCTTATGAAGCGATGTGGCTTGAACGTGGGTCCCATCTACCATGCCAATACAATTCTACAAATTAATAAATTATGTTAGTTATTTTAAATATATTATTAGGGAGAACCTACTAACCTAATTATAGTTCATAGTTATTTGGAAATAAGAAAATAATTTACAATTTTCTCTTAGCTCAATTGGAGTCTCAGAGCCAGGTTGCTCCATTACCTGGTCATATATGGTAAATATATCACCAATTATAATATTGAAGTATCTAAAGATTCTTTCTCTAGATCACACAAAATCAAGCATGCACACTTTTTCTTTGACGTGTATCCTAACATATACAAATATATTTCCACATGCTCCTCCACAAAAATCCAATGTGTATCTCAAAGTGACCCACATCCTAAGATAAGATACATATTTGTCTTGTCATTCCCACCAGATTCGATACATACGTGCATCCCTCCTACTGGCGGATCCACATGCACATGACTGGGGGTCCAGATCCCCAGGGAATTTTTTTTTTCCAAATTTTAGTATTTGTTATAATGTCAATTCCAAATTTATTGGCTACGGTTTTAAATTAGAAGGAATTTATAGAAGCATACTATTACATATTTTAAATTAATGATTCTAAAGTGTGCTAAATTAGAATAATTATCTGGACATATAATAAATACCTGAATTTTTTTCTAATTAACTTACAGATTAGAATCATACATTGGAATATAACAAATACAAAAAAAATTTCAGACGCTTAGTATTTTTTTAGGAAGTATACTTTATAGAAAAAGAGTTGCCTAGTAGTATTACAAACGATGTTGTAGTTAAACGTTTTCAAATTATGAAAACTCGTAGAGAACAATTATGAAATTTAATACTTTATTGTATAAAAATAATACTATTTAATATAATATAATATTATTATACTTTAAAAATAAAATTGGGGTCGTTGTTTTCGAATTCTCTTATGATTGTATTTTCAGTGGATTATAACCTGATCTCTCCCAATGTTATCTAATTTCAGAAGGCTATCTCCAGCAATGACTCTTCGTTCATTTTTTTTTTTCATGACCCATCAAAGTAAGAACGACACTTATAACATTCTTAGCAAGCTTTGATATATAGATAGGGAAGAATTCAGACAGAAAATTATGGAGAAGAATTAAACATGCATGCTTTGATTTCTACAACAGAAGAGGAAGAAATATGAGATTTTCAATAATGATCAACATGCAATTATTGACTTCTACAACAGAAAACTAAAACTAAACCAACTATTGGAAGATCTCTTCCAAAAATTTAAACATTCATGCTTGGATTTCTACAACATAAGATGAAAAAAATATGATATTTTCAACAAAATCAACACGCAACCATTGATTTCTACAACAGAAAACTAAATCAAACCTATTGTTAGATGATTTCTTCCAAAACATAAACATGCATGCTTTTCTACAACAAATGAGGAAGAAATATGAGATTTTCAACAAAATCAACATATTACCATTAATGATTTCTAGAACATAAAACCAAATCGAACTCACTGTTGGAATATTTCTTCCAAAAGATAAAGTAAACCATATATCTGGAATTAAGTCTAGAATTTCTAAACTTCTAATCTCCAAAAAATTGTAGATAAAAAAAAAAAAAACATTTTGGCTTATGATTTCTAAAAAAGAAAATCAATCCAAACTATTTTCTTGGATGATTTTTTTTTTTAAATAAGGAAATTCTTATAGTGGGAATGTGTGAAAGAATTGCAGCGGACGCAAAAGAAGCGGCGGAGGCAAGTAGCTTATACTTCCACCGTAAACCTGCATCAGAAAGTGGTTTGGAGAGTCGAAAGTCTTCTCCGCTCAACTTCCTCCCACATCCACTCCGGAAGAGTGGAAGTGGAAGAACCTCAAAATGAAAAGAAGATGAAGTAGAAGTGTCAAACCCTACTTTCATACTCCACTAAACGCCAGGGCCGGTCCTGAGCTCACAGGGGCCCGGGGCAAACTTTCAAAATGAGGCCCCATACATAATGTAAAAAAAAAAAAAAACAAAAGTAAAATAAAAAATATGCCTCCACCAAGATTTGAACTATGAACCTCTTGTGTGCAAGTCTAATATAATAACCACTACACAACAATTGCTTTGTGATAAGAATGGTCAATGGTAAATACTACTAGTTCTATTTTCGGTACAAAATTATTTATATATTTAAAAAAAAAAATTTGGACCCTTCTGGTCCATGGGACCCTGGGCGGTCGCCCTGTCCGCCCTGGGCCAGGGCCGGCCCTGCTAAACGCCATATCAGATCAATTTCATGTAAAATCCGACTTTCATGTCCAATTTTTGTTTACCAAACAGACCCTCAACGATACATCCTCAACGATACATGTTGTCAAATGGATAGTCCTATTCCTAACTGAACAATGTATCGAGTGAAATCAAATAAAAACAATTGATAGGTTTCACCAAAACAGTTGTAATCTACATAGCTTTCAATTATCATAGTCATAAACAAGAAAAGGAAGTGATTTTTGTAATGTCTCTTTTTTTTTCCCCCTCACATGCTCAAAAGCTGACTTGAATTTTATAGCTCTAAAAAGTAACCAGGAATCAAATGCAGATCACTTTTGATCAGTAAGAAAGGGGTGTTGGCCCCTTCTCTAATTCATGTTAAAGTTCAAAATAAATAGCTTAGTTACGTAGTCTTGGCGTGCTTAAATGTTCATTGATCACTAATCCATATAATTCTTGGAGAGAAATGGATTGTTTGGCATTGTATCAAAGTAGCCCCATCTCTCTAAAGGAGAGAAAATATGATACAAAAGCAAATGTTTGCTTACTTTGATTTTCCTATTCATAAACAAATTAGTGTTTGCTTACTTTGAATGTCTTCTTGTGATTTTAATTTTATTAGCTTTGGTCTCAACACATGCATCTCCTGTAGCCGGCAATCATCAACCCAACTCTTCCTGATCCAGAATTTAATCATGGCATTTTAGACTTTTATGATCAAATTAGTTCTCTCTTCTTTTTCTTTTTCTTCTTCTTTTCTCTTATTGTTCACGTTTTTTTCCCCCCAAAATATGCATTTAAATGATAAAAACTAAATTGCAGACAGAGTCAATTGTTTATGGATGTTTTTTTTTTGTACGGCAAAAAGCTATCCATTTAGAAACCAAACATATTTTGTTTAAGCCATTTTGACAAAAATGCCAACAAACATTCCATCTCAAAAGTTCAAGTTTAAATTAATTTATTTGTATACTGAAAAGTTATTACTTTATCAACAAATTTCTATGGAATCACCAAAATATGGGATTTTTTTTTTCTAGTACATTTGATATATTTAAAAAAAAATTGTCACCATTACTTACCTTAACATTTTAATCACTAAAGTGAAAATCTAGTTTAGCCTTGTAATACTAGACAATTCTAAAGGCACATCAAAAGTTACTCAAAATAGCCTATTACTTGGAAGTAGTCCAGATTGAAGTAAATTTTATTCATGATAGCCAAAAAATTACCCAACCACCACTCCCCAACCCCCGATCACCTGCGACCCCGATTGCGCCATCGTCGTCGTCCTCGCCCTCGACAGCCTCGGCTCTCCGGCACCCTTGCCCACCTTGGCAGAGATGTATATGAGGCAGATCGTTAGGATACATGGAGTTCCCGTCAGCATAGTCTCGGATCGGGATAGTCGTTTCACTTCTCATTTCTGGAGGAGTTTGCAGGAGAGTTTGGGCACTCAGCTCAAGTTCAGTACTGCATATCATCCCCAGACAGATGGACAGTCGGAGAGGACTATTCAGACTTTCGAGGATATATCGCGCACTTGTATACTAGATTTTGGGGGTTCTTGGGAGGACCATCTCCATTTGGTAGAGTTTGCTTATAACAACAGTTACCAGGCTAGTATAAAGATGTCACATTTTGAAGCTCTGTACGGTCGGAGGTATCGTACTCCCTTGTCATGGGATGATGTTGGAGAGAGGGTTTTGCTTGGGCTAGAGATGGTTGTAGATGCAGAAGAAAATGTTCGGTTGATCAGAGACAGACTTCGTGTGGCGCAGAACAGACAGCGGCATTGGGCCGATAGCCACCGGAGACCTTTGGAGTTTGAGGTATAGTTTTAGATTTTGTTTTGTGCTTGTTGTTGGATGTTTGTTATAGATTAAGTATCACGTCCCAGTCCCAAAATACATAGGACTAGGAATACGTAAGCATGCCAGCCGTATGTATATGGCAACTCCAATATATGGATACCATAATACATACGTACGCTGTAATATGAATATTAACTCACATGTGGTATATATATAGTCATAAGTCACAGAAATACTAATCTCATCCACACAACAAGTCATAGGAAAGAAATAACTGAACTAGAATAATGAGTCTGAATAATCCAAAATAATAGTCGGGTGGAGACAAATCCACTATCAATGACTATATCAATACTAAAATAAGGGAGAAGGGTAATCTCCAATATAAATAAGATGATGATATAAAGGTATCAGCGAAGCGATCCATCGCTAGAGATAATCAAAGATGCTCTGAAGGTAAGACCTCCTCGGAAGAGATAAGTAGTAAGTCCTGATCCGTGCTCCTGCGAATAGTCATGAACATCTATACCTGGAAAGGGACCAGGTCCTCAGAGGGACATAACAAGATACATAGAATAATGCCAATTTGAATACAGTAAACATACAGTATAGATGAAAAAATATATAAGTACACTGTACAAGACAATCTATATGAAATGCATAATGAGGACAACTTTTTGACGTATGGACAGGGTAGGCTACTCTATCTAATCTCACAACTCACACACACGTCAGGAACATCATCAGCCGTCATACCGCGGGGGTAGCGACCATCGTGACACCATTAGCCGACATACCGCGGGGGTAGAGACCATCGGACACGACTACCATAGTGCGTGCTAGTTACTATGGTTTATGTCACTACCCGATTCTAGAAAATAGGGTATTTTTATTATTTTTATTTTGGTAAATTGTGCATTGTATATAAATAATTATATTTATATTTAATTAGTGATTGTATTATTTTTATTTGATTGTTTTAGGATTTTTGCTAACCTGGACCCATGTCAGACCCTAGTGGACCCATGTCCGACCCAACCCACACCCCAGTGAGACCTATTTTTTGGGTTTAGATTATTTATTATATTTTTAGTGGGTTAGTTGGAGAGATTTGGAGTTAGTTTGAGTGCTTTTGGAACCCCGAACCCAAACCCAAATGAGAGGAGGACATTTTGGACTTTTGGACTTTATTTAACCCCTTTATTGTGTGCTTGGCCAGCCCTCCCCACACTCCCAGACCCGTGCAACCAGCAGCCCCAGCCCCCATTTCTCCTTCTTCACTTCTTCTTCTTCTCCACTACTTCTTTCTTCTTCCTTTCTACTTTCCACTTCAAGTAAGTGCCATATTCCTCTTCTTTCTTCTTCTATTCTCCATGGTTGTTAACCCTAACCCTACATTTTTCCCCAACCTAGGTGGGTAGAGCCTAGACTTGGTGTGGAGGCTAGATTTGGAGGCTTGGAGCTTGAGGGAGGTGATTTCAAGTAGATTGGAGACTTTGGCCTTGGGATTCCAACTCCCAAGAGGTAAACCCTAACTTTTCTCTTGCTAATTACTCTTATGTAGTATAATTAGTGGTTTAGAATCTTTCTAGACCCTAAGCCTACCGGTGGGAGAAAGTTGGAACTAGTTTGGTTGAGTTTGGAGACTTTGACACTAGGTTTTGTGTCAATTTCGGATGGAATCCGAATTTGGCCCAATTTTGGGTGATGCCCTAAGTTAGACGGACCTAGGTAGACATTGTCGGGTGTCTTGAGGGTTAGTGCGTGTCTCTGTTCGGACACGTGAAGTCGTATCGCGGAGAAACGGGCGTTTCGGGCATTTTTGGGGTTTTCGTCGTCGCCGGTTCTAAGTGCCTGCGCGTTTTTGCCACGGGCCTAGAATCGACGAGTTAGCATTTTTTTTCTAGGATCTAGACATCGTTTAGAACCCGTGGGTAAATTTTGGGCCGATTCCGAGTTGGTTTGGTGTGCGTTTCAGGAGGTTTTCCGAACCGCACACCGCGTGTTCGTCGAAATGACCGAATGGCCATTTTGACTTGGTTTTCTAGTTTTGGGCTTATACGCGTGTTTGGTTAGCATCGGAAAGTGTGTGCTAGAATTTTTGGGTTATATTTTATATATATATAGGTGTTTGTGCGTGTCGGGACCGTTGGGCGTGCGTTGGGGAGTGTTGTGTGCGTGGTTGTGTGAGATGCAGCGAGACGTGCAGCGAACGAGGCGGGGGGCAGCTGCCCACAGCAGAAGGTGCAGCAGCTGCTGTGCTGTGCACAGCAGCTGCACAGCAGCAGCATAGCAGCAGTAAATGCAGCAGCAGCAGTAGTACAAGCAAGAGCAGCAGCAGCATTCGCAGTAGCGGCTAGTAGCGAGCGAGTGTGAGAGAGAAATAGATAGATAGATAGCTAGATTTATAGATAGATAATAGATATATCTAGATAGATAGATAGTTATAGTGATAGATAAATATATGAATAGATAGTTAGATAGATACGTAGATAGGTAGTTAGATAGATACGTAGATTGATAGATAGATATGTGATAGATAGATAAATAATTATATCTATCTAAGGTATAGATATATATATACCTATAGTAATATATATCTATAGATATCTAGATAGATATATATATATATATATATATATATATTGAGAGTGGGTGTAAGGTGTGGGTATATATGTATGTGTGTTATGGATATCTATATATATATATGCATATAGATACTTAGATATGTATATATATGATAGATATATATTTTCTAGCCCAGATTATAAACTAGGAGCATATATATCTATTTGCAAATAGCTAGTTAGAGGGGTATTAGAGAGGTATCTCAATACCTTGAGATATCAAGGTATCTCAATACCTTGAGATATCCAAGGTATTGAGTTTCGAGCTGGGTATTTGAGCAATAGCCTAGGAATAGTATTGGAGTGATTTTTATATGTATATGTGTATATATTTACGCGTACTAGCATAGGTTTTAGCGGGTTTAGGCGGGGTGCGTGGCCTAGGTTGAGGTATCGGATATCGAGGGTATCCCGGTATCTCGAGGAGACGAGTTTGAGAGTTTACTAGCTTAATGAGCTCAGTTTGACCTAAAATTTCAGGGGCACCCTAGTTTGACCTAGATTTGACCATAATTGTCCCCGTTGACCGTAAAAGTCAACGTTTGACCTAGTTTTGACCTAGAGTTGATTTTTTGGACCCCGGGTTGACTTTTTGACCCGAATTTCACCGGTTTGACCTGTTCGACCTAGAATATCCCTATAAGCCTGTTTTTAATTATTTTATATCAGTTTAACTTCTTAGAACCCTATTTAATCTTATTTTTTGTAATAGGTTCTTGCGACACCGGTCCGGATCTCGATCCTCATCTGTTGCTCAGGACATCAGGCGAGTACCTACCTCTGATAGTTTCTATTTCATGATAGCATTTATATCACCTGTTCTAGAACTGTAATACTTGATTCTGACACATTGTTACACGAGATGGTACTAGTGGATCCCGTCATGAGATGCTATCCCCCTTACCGTGTTCAGCGGGTACTCTATCACGTGTATTTTATCATGTGCTTCGGGTATTGATTCTCATATGCTATCATGTGCTTCTTGTGCTCTCGCCTTCATGTGCGCGAGCTACTTATCATGTACATAGCGTGTTATGGTTGGATCCAAGAGTATTAGTGGGGGAGGGGAGTAGGAGTTGGTTATGTGATCAAAGCCAAATAGTATTCATGTGTATGTCGGTTATGCAACTCACGCATAACGGAGTTATCGTAGTATTTTTTATGTGCAACCTAAGCCGATCACATAACGAACTTGTGCTCAAGGCACTTATCTAGTATTCATGTTTTCTCACATGCAGTTACTTTTCTACTACTTGTATTATTCTCCAGTTTACATTGCAGCTACTTATTATGCTCCAGCATATATTTATTTTCTGTGCATCTTGTATACTTTTCTATTGCTCGTCATATACACCTTACCATGTATTTGGAGTTACTTTCAGAGTTATGTACTTCGCTCCAGTCCTGACTGGGCATATTTTTTCCAGAGGATCCTGAGGATTTCTGCCCGACGTTCTACGGGCCAGGTGTCGACGAGTGTTGTGACCCCGAGACTGAGGAGGAGCCCTGCGAGGAGACGTCGTTAGCGCCCTAGTTAGCTAGGTGGGTTTCCTGGGTTGTTCCCAGTTTTTATTTGGATGATTGTACTTATTCTTTTATTGCCTGTGAGATGTTGTAGGCTTTTAGACTTGGACTATATTTTGGATATTGTCTTGCTCTCTTTGGTTCTGTTTTTTTGTTTATATCATATCGTGCTTTTATTCTTCCCCTAGTTATTGTGATTGAGAGTTTATATATATTGCGTAGTTACCCTCCTTTTGGAGAGGTTATTGACAGATTTTTTGTGAGTTATATAGATAGATGGTTGACCTAGAACGGACCTTTATAACGTTCTACCGCCGATTCTGCGGCGTAGGCTGGACGTACCCACGACTCATGCCCAATTTTTAGGGTGCGGGTCGTGACACATTTTTGGTGGCAGCCTATGCAGGTCTAGTTTTTAGGTTTACCTGCAATAGGATATAGGATATAGGCTGAGAGAGTGTGTGCTCAATCACAACTAGGACCTTTCCTGATTTCTCTTGTTATCTTTAATTTTCCTGAAATTGTTTTCTTTTGCAATATTACTGTCCTTCCTTGATGATATCGTTTCTTGCACCGTTGGTGTTGTTATCTCTGGTTCTGTTCTTCTTGATTCTATTCCAGCACTTGCTTTATTTGATTTTGGTGCTTCCCATAGCTTTGTGTCTATATCTTTTGCTGTTAGACACCATCTTGTTGCTGAACCTTTAGCTAGACTCTGCAACCGGGGGTGGTATCATCCTAGTCAGTGATGTCTGCAGAGATCGGAGAGTTACCTTGGGAGGCCGGGAGTTGAGTATGTGCCCACTCGTAATTCCACTTCCGAGCTACAATATTGTACTCGGGATGGATTGGTTGAGTATGCATTATGCTAGTATAGATTGTCGTCGAGGCAGAGTGTTGTTTAGTCCGCCGGGTGAGCCAGGGTTTCAGTTTGACAGAGGAGCAGCGGAGCAGAGCGAGGAAGTCTTCTGCGGAGCACTGGTGGTAGAGCCGAGGTTGCTACATCCACTGATAGAGGAATACATGGATGTCTTTCCGGAGGAGTTACCAGGGTTACCTCCGGACAGAGATGTGGAGTTCTCTATAGACTTGGTGCCAGGCGCGGAGCCGATATCCCAGCACGTCTATAGAGTCAGCAACAGTGAGCTGATAGAGTTGAAGAAGCAGGTGGATGAGATTCATGACAAGAGATTTATCAGATCTAGTTCTTCTCCGTGGGGTGCTCCGGTACTTTTTGTGCCGAAGAAGGATGGGTCGATACGGATGTGTATCGACTATAGGGCTCTGAATAACCTCACAATCTAGAACAAGTATCCGCTGTCGCGTATAGATGATTTTTTTGACCAGTTGAGCGGAGCGAGGGTGTTTTCTAGGATTGATCTGAGGACAAGCTACCACCAGGTGAAGGTCAGGAAGGAGGATATCCCGAAGACAGCTTTTCGGACCAGATATGGACAGTATGAGTTCATGGTGATGCCGTTTGGGTTGACTAATGCCCCGACAGTGTTCATGAATCTGATAAACAAGGTGTTCCATCAGCATCTGGACAGGTTTGTGGTGGTATTTATAGATGATATCTTGGTGTATTCGAAGACCCTAGAGGAGCACGAGGAGCATTTGAGGATAGTGCCGGAGACTCTCAAGAAGGAGAAGCTTTATGGAAAGTTCTCGAAGTACGAGTTCTTCCTTGACAAGGTTGAATTCCTTGGTCATGTGGTGACTGGAGAGGGGATCTCGGTGGATCCGAGAAAGATCATAGCAGTTGAGGCATGGAGTGCTCCGAGTTCGGTAGCCGAGGTCAGGAGTTTCCTGGGACTGGCAGGTTACTACAGGAGATTTGTTCAGGACTTTTCCCGGATTGCAGAGCCGTTGTCCAGGCTGACTCGGAAGGACGTGGAGTTTGTTTGGTCAGAGGAGTGCCAGATCGCCTTTGATGAGATAAAGAGGAGGTTGACGACAGCTCCAGTGTTGACGTTGCCATCAGGTTCTGGAGGATTCACTATCTATAGTGATGCATCGAGGAAGGGACTGGGTTGGGTGTTGCAGCAGAATGGGAGGGTGATTGCCTATGCTTCCAGGCAATTACGTCCTCATGAGAAGAACTACCCTACCCACGATTTGGAGTTGGCAGCGGTCATCTTTGCTCTGAAGTTGTGGAAATACTATTTATACGGAGAGCGTGTGGAGATCTTCACAGACCACAAGAGCTTGAAGTATGTGTTTACCCAAAAAGAGCTGAACATGAGGCAGAAGAGATGGTTGGAATTGATAAAAGACTTTGACATATTATTGCAGTACCATCCAGGGAAGGCGAACGTAGTTGCGGATGCATTGAGCAGGTATCCGGTAGCTATGTGCCTGACTACAGATCGTTATCTTCTGGCAGATCTAGAGAGCTTGGGCATTGAGGTGATAGTGCCTGGAGTTGAGATGCAGATGTGGGGACTGCAGATTCAGTCAGAGTTGGTAGACCGGATCAGGGCTACATAGTTTGAGGATGAGTCCCTGAGGAGCATCAGGGCGCAGGTTCAGATTGGGTTATCAGATGACTTCACCATTGCTGATGATGGTTTATTGCGGTACGGTACCAGGTTGTGTGTGCCGAGTGGGTCGTTGCGCGAGGAGGTTCTTCAGGAGGCGCATCGATCTCAGTACTCTATGCATCCAGGTGCCAACAAGATGTATAGAGATCTGAGACAGCATGTATGGTGGTACGGGATGAAGTAGGAGGTAGCGCGCTTCGTATCTCGATACTTAGTGTGCTAGCAGGTGAAGGCGAAGAGGCAGAGGCCAGGAGGTTTGCTCCAGCCGTTACCCATTCCGGAGTGGAAATGGGAGCATGTGACCATGGATTTTGTTTCTGGACTTTCCCGTTCTCCAGGCGGGAAGGATGCGATTTGGGTCATCGTGGACAGGTTGACTAAATCGGCCCACTTTTTACCATTCAAAGTGGGTACGTCTACAGAGAGACTAGCAGAGATGTATGTGCGCAAGATAGTCAGACTACATGGAGTTCCTGTGAGCATAGTACCAGACCGGGACAGTCGCTTTACTTCGCATTTCTGGAGGAGTCTGCAGGCCAGCTTGGGCACCCAGCTCAAGTTTAGTAGTGCATATCACCCACAGACAGATGGTCAGTCAGAGAGGACCATTCAGACACTTGAGGACATGCTTCGTACTTGTGTTCTGGATTTTAAAGGCTCTTGGGAGGATTACTTGCACTTGGTAGAGTTTGCTTATAACAACAGCTACCAAGCCAGTATCGAGATGTCACCTTTCGAGGCGTTGTATGGACGGAGGTGTCGTACTCCGTTGTCATGGGATGATGTAGGCGAGAGAGCTTTGCTTGGCCCAAAGATGGTGGTTAATGCAGCGGAGAAGGTCAAGCTCATAAGAGATAGACTTCGGGTGGCGCAGGACAGGCAACGGCATTGGGCCGATAGCCACCAGAGACCTTTGGAGTTCGAGGTATAGCTTAGAATCTAGATTTTGTTCTTGTGTTTGCTTGTGATTGCTTATTTTAGACTAAGTGCAGAGACCTTGTTTGTGCTAGGTTGGAGATCTGGTGTTCCTGAGGATTTCTCCGACGTGGGGCACTATTCGCTTCGGTGGAGGCGGGAAGCTTAGCCCACGTTTCGTCGGACCCTTCCGTATCCTTGAGAGGGTCGGCGCCGTGGCGTATAGGATTGAGTTACCGTCTACGCTAGAGGGAGTTCATGATGTGTTCCACGTGTCGCAGTTGAGACGGTACGTGGCGGATCCCAGTCACGTATTGGATCACTCGAAGATCGTGGTGGGCCCTACTCTTAGCTATCCAGAGTAGCCGGTAGAGATTCTGGATCGACGGGAGAAGGTGTTGAGGAACCAGACTATTCCCTTGGTTCGCGTCGCATGGAGGCATCACTCTCCGGGTGAGTCGACCTGGGAGAGGGAGGATGAAATGCGCGAGTGATACCCCTATCTTTTTGAGCCCTGAGGTATGGTTCTTTCCTTGCATTCATGTCCTAGTTTCGCCTTTTAATTTTGAGGACGAAATTATTTTAAGGAGGGTAGGCTTGTTACTACCCGATTCTAGAAAATAGGGTATTTTTTTATTTTTATTTTGGTAAATTGTGTATTGTATATAAATAATTATATTTATATTTAATTAGTGATTGTATTATTTTTATTTGATTGTTTTAGGGTTTTGGCTAGCCTGGACCCATGTCAGACCCTAGTGGACCCATGTCTGACCCAACCCACACCCCAGTGAGACCTATTTTTTGGGTTTAGATTATTTATTATATTTTTAGTGGGTTAGTAGGAGAGATTTGGAGTTAGTTTGAGTGCTTTTGGAACCCCGAACCCAAACCCAAGTGAGAGGAGGGCATTTTGGACTTTTGGACTTTATGTAACCCCTTTATTGTGTGCTTGGTCGGCCCTCCCCACACCCCCAGACCCGTGCAACCAGCAGCCCCAGCCTCCATTTCTCCTTCTTCACTTCTTCTTCACTTCTTCTTCTTCTCCACTACTTCTTTCTTCTTCCTTTCTACTTCCCACTTCAAGTAAGTGCCCTATTCCTATTCTTTCTTCTTCTATTCTCCATGGTTGTTAACCCTAACCCTATATTTTCCCCAACCTAGGTGGGTAGAGCCTAGACTTGGTGTGGAGGCTAGATTTGGAGGCTTGGAGCTTGAGGGAGGTGATTTCAAGCGGATTGGAGACTTTAGCCTTGGGATTCCAACTCCCAAGAGGTAAACCCTAACTTTTTTCTTGCTAATTACTCTTATGTAGTATAATTAGTGGTTTAGAACATTCCTAGACCCTAAGCCTACCCGTGAGAGAAAGTTGGAAGTAGTTTGGTTGAGTTTGGAGACTTTGACACTAGGTTTTGTGTCAATTTCGGGTGGAATCCGAATTTGGCCCAATTTTGGGTGATGCCCTAGGTTAGACAGACCTAGATAGACATTGTCGGGTGTCTTGAGGGTTAGTGCGTGTCTCCGTTCGGACACGTGAAGTCGTGTCGCGGAGTAACGGACGTTTTGGGCATTTTCTGGGTTTTTGTCGTCGCCGGTTCTAAGTGCGTGCACGTTTTCGTCACGGGCCTAGAATCGATGAGTTAGTATTTTTTTTCTAGGATCTAGACATCGTTTAGAACCCGTGGATAAATTTTGGGCCAATTCTGAGTTGGTTTGGTGTGCGTTTCAGGAGGTTTTCCGAACCGCACACCCCATGTTCGTCGAAATGACCGAACGGCCATTTCGACTTGGTTTCCTAATTTCGGTCTTGTGCGCTCATTGGGTTAGCATCGGAAAGTGTGTGCTAGAATTTTCGGGTTATATTTTATATATATATAGGTATTTGTGCGTATCGGGGCCGTTGGGCGTGCGTTGTGGAGTGTTGTGTGCGTGGTTGTGTGTAGTGTTGTGTTTGCGTAAGAGATGCAGCAAGGCGAGCGAGGCGTGCAGCGAGCGAGGGGGGGCAGCTGCCCACAGCAGCAGGTGTAGCAGCTGCTGTGCTGTGCACAGCAGCAGTAAATATAGCAGCAGCAGCAGCAGTACAAGCAAGAGCAGCAGCAACATTCGCAGTAGCGGCTAGTAGCGAGCGAGTGTGAGAGAGAAATAGATAGATAGATAGCTAGATTTATAGATAGATAATAGATATATCTAGATAGATAGATAGTTATAGTGATAGATAAATATATGAATAAATAGTTAGATAGATACGTAGATAGGTAGTTAGATAGATACGTAGATTGATAGATAGATAGATAGGTGATAGATAGATAGATAGATAGATAATTATATCTATCTAAGGTATATATATATATACCTATAGCAATATATATCTATAGATATCTAGATAGATATATATATATATATATATATATATACATATTGAGAGTGGGTGTAAGGTATGGGTATATATGTATGCGTGTTGTGGATATCTATATATATATGCATATAGATACTTAGATATGTATATATATGATAGATATATATTTTCTAGCCTAGATTATTAACTAGAAGCATATATATCTATTTGCAAATAGCTAGTTAGAGGGGTATTAGAGAGGTATCTTAATACCTTGAGATATCAAGGTCAATACCTTGAGATATCCAATGTATTGAGTTTCGAGCGGGGTATTTGAGCAATAGCCTAGGAATAGTATTGGAGTAATTTTTATATGTATATGTGTATATATTTATGCATACTAGCATAGGTTTTAGCGGGTTTAGGCTGGGTGTGTGGCCTAGGTCGAGGTATCGGATACCGAGGGTATCCCGGTATCTCGAGAAGGCGAGTTTGAGAGTTTACTAGCTTAATGAGCTCAGTTTGACCTAGAATTTCAGGGGCACCCTAGTTTGACCTAGCTTTGACCATAATTGTCCCCGTTGACCATAAAAGTCAACGTTTGACCTAGTTTTGATCTAGAGTTGACTTTTTGGATACCGGGTTGACTTTTTGACCCGAATTTTATCGGTTTGACCCGTTCGACCTAGAATATCCCTAGAAGCCTATTTTTAATTATTTTATATCAGTTTAACTCCTTAGAACCTTGTTTAATCTTGCTTTTCGTAATAGGTTCTTACGACACCGGTCCGGATCTCGATCCTTATCAGTTGCTCAGGACATCAGACGAGTACCTACCTCTGATAGTTTTCATTTCATGATAGCGTTTATATCACCTGTTCTAGAACTGTAATACTTGATTCTGACACATTGTTACACGAGCTGGTACTAGTGGATCCCGTCATGATATGCTATCCCCCTTACCGTGTTCAGCGGGTACTCTATCACGTATATTTTATCATGTGCTTCGGGTATTGATTCTCATGTGCTATCATGTACTTCTTGTGCTCTCATCTTCATGTGCGCGAGCTACTTATCATGTACGTAGCGCGTTGTGGTTAGATCCAAGAGTATTAGTGGGAGAGGGGAGTAGGAGTTGGTTATGTGATCAAAGCCAAACAGTATTCATGTGTATGTCGGTTATGCAACTCACGCATAACGGAGTTATCGTAGTATTTTTCATGTGCAACCTAAGCCGATCACATAACGAACTTGTGCTCAAGGCACTTAGCTAGTATTCATGTTTTCTCACATGCAGTTACTTTTCTACTACTTGTATTGTTCTCCAGTTTACATTGCAGCTACTTATTCTGCTCTAGCATGTATTTATTTCCTGTGCATCTTGTATACTTTTTTATTGCTCGTCATATACACCTTACCATATATTTGGAGTTGCTTTCAGAGTTATGTACTTCGCTCCAGTCCTGACTGGGCATATTTTTTCCAGAGGATCCTGAGGATTTCTGCCCGACGTTCTACGGGCCAGGTGTCGACGAGTGTTGCGACCCTGAGACTGAGGAGGAGCCCTGCGAGGAGACGTCGTTAGAGCCCTAATTAGCTAGGTGGGTTACTTGGGTTGTTCCCAGTTTTTATTTGGATGATTGTACTTATTCTTTCGTTGCCTGTGAGATGTTGTAGGCTTTTAGACTTGGGCTGTATTTTGGATATTGTCTTGCTCTCTTTGGTTTTATTTTTTTGTTCATATCATATCGTGCTTTTATTCTTCCCCTAGTTATTATGATTGAGAGTTTATATATATTGCGTGGTTGCCCTCCTTTTGGAGAAGTTATTGACAGATTTTTTGTGAGTTATATAGATAGATGGTTGACCTAGAACGGACCTTTACAGCGTTCTACCGCCGATTCTGTGGCATAGGCTGGACGTACCCACGACTCATGCCAGATTTTTTGGGTGCGGGTCGTGACAGTTTACCAGAGTGGTTATAGCCCATACGCCTACTGATTGTCCTCCCCTCCTATGATACTATGTGTCAAGTGTGTGTCAACATATATATAGTATGTAAATATGACTGAAAGAAAATATACATACAATAAATATATAAAAATATAATAAGCATGCAAAGTACTGTAAGCAAATTTGGCAAGGTATCTTGCCTGGTAAGAAAGCTGCAAAGTGTAACGTCTAGGAGTCAAGCACACAGGATCAGAAACTACGGCCTCAGAATGTACGTCCTCGGATGCTGAAATAAATATCACCAACATTTCCAGAATAAGCGAGATAGCTAGAAATTACTACCCTTTCGTCCAATTTGGATACAGGGGCAAAACGATAATTTTGGGGCAGAGTGGGGTCCATATGTGGCCCACTTTACACCGAAAAGCGTGCCAGGGATAAATATCTCTAAATGGGACAAATTATAGGTCAAAAAAACTCTAAATGTCAGTACGAACTCAACGGTATGTCCAATTTTGGATTCTGGTGAGCCGAACACAATTTCGCCCAAAAAGTCAACTGTGGGGCCCACAAGTAGGCGGTTTGGTCAACTATCTCAGAATTACGTGAAACTTGGGTCACAGGACCAACGCGATACCATGAGTCCAATGGCGCTAGTTTTGTCGCATTCTGAGGAGCGAACAATAAATGGTGCGGTATTTTGCAAAAGTTGAGATATGGAAATTTTTTGCGGATACGGGTTGTTTTCGACGCGCACACGCTTCCGAATCAGTTTCCGCGAAAGCCCACACGTCTATACATACCATACGTGCCTTTCGGTGTAATTGGTATGCGACGGGACGGTCCCGTTTGTCGGGGCGTGCTCCGTATTACAAATTTTTGTGTTACGAAAATAAGTTTTTAGTGATTTTTAGCCTAATTTAATTCTGCATATAACACTAAATTAAATAATGTAATTGATAGGAAATAATCTCGGTTATATGATCTTCACATAGAAAAAATAATTTCTCGATTTGGATCTCTGTGGTGGGAGATACGAGCCATTGAACATGGGTCATTACAGTAGTTTTTAGTAATATAAAAACTTGATTTTTCCTAAAGTTATCGTCGATTTTTACCTAGTTTTGCGTGCTTCTCGGAGGAAACTAAATTACGAAATTTAAAGAGGGATAAGTGATGAATAAACCGGCGAAGACGAAACCGAATTTGGTTTAGCGAGGAGGCGGAAATCTACGCGGGAAGGGAGGTTCGTTGCTGTAGTTTCTGCGCGGTGTCGCTTGCGGTCGCAGACATGGTTGAAGGCCGGCCGGCGGGTCCAGGCGGCTGCGCGGGCGGCGTTGGAGGTCGGGCAGCGGCGTTGGGTCATGGTGGAGGGAGCTAGGGTTAGGGTTAGGGTTTGTTAACTATATATATATATATATATATATATATATATATATATATATATATATATATATATATATATATATATATATATATATAGGAGATTAGCGGGGGGGGGGGGGGGGTCGGCTCTACACGGAGGGGGAGGGGATTTTAGTACAGCAAGGGGAAGAAAATAGCAGCGGGGGGGGGGGGGGGGTTAGCTTTAGGTTTTTTTTTCTTTTTTTTCTTTTTCTATTTCTTTTCTTTTCTTTTCTTTTCTATTCTAATTCCATTTCTTATTCTTTTTTTTCTATTTCTTTTCTGTCTCTTTTCTATTTCTTATTTAATTACATTATTATTATTACTAATAATAATAATAATATCATCATTATTATTATTATTATTATTATTATTACACTATTTATTATTATTATTATTATTATTATAATTATTATTTATTACTATTTGTTTATACATGTATATATGGTATCAAAATTTCAGAAAAAAATTATTAGTACATCTAAAATTCTATCACCTTTCTACAACGATTTTTCTACATAAAATAAAATAAGATAAAATAATTGTTTGCTTAATAATTCTCTAAATGCATAATTACCAAATAATTAAAATCCAATAAATTATATTTCTTCTAATTAACTAATAAATACTATAAATAAATTAGATAATTAATTAAATAATTAATACGGTTTTTAAAATTAGGGGTTTTACATTAAGTTCTTAAGGTTGTGTTTTGTTCTAGGTGGGTGGTTTGGTATTTCTGAGGATTTCTCCGACACGAGGCACGATTCGCTTCCATGGAGGCGGGAAACTTAGTCCGCGATTCATCGGACCTTTTACTATTCTAGAGAGGGTCGGTGCAGTTGCTTATAGACTAGACTTCCACCTGCATTAGAGGGAGTGAACAACGTGTTTCACATATCGTAGTTGAGACGGTACGTGGCAGATCCTAGTCATGTATTGGATCACTCGGAGATAGAGGTGGGCCCTACTCTTAGCTATCTAGAACAACCAATTGAGATTCTGGATCGGAGAGAGAATGTGCTGAGGAACCAGACTATTCCTTTGGTATGCGTCGCATGGAGGCATCACTCTCTGGGGGAGTCTACTTGGGAGAGAGAGGATGAAATGCGAGAGCGTTATCCTTATTTATTTGTGCTTTGATGTATGTTCTTTCCTAATTATGTTATGTTCTTTCATAGCTAGTTATGTTCTTTTGTTATGTTCTGTTATTTTCTAAGGGTAGTTTTCGTCCTTGAATTTTGAGGACAAAATTATTTTAAGGAGGATAGACTTGTCACTACCATATTTTTTAGGAAGGGTATTTTAGTAATTTTAGATTTAATTAAATATTTTGCATGGTAAAAAATTATTTATTGTATTATTTAATTATTGTTAGATGTCAGTTATTTATTTTGGACTTATGTTAGTGGACCTAACAAGTTTAGTTTAGACTCATGGACCAACATGTATTAATTGATAGAATTTAGCCCATTTAGAAAGCCCATTGTTAAGGAGATGGATTAAATTAATTGAACCATTAGAATAGAAGCTTCCCTCCTTAATTATTTCTTTATGAGAGGCCCCAAGAGGTATATTGGACAATTCATAGTAGCTTGAGGGAGGGGAAGCGGCCTATATAGAGAGGGGGAATAAATTTCTCTCTCCTCATTTTATTTAGAAATTAGATCTAGAAATTCTCTCAACCAAATTCCTTCATTCCCACTTCATTTTTCTACTAAATTTTATTCCAATTCCTTTCCAAATCACCATTGGAGACTAGTGAAACAAGAATCTAGAAGAAGAAAGTAAGGATCTACAAAGAGGAGCAAGAATCTACAAGTTTGAGGCCAATTTCATCAATTTGGAGGTTGCATTGGGAATCCATCTCCCAATAGATATAATTCAGTTTTTTCCCTTAAATTAGGTTCTAAATCTGAGATTTAACCATGAAAAATCAACCCATAGGCATAGGCTACCCATAGGCATAGGCTACCCATAGGATTTGGTTTTGTGGTCATAGGAGGCCTATTGTGAAAGTTATAGTATTTTTTTTGTCAATTTTGGAGGAATTTCGAGATTGACAATTGTTGTGTGTGTCAATTGGTCCTATAGATTAATTTGGTATGTGCTTGTGTGTTTGGGGCTAGTGTCGTGTCCACAATTTGGTACATGTAGGTCGTATCCCACAAATTTGGTGATACGTGTTAATTTGGGGATTTTTCCTCCGACACGGGACTTTGTACATGTCACATTTTGACACGGACACGTATATTTGTATTTGAATCTTCGTATTATTCATAAATAATATATGTGACTTGTTCGTGTCCTTCGGGGTACGTTTGGATGTGTGGTGGACTCGTGTCACATGCGTATCCTAGATCTAGTGGGATACGGTGTGATACTCTCCATGTGTTTGTGCAAATTATATGTAGATCTATTCTTGTGTTCTTATTTCATGGAGAATATAATTGTATATATATATATATATATATATATATATATATATATATATATATATATATATATATATATATATATATATAAGGTGGTGTATATATATATTTATGTAATTTTGTGTCTTAGATCTATGTATCTATGTATATACTATAGGTGTATATATTGTATGTAACTATTCTTCTATATATATATATATATATATATATATATATATATATATGTTAGGTATAATTACATGTGTTATGATTATATTTATATAATGTGTATTACATATGGGGAATGATTATATGTATCACTATATATGTTACTAGGTGTATTATGTACATAATCCTATGTGAGGGTGTATGTACAGTTATTGGTAGTAATTATGCATATGGTGTGTGTATATATATATATATATATATATATATATATATATATATATATATATATATATATATATATATATATATATATATATATATATATATATATATATATATATATATATATATATATATATATATATATATATATAATAAAATATATATATCATAACATTTATATATATATATATATATATATATATATATATAACCCATAATATATATTGTATATATATATATATGTTATTATATATATATTATATTATATATATATATATATATATATATATATATATATATATATATATATATATATATATATATATATATATATATACGTATTAGTGACAGCGGGCAAGAGTGTCGCTGAAAGGCAGCAACAGCAGGCAAAAATTGTAGCAGCAACAGCCGCTTTAGCGATAGCAGCAAGTGTCGCAGCAATAGTAACACAGCAACAGCAGTAGGAGAAACAGCGACAGAAGTTGGCGACAGTTGCAGAAAACTGTCGCTTAAACAGCAGCAGTATCAGCAGCGTATCAGGAGTTTTAGCGACGACTTTGGCGACAATTACAGAAAACTGTTACTAAAACAGCTGTTTATCAGCATCAACAATATTCTTCAGCGACAGTAGGCAGGGTTTTAGCGACGGTTTGACGATTTTTCTATATTTTGATATTTATAGTATACTATGTGTATAATAAATAGTATAGTGTGTATGTATATTAAGGGTAGTTAGTATAAACAAGTTTGGTGTATTACCTTGAGATACCAAGATAAGTACCAAGGTAATTGGGGATACCCAAGGTATTGGGTTTGGGTATCAAGATTATGGGTTTATGTTGTGATACCAAGTTGGTTCAAAACCAAGGTACCTATTTAATGTTTGTCTTTAAGATTTTATTTATTAATATTGTTTTAGCATTTATATGTGATATTTTTTTTTTGGATTTACGTATCCGGAGATACGGTATCCTAGTATTTAAGATATGGGTTTTATGACCTAGACTTTAGTATTTGAACCCAATATCTTTGTGTTAGACTTGTGCAACCTAGAAATAGGTAGTTGACCATAGTTTAACCATAGTTGACCATAGTGACCTTAGAGTTGACATAGTTTGACTTTTGATTTAGAATTGACTTATTGACCTAGAAGTTGACTAGTTTAACTTATTTCCTTTCCGGAACCTTGTATTGATGCTGTATTCCATATCTTGGTCTTCGAGGCACCGTATCAGACATCAGTGAGACTATTCTTTGGACTTCAGGCGAGTACATTCTCTGATACTTTTTTATTTATGATATCCTCTATGTTCATTGTATCTAGTATAGATATCAATATTTCTTGACACGATGGTTACACGGATTGGTATATCCAGATCTCGTCATGAGATGTTATTCCTTATATATGGTGTATCTTGTACAAGTCTTGTTTTATTGATAATCTTGTGCATGTACAGACACTGATTCTCGAGGAGATTTGATATCTTCCTAGAGAATCCCTTGCCATAGCATACCATGGTTGGATCTACTATACCAGTCGGGGGTGGAGAGTATTTTAGTATAGATATGTGATCATAACTTTCTGTGCAAGTATTGTTTTCCTATGAGTGTTGGTCATACATCGCACGTATGACTAGCCAGGCCATTATTCCTGTGCAAGTTTCCAAGCCGATCACATGTTAAAGCTAGTGCTCACTCACTTAGTCATTAGTATTCTTGTTCATTGACATATTATTTATTATTGTATTTATTTCAGTATTTCCTTATTGTGTATCTCTTGTATCTTTTGTTGCATCTTATATATTCACATATGTTACATAGTTTTTATCATTGATTAAAACTGTTGGGAGATATGTACTCTGCTCCTTTTCTGACTGGATTTATTTTTTCCAGATGATACTGAGGACTGGTACCCTACACATTATGGTCCTCAGGATGTTGTGGGTTTAGAGCCAGAGACCCTGGCTCAGGAGAGACTTATCCCGACTGAGACAGATGACCCGGGATTAGTACCTTCTTAGTATTTCTTGTACTGGATTTGTCTCCAGCTTATTTGTTAGTATTCTTTCAGACTCATTGATGTATTATTTTAGACTCATGAGTTGTATGTGACTATTCTATTCTTTATCATAATCATGCTCGTTCTATCTTAGATCTGTGATTGAGTATATTGTTATTGTTAGTCGTTTATTATATTGCTAGATAGATTACCCAGACATCGTTCTACCACCGATTCTGCGGCGTAGGCTGGGCGTTGTTCCCAACTGGTACCCTTACACCAGGTGCGGGTCATGACAATAATAATTTCCTTCATAGTAGATTAGGTTTAATAATCACTTTAATGGTAATCATGTTTAATAAATATTGAATAATAATTAGATTTAATATATGTATTACTTCATAGGAATTAGTTGTTAGTGTTTACCCCTTGAAAATTTGTTGTTAATTGAAGGTCACATATTTCTAAGTGTTGTGTAGACCTAGGTGTATTAATATAATTATAAGTAGTGGGTAATAATATGTAATATATATAGGCACTATAATTATATATTAATGTATTTTGGACTCACTGCCTAGCGTATCTAACCTACTAGCTAGACTATGTGTTAGTATTAGCTGACTGTCTTGCTATGCACAACATTGAGGACATGATACCCGTGCATTTAGATGCACGCTTGACCCTGCTAGATGACCCGTATCACCCCTAGCGTAGCTTCTGAGTTCAGCATAATTGTGTTTGTGTATGTGCTAGTGTAGCGACTGATGCTATATTGTATTATATTATATGTATATAGGACCATTGGATCGTCCTGCAAGACTTCAGGAGTAGGACGTTGGTATTGCCTGCTCAGGACCACAGGCGAGTACATTCTCTGATAATTTTCGTTATTTGATCATTTCTATAATTCAAGTATTTAGAAATGTTACATCTGATTCTCGATACTGTGCTACACGAACTAGTATATAGATTGGATCTGCAGTCATGAGATATTACATTGGTTATCGTATTGACATTGTATACGACATTGATATTAGACATTGATATTAGACGTTGTACTTGATATATTGGATATTGATCTTGTATTGTAACGTGTCATGGTTGGATCTACTGTACTAGTTGGGGGCGGAGAAATAGTCAGTGAGAGATGTGATCAAATCCCTATCGTACAAGTATAAAATATTGTTAGTGTTAATCATATACCTCACGTATGATTAGCCAGGCCATGCAGCTATCGTATAAGTTCCCAAGCCGATCATATTTTGAAACTACTATTTCAAACACTTAGAATAGTTACAGTTCTCCATTTCAGTTCATATACTACATCACCCTGTATATGATATTGTAGCTCTTTCTCTTCATTTTATATATGCATTGACTGTACCATATTGCCTATATTGCCTGTTCTCTTTATTTTGTCATTGCATTTATTTAATGTCTTCTCTCAGTATATAGCATCATCTATTTATTGTTTTATAGTCCTTGTCAATTAACTGGAACTGTTATTGGGTTGTACTTTGCTCCATCCTGACTAAAAATATTTTTCCAGACTACGATTTAGAGGACTGGTGTCCGACATATTATGGACCACAGGGAGAGTAGCTGCAGCCTTGGACCTTGTAGCCAGGTGTGATTCCGGGAGGTCTAGCCGGGATCACTAGTTATTCAGTTAGTTTCTTTTAGAAGTTTATGGTACCGGATTTGTTTCCGGCCTACTTTGAGACTTGGATGTTATTGTTTGAGTTAGACTATTTTGTTTAGACTTGTGTTGCATTTTGTTTATTTTCTTCGATATCTTATCATGCTTAGTTCTGTGATTGAGCATTTACATATCATATTGTGATATCTGTGTCTCTTTATGGAGTTGGATACTCGTGTGAGATAGACTAGATAGTATTGTGACCTAGACAGCATTCTTCCATCGATGCTGCGGCGTAGGCTGGACGTACCCACGTACTCGTGCCCCAAATTTTGGGTGCGGGTTGTGACAAGGTTGCACACAGGCCTTCATATTACAATTTCGTACAAGCAATTATATCATTCATATGCACTTTTAAAAATATTTTGACTCATTGTATGGAACATCCCAACAGGTCAAAGAGAGAGAGAGAGAGAGAGAGAGAGAGAGAGAGAGAGAGCGTATACACATAACCCATGAATGAGCTTTCAAAACTGAGAAAATTGATACGAAGTCCAAAGATATAAAGCCGATGCTTTGATACCAATATGTCATGTCCCGATCTCCCACAGAATCGACCGTCCCATCTTGTCATGCCCCAGTCCCAAAATATCGAGGGACTAGACGCGTGGCATTGGCCAACAGCACACACCGATGGACAAACCCAATTTAATGGATCCATCGGGGCATGCTTAAGCTGTAATACAACAACAAGTAGGTCCAATGATACAAGTCACATTCTATGCTAATCTCATCCACAACAGATAATCACAGATCCAATGCCAGAATAATGTAAATAAAATAAACTGACATATCTCAATAAAAGTGTCTCGGAGAACAATCCGAGAATAAGTCTGATACATCAATGCGATAGACTGGAAATAAAATAACTAGAAACAGAAATAAATGAGTATCTGAAGCCAATACTCAGGAGAAGTCCTCTGGCACAATCTCATCATCGGGTGTCGGTACATCTCCTGTATCAGCTCCTGCTACGGTCCCGTATACCTCGGGATAGATCTCGTTTGCAAATCCTGGGAACATAATCCGAATCCAGGTCCTCAGGGACATAACAAGGTACAGAAAATATAAGCCAAAATAAATGCAGTGCAGCAATAATGAAATAAATAGGGTAAGCTATATAACCATCTATGTGAAATACAAGATGAGAGCATCACGAGTACTCAGGCTAAGCCACTACAGGCTCTGTGTCGGGGATCCGGTAGCAGTAATATCCGGTAATGGGCCAAGCTCAGCTTCAGAGTCTTGTGCCTCACAATAATAGGGGGTTTATATATATAATCAGCCTGTAGCCTGTGTGTCTCTCCCCACCCAATGTAATCATACGTCTCATGTCCACGATGCACCATGTCCATGTCACGCACAATCATATCTAATGCAGCAAGTCATAGAGTATCTAGGAATATAATGTCTCTGTCAGAAGTCTGTATCCTATACAGAATCACCATGAATATCTCAGAAGATCCTGTCATGAATAGTATCAAGTATCCTGGGTATAATGTACTTGATAAGACAAGTACGAGAATGTAAAGGGGTCACGAATACCCATCTCTAGATGACGTACACAATACCGCGTACAGTGTTGGCACCCGACTAATAATCGGACGCTAAGTAAGTCACACGGTCCTAGGTCAAGCATGCACAGCAATATAAATAAAGCAAGAAAATATGCAACAAGAACTGCACAGTCGGCAAGGTATACTTGCCCACTGATATATAACTAAGTCAAGGAAATAAGTAGCAAAGCTGCAGGATTTGGCAAGGTACACTTGCCTGGGGTCCTGGCTCCAACTATAGCTCTGGTCTCAGTGTGATCTGTAGGTACTACTCCGGTTGCTAAAATAAACATCACCATTAGATTCAGAAAATATCAAATAACTTGAAATGCCTGTCCTTGAGTCCAATTTGGACACAGGGACAAGAATAACATTTTCGGGTCAAAGCGGGGTCCACATATGGGCCACTTTGCACCGAAAAGCGTGTCAGGGTCAAAGGTCTCCAAATTTGTCAAACTTAGTGTTAAGAAGTCAGGAACGATGATACGAACCCAACAGAACTTCCAGAATTGGATTCCGATGAGCCGATCACAAAATCGCCCGTCAAGTGGAGCCTGTGGGGCCCACGATACGCGATTTTGTCAACATTCTCAGAATCGAACCAAACTTGGGTCACAGGACCAGCGTATTGCTACGAGTCCGATGGCACAAGTTTTGTCTCGATATGACGTGTGTACACAAAGTTACAATATGTTCCAAAATAGGCTGATACGGGGCGTTGTCGGCGGATACGTGTTGATTTCGGGGTACACGCACATCCAAATCAACTTCTGTAAAATCCGACACGTCCGTATCAATGGCACGCATGTTTCGGTGAAGATCGCGCATGACCAAGTCGTCCCGTCTGGCGGGGCACACTCAGTTCCGGGGTGAAATAGGGCGTTGATTTTCTTATTTTTGGATCGCGGTTTGCGATCACCACAAGGCGCGACGCACCGAGCGAGTTGCACGGGCATCGAGGGGGTCACACGTTCTATGCATCACAACTGACAGAATCGAAAACGGGGCATCGAGGAGAGAGGAAACGATACTTGAACAGGGCTCCGTGAAGACCGATTCTTCGTGTCCGAGTGTCTGTTTCGTGTCCTGCGTCCATGTCCGGTACTGTTGCTGTGTCCGTGTCCACTGTTGCTCTAGGGTTAGGGCTAGGGTTACGGTGCTGCTATCTGGAGCTCGTCGGAGGGTGGCTGGGCTCGGGGCGGCCGGGGAGTGACTCGGTGGTTGAGGGCGGAGGAGAAGTGGTCGAGGGGGTCGTCGAGCTAGGAGGCAGCGGGGAGGGGAAGATGGCTGGAGATGAGGGAGTCGGGGACTGGGCGGAGGAGCAGGAGGCGGTGAGGGGATCGTCGTCGGAGGGTCTGCTGGGGTGGTGTTGGTGGTGGTTGTGACGGGGCAGCGGGCTAGGGCAGCGCTGGAGGCGCGGCGGGCGTGGAGGAAGGCGGGTAATGGCGGGGCTTTGGGCTAGGTCGGCTGCGGCGGAGAGGATGACGGGGGTGAGGCGAGGCCGAGCGGGGAGGATCGAGGTCGACGAGGGAGAGTTTCGACGGAGAGGGGTCGAGCGGTGCTGGGCAGGGCGGAGAGGTCGGGGCTCGTCGGAGAAGATGACCGGAGACGGCGAGCAGAGGAGAGAGGGAGGTGGTTGTCGAGGGTGGATGGAGGTTCTCAACGGTGGTGCTGGTGGAGATGGGTTGGTCGGGGAGTATTGATGGTGGTGGTAATGACGACAATGGCGGGTGGTGGTTCTGGAGGTGGAGGAGATGGGTCGAGCGGGCTGAGAAAGGAGGTGGAGTTGAGGGGAGAAGGTAAAGTCGAGGGCTGGTCGACCGAAGACGGTGAGCGGAGAAGTGGGAGAGAGGAGAGGGCGACGCTACGGCTCGTCGAGGCTGAGTTAGGGTTCGGCGGCTGGGCACGAAATTCGATGCGTATTAAATAGGTCGGAACAGTAATCCCGATCAGATTAGGGTTTCGGCGGTTAACGGGTTTCGGGTCCGGGTCGGGTTCGATTCGGATCCGACCCGACCCATTAAGGCTGGATTTGGTTCAGTGAACCGGGTCTGGGTTGGTTTGGTTTATTTCAAATAAACCCAGTTTATTTCAGGGTCAATTCGGTTTATTTATTTAATATATTTAGGGCTTTAAAAATGTTTCTGGAGTCCAATAAATTCACCAAAAATTACCCTATATCCGATTTTCCATTTTACACCATAAAATATTATTTCTATAATATTTTAATATTATTCAATAGCATTTAAAAATTATTTAGTTACCAAAAGCCTAGGTTTTAATTACAGAAAAATCCCAGTAAATTATGAAAAATTATAAAAAATCCAAATTAGAAATTCATGAAAATTAGGGGGCTTACAATCTACCCAACTTATAAAAATTTCGTCCTCGAAATTAAAATATGGTAGGGTTCTCTCTATCCAATCTCACTTGATTAAAGTCTAAATGATTCCTCTCAAGTGAACATTACGGTCTCTACCCAACTTAGAATTTACCCATCTATCATCTAAGACTATACATCTAATAAATCTATGCCCCAACTTATTTAATCATGTTATTGAATTCTCAAGTCTTTAACACCAAACATATCACCTATGATATTCCCTTAATCATATATAAAAGGGTCATCAACAATGCGACCGGCCTGTGGGGTATATCTAGTACTGTCTATATATCAAACTTATACCAAGCACGAGGTTTCATCTTTCTGAAATAAGCTAAGACGAAGATCAATAATAAAGAGTTCAAGGGTGAGGTAATAGAATAGAAGTATCAGGATCAAGGCGTTTAACGAATTCAAATGGGATTTGTTAAGACAATTATGGATTGAAATCCTATTCTGGTAATCCTTTGTTCGCATGCTCGCATTAGTACAGTTATGTAACTGATACGATATGCTCAGACATATCTAGAGGGCAAGTATACTAGTCAACTATATATCTCAATCCACGTGAAGTAGTCGTGCGAAGAGCGAACCAAAATGCACTAAGGTTGATCAGACCGTAATACACTGATTCTGAATAGACAATTATATTAGTGTGTCGACCCAATAATACATATGTCACAAATAAGCTCGATAAAAGTATAAGCTTGCAAAACTAGGCTATATTAGCAGCATAAGTCAAGGTAGTACAACAAATATAAGTACGCTAGATGATGATGAAAGGAGGTACAACTTAATTCAAGTTCACAAAACAACACAAAATAAGCACAATAACAAAAGACTCTACAATCTCTACAATTATCAATTATAAGCAAGTTCAATATTACATAGGTTAAGGCTGAGGCCACGAACCAATAGGAACGAGATAAAACAAATCTATAGACAGGTAACTACGAGAAATTACGCGCATTAGCTACTCCATGGGTCTGTGCGTCTTCCAAGGTCATCGCTGGAGCTTGTTCACGTTCTTGTAGTTGATTCCTCTGCTGCTGTTGAGCCTGCTGGAAGAGTGTTGCTTGTGGTGCCAAGGGTGGCCTCGGCTGATTTCCTCCTGGGGCTAGTGGTCTGACTCCTTCAACTCTCGTTTGCGGTGCTTCCAATGCTAGAAAGGCTGGCCTTGGTGCTGGTAACGCTTGTCGGTTATCCATTGGTGCTCTTTCTCGACGTTCGGGGCATTCCTTTACTAAATGATGACTGGATCCGCAAGCTAAGCATAATTTTCTTTTGCGTCTGCACTCGTTCTCAATATGGCCTCACTTACGACAATGCTGACAGATAGGTTGTACTTAAGGAGATGCTTCTGGTGGCTGGTGCATGTGTGACTTCTTTGCAATTTCTTTCTGTGGTGCTCCGACTGGTGCTGATGTGGCTGGTCGATGAATCGTTAATGCTTTTTCTCGATGCTGAGAACAGTCCTTAGCTAAGTGTTAATTAGTTTCGCAAATCAAGCATAATCCTAGCTTGCGTCCATACTCCTTCTCAATATGGCCTACCTTGCTACAATAGTAACAAGTAGGAAGGAAAGAGGCTCTGGGTGCTGCTCTCAGTGGTAAATTTATCTGTGGTCGCTTTACAACTCTTTCCTGTTGTGCTTGGTTTGGTGCTGATGCATACGGCCGCTTCTGGCTGGACTCTATCCTTGTGTTTTACTCCATGGCCTATGATGTAGTAAGAACGTCCGTTGCAACGGAGCTGATTAACTTTCGTAACTCCGAGCTAAATCTGTCGATGAACTTCTCCGCTTGGTTTTGCTGAGCTTCTTCATGAACCTTCTGATGGGCTTGCATCATCGCGTAGAACATTCGAATTATTTGTTGTTCATCCATAGCCTGCCCTTGTGGAACGGTAGGCATCGGTGGAGCAAACTTCGTCGATGGTGGAACGTCATCTTGCTGGATTCCCGTGGCATGCTGGCTTGCTTGACTGCGTTGTTGAACTGATTGACCTTCTTCTACTGGTGTTATTTCATCTCCGTTGGTTATCACAACACCTTGTGGTATTTCTGGATGAGTCTCGTCGTGTGCTTGTGAATCCATTGCTCTGCATCAAAATAAACTATAAGAGGCGTACAGGAATCAAGGTAGGATGCAAGTCATGAATTTAATTCGAATCCGATACAGATATCAAGAACGTTTCAAGCAAGTGGTTGAGATCCTAGAAACTTATCCTATTCTTATTGCAGGCTTGCTCGGTCCCTAAGTTGAAACCGAACAATTTAGTCGTTGACCTGCATGGGCCACCACAAAAACCATGTTACGCCCCAGTCCCAAAATATCGAGGGACTAGACGCATGGCATTGGCCAGCAGCACACACCGATGAACAAACCCAATTTAATGGATCCATCGGGGCATGCTTAAGCTGTAATACAACAACAAGTAGGTCCAATGATACAAGTCACAGTCTATGCTAATCTCATCCACAACAGATAATCACAGATCCAATGCCAGAATAATACAAATAAAATAAACTGATATATCTCAATAAAAGTGTCTCGGAGAACAATCTGAGAATAAGTCTGATACATTTATGCGATAGAATGGAAATAAAATAACTAGAAACAGAAATAAATGAGTATCTGAAGCCAATACTCAGGAGAAGTCCTCTGGCACAATCTCGTCCTCGGGTGTCGGTACAGCTCCTGTATCAGCTCCTGCTGTGGTCCCGTATACCTCAGAAAAGATCTCGTCTGTAAATCCTGGGGACATAATCCGGATCCAGGTCCTCAGGGAACATAACAAGGTACAGGAAATACAAGCCAAAATAAATACAGTGCAGCAATAATAAAATAAATAGGGTAAGCTATATAACCATCTATGTGAAATGCAAGATGAGAGCATCACGAGTACTCGGGCTGAGCCACTACAGGCTCTGTGTCGGGGAGCCGGTAGCAGTAATATCCGGTAATGGGCCAAGCTCGACTTCAGAGTCTTGTGCCTCACAATAATAGGGGATTTATATATATAATCAGCCTGTAGCCTGTGTGTCTCTCCCCACCCAATATAATCACACGTCTCATGTCCATGATGCACCATGTCCATGTCATGCACAATCATATATAATGTAGCAAGTCATAGAGTATCTAGGAATATAATGTCTCTGTCAGAAGTCTGTATCCTATACAGAATCACCATGAATATCTCAGAAGATCCTGTCATAAATAGTGTCAAGTATCCTGGGTATAATGTACTTGATAAGACAAGTACGAGAATGTAAAGGGGTCACGAATATCCATCTCTAGATGACGTACACAACACCGCGTACAGTGTTGGCACCCGACTAATAATCGGACGCTAAGTAAGTCACACGGTTCTAGGTCAAGCATGCACATCAATATAAATAAAGCAAGGAAATATGCAACAAGAACTGCACAATCGGCAAGGTATACTTGCCCACTAATGTATAACTAAGTCAAGGAAATAGGTAGCAAAGCTGCAGGATTTGGCAAGGTACACTTGCCTGGGGTCCTGGCTCCAACTGTAGCTCTGGTCTCAGTGTGATCTGCAGGTACTACTCCGGTTGCTAAAATAAACATCACCATTAGATTCAAAAAATATTAAATAGCTAGAAATGCCTGTCCTTGAGTCCAATTTGGACACAGGGGCAAGAATGACATTTTTGGGTCAAAGCGGGGTCCACATGTGGGCCACTTTGCACCGAAAAGCGTGTCAGGGTCAAAGGTCTCCAAATTTGTCAAACTTAGTGTCAACATATCAGGAACGATGATACGAACCCAACGAAACTTACAGAATTGGATTTCGATAAGCCGATCACAAAATCGCCCGTCAAGTGGAGCCTATGGGGCCCACGATACGCGGTTTTGTCAACGTTCTCAGAATCAAACCAAACTTGGGTCACAGGACCAGCATATTGCTATGAGTCTGATGGCATAAGTTTCGTCTCGATCCGACGTGTGTACACAAAGTTACAGCGTGTTCCAGAATAGGCGGATACGGGGCATTGTCGGCGGATACGCGTTGATTCCGGTGTGCACGCACATCCAAATCAACTTTTGCAAAATTCTACACATCCATATCAATGGTGCGCACGTTTCGGTGAAGACCGCGTGCGACCAAGTCGTCCCGTCTGGCGGGGTGCACTCAGTTCCGGGGTGAAACAGGGCGTTGATTTTCCTGTTTTTGGATCGCGGTTTGCGATCACCACAGGGCGCGACGCACCGAGCGAGTTGCACGGACATCGAGGGGGTCACGCGGTCTACGCGTCACAACTGACAGAATCGAAAATGGGGCATCAAGGAGAGAGAAAACGATATCTGAACAGGGCTCCGTGAAGACCGATTCTTCGTGTCCGAGTGTCTGTTTCGTGTCCTGCGTCCGTGTCCGGTACTGTTGCTGTGTCCGTGTCCACTATTGCTCTAGGGTTAGGTCTAGGGTTACGGTGCTGCTGTCCGGAGCTCGACGGAGGGTGGCTGGGCTCGGGGCGGCCGGGGAGTGACTCGGTGGTTGAGGGCGAAGGAGAAGTGGTCGAGGGAGTCGTCGAGCTAGGGGGCAGAGGAGAGGGGGAGATGGCTGGAGATGAGGGAGTCGGGGACTGGGCGGAGGAGCAGGAGGCGGTGAGGGGATCATCGTCGGAGGGTCTGCTGGGGTGGTGTTGGTGGTGGTTGTGACGGGGCAGCGGGCTAGGGCAGCGCTGGAGGCGCGGCGGGCGTGGAGGAAGGTGGGTGATGGCGGGGCTTTGGGCTAGGTCGGCTGCGGCGGAGAGGATGACGGGGGTGAGGCAAGGCCGAGCGGGGAGGATCGAGGTCGACGAGGGAGAGTTTCGACGGTGAGGGGTCGAGCGGGTGCTGGGCAGGACGGAGAGGTCGGGGCTCGTTGGAGGAGATGACCGGAGACGACGAGCAGAGGAGAGAGGGAGGTGGTTGTCCAGGGTGGATGGGGGTTCTCGACGGTGGTGCTGGTGGAGATGGGTTGGTCGGGGAGTATTGATAGTGGTGGTGATGACGGCAATGGCGGGTGTTGGTTCTGGAGATGGAGGAGATGGGTCGAGCGGGCTGAGGAAGGAGGTGGAGTTGAGGGAAGAAGGTGAAGTCCAGAGCTGGTCGACCGAAGACGGTGAGCAGAGAAGAGGAAGAGAGGAGAGGGCGATGCTGCGGCTCGTCGAGGCTGAGTTAGGGTTTTGACGGCTGGGCACGAAATTCGATGCGTATTAAATAGGTCGGAACAGTAATCCCGATCAGATTACGGGTTTATTTTGGGTCCGGGTCGGGTTCGATTCGGATCCGACCCAACCCGCTAAGGCTGGATTTGGTTCAGTGAACCGGGTCTGGGTTGGTTTGGTTTATTTCAAATAAACCCGGTTTATTTCAGGGTCAATTCGGTTTATTTATTTAATAGTTTTTAGGGCTTTAAAAATATTTTCGGAGTCCAATAAATTCACCGAAAATTACCCTATGTCCGATTTTCTATTTTATACCATAAAATATTATTTTCATAATATTTTAATATTATTCAATAATATTAAATTATTTAGTTACCAAAAGCCTAGGTTTTAATTACAGAAAAATTCCAGTAAATTACGAAAAATTATAAAAAATCCAAATTAGAAATTCATAAAAATCAGGGGGCTTACACATCTAGGCCCGAATTACCGTACCAGTGCTCTTGAGGGACGATCATGCCGCTAGGACGTAATGCCTCACGAGCAAAAGTTCCGCCCGCGCAAGGCCATGATCCGTTAAAGTAATGAAATAACTAAGCCACAGAGTCGCACAGATAGTCCAAATACAACGGAATAAGAACCGAACAGGCGCTTGGTAACAAGTTCACAGAATCGTCATAGCGGAAGCATTGAATGAACACAAGTATTAAACAATAACAAGCTCTTTATTGATAATCAATAATTATTACAAACGACGCTAGGCCGAGATTATAAGTCGCTCAAGATCTTTCTCTCTCTCTCTAATAGTAAAGGCGTGCCAAGCGGCTTATAACTTGGGATAATATATAGGCGATATTCCATCATTATGTCTTATATATGTGCTTCAGCTCTGGACGCAACACTCCAAGGCTACAGAGCAAACTCCACGCTGCGTACGAGAGAATACTCCGCACCAAAAGAAGTTCTCCCGGATATTGTAATATCTGGTGGGTTATGAGTACATGAATGCACTGGTGGAAAGGCTTCTCGCCCGCTCGACAAATCCAAACAAGTTATATTAGTTATGTGCACAAACTATTAATTTATTTTTCTAATCTTGTCTTAGGATCAGTTTTATGACAAAAAATACAAAGTCGAACTCGTGTGGCAGTGCGTCGTGCGATAGAAGGGTAATATGGCAAAACTTATCAACTTATCATTCTTTCTTCCCTGTCCAATGACACAACCAAGTTATCCAAACACGAATATATTCATATATTGAAATCCAAAGAATCGCATAGCGAACACATGTATGCTACGAGTATGTTTCTAAATCAGGTGCACGAGTTTGCTTAAATTGTGATACACGAGTTACTTTGTTACTCAGATTCAGGCATGTTACTTATATTCAAAGGGTCCAAAAAATCAGGTTATATATATTACTTGTCCAATCTCTCAGGTTACTCAAATTAAGATTTCTTAGATGCAATGTAATGACTCACACGCGGATTGCCGCAATCAAGCCTGACTTAATCTATATGAACGGGTCGCTGGCCTACACGCCATTATGGACATAGTCGTAATAAGACGGTGGTTCTGGTGCCCCGGCGACAGACCGAACTTATCTGTGCTAGCTACAACTAGCACAACTACCGGATTTTCCCTAGGCCGGATTATTCCCGGTGCCCCGTCCGTAGGAATCAAGCTTTTATGCACAAGCGTCCGAGACCAAACGAGTCTTTTTTATTTGTCCTTTCTTTTTCTTTTGATATCTTCTTCTTCTGAGTAAAAGGCAATGGTTGTAGATGCGGGTAATGAGCCTCACTAGAAGCCATCCCAGGCCGTTCCTGACTCATTGGGTCTTTGCATCTTTCTTTATTATGGGCTCCTCGAGCCATTCTTTTAGTGCCATTATCTTAGTGACATTCCTTAGTGCCGTTCATTTTAGTCATTCTTTACTTGCATCTTACTTTTATGTTTTCTTATCATCTTTGCAGCTCCCAAAATGGGAACTTCCTTGGCGACCCAACGGTCCCTAAGCCGTTTCATGTTTTTTATTACTTGGCTCAGAACGACTATTTTGATAGTCTTCCTGCCTCAGGTGAGTGAATCATGTTTTATGTTGTGTTCCAGGCCGTGACATGAATCTACGAGACTTAAATTGAAATAAGACAAGCGAGTACTAGTTACCACATAAAGCAGGCAAGCATCGAAACAATAGAAACATAAACCGCTATGCTAGCACGAGTCTAACAGGGTTAGCGTGAGGATTGAAACCATGCAAAGGCATATGGTGCAGTGCATAAGGCTATCAAGTTACTTCTTTACCATGTTCTAGGCAAGTAATACAAGATAGGATTATTTTCTTAACTAGGTGCATTGTACTTTTTATTAGCATGTAAGGTGTGATTCGCCTAGCAACTAGCATGTATCGTCCGCATTTTAAAGTGTGCAAGCTAAGCAAAGACAGGTTCATCGTAGCCACCCACCTTAGCAATAATTTGCCTCGGTCGAGCGATACTTCGAGCGCGCCTTTGAAAGTCTAAGTCTGAACTCCTGAAGGGCCAAGTCTGAATTCCTTTGCCTCAAGCATGTCTTCTCGCTGAACAAAGCGGGTCGGGTCGTTGCACTAGCGTCATTTGAATCGGCTCTCCGCTTGAGAGAAATGGGTGATTATAAAGTGGCATAAGGACATGGACTATCATGATGTAATGGTTTAACCCTTGTCCTTGTTTGGTTGTGGGGTTAGATTATTGTATCACAATAGGCTATGGACCGAAACTCCGAGATAGAACTATATATATATATATATATATATATATATATATATATATATATATATATAATTTATTTATTTATTACTGGTTTTGTTTCTTCATTCGTTCTTCAGTTGTGGTACTTGTTATTTGGGGTCTAACCCCACTGGTTTTGTATGGCCAGGTTTAGAACTAGCACCCGAGAAACCAATGTACTTTTTCCTGAACAATAGCGTTCGCTAGACGGATTACCGCTGAGATACATGAGTGGGTTTCTTCTTTCGTGCTCGATATTGTATATTTTACTCTTTTGGGCGTTTAGCCACCAATACCTATTAGCCTACAAGTCTGTACATCTAGTTTCCTTACATGATTTTAATTATTCAGACTGCAGCTGATCATGGTCATGTACTTTTGCTACTTTGCTAGCTTCATATTTTATATAACTGGTTTCTAAAATATTTTGATGGGGCGTTTGGGACACCTTTTAGCTTTATCATACATGTTCTATGTTTGTTATTCTTGATTGACTGATTGAGACAATAAATATTTTGTGTGATCCTAAGTGACTTGCTTGTATTATGTACCCCATTGTCAAGCTACAGCCATGATCTTCGTACGATGTTCTATACCTTGTACGGGATAGCTGGCCTTGTCCGTTTCTGTATTCTGGTACTGGGGTATGACAAGGTTTTAGTGGTAGCCCATGTAGGTCTGTATTTTTAGACTTGTGGGGTGTCGTGGTCCTCGTAGTCTCAATCAAACATGTGTCTTTAAAATCCTGAATTCGTCTTTTGGATGCCCTGCTTGACTATCGAATCAAATTCTTCTTTGAACCATCTCGTCCTGTTCTTGATGTATCTTGTCCTTTTTTTTAGGACTTCTTCAGTTGCTGGAGTAGAAAATCTGGATGGTCAGGGTCCCCCCGGGCCAAAGTGAGAGGCAACACCAACTTTGAATCAAGTCCGGGTTGAGCCAATGATTGAACAAGTCCAGATCGTCAAACCAGTAGCAGATAATGTTGAACGAAATACCCCAGATATCCTAGTACCTCCTACCGTACCAGTGGTACTTGACACTCCAGTATTAATGGAGATCATCCGAGGGATTTTAGCAACTCAGCAACATCAGTAATTTCAGCAACAGGAATATAATCTTACTGAATCAAGGGTTGCAGACGGCTCTAGAGAGAGGCAGAAGGACAGATTCGGGAGCGTCGGTCAAATTTTTCCCAATCAACCCGAGGTACTTTGATGGCACAGAGGACGCCATCATGATAGACACATGGCTCCAAGACATCGAATTTATCTTGGTATCAACAAAGGTCCCTGTCACGCCCCAGTCCCAAAATATAAGGAACTAGGCCACGTGGTATTGGCCAGCTGACACGTCACTAAGGGTTTAATCTATTTTTATGGACCCAAAGGAACGTGCTACGCTGTCCTAAAATACTACAAGTCTAATACAGGCAAGTCTATCTCATCCACAGAAAATGTCAGGAAATAGTGCTGAATATATATAATGCTGAGTCTGAAAATGTTATATTACACATCTTGTGGGAACAAACCCACTGTCAAAATATAATAATAGTACAGAAAATAAGATAGACTGAGCATCGTCTATCTAGCAAAACATCTCCATCTTCAAGAGAGCAACTTCTAGAATCAGGTAGATTCTGATGGTGTCTCCTCTAGTTCTTCCTCGGTGGCATGCCTAGTCTCCTGTCCTGGACCATACACCGTGGGATAGAAGGCCTCGTCTAAATCTGGAAGGGAACCAGGTCCTCAGTGGGACATAACAAGATACAGAAAAATAATATGCCAGGTATAAAAATACTGAATAAATAAATAAATACAAGGTGCTAACCATCTATATGAATGCAAGTAAAGACCTTGTAATACGTATGGGAAAGTGTAGGCTTGACATATGCTGACTTAATTCACCAATCGTGTTGACTGGCTAGTATATGTGTCATATGCCCCCGGACACACTGGTAGCTCTGCAATCGACCATCTCCGAGGAGCATGGTACGAAGGATAAAGACTCATGGAGGGGGGTGTCCCATATGTCTACTAGTTATCTTTTCCGCCCAATGTAACTAAATACCAAGTCATACATTTCCTGAGTTTTCCTGATATAATACTAAGCCGTGATGCTTGTCACACGTACTGGTAGCTAATCAAATACGCAGCTCGCATCCCAATATGTATTGCAATCATGTTGCGTGTTCCCGTGATAGGGTCTAGGAGGATATTAGAATACCCTCACAGATGTTGGTAGGTCTGAAAAGACTAAGTTAATTATTCTACAAGTCAACGTATCTGTTGACTGTACCTGAGGCAATCTCAGGTACTCACAGTTATATGGAATTCAGGAAAAATATAGCATATAACAGCATTTGAATTTAGACAGTAACTTGGCAAGGTATACTTGCCTACTTCCTGATTGTGTTGGAAACCTGATCCCACTGTCAAGACTGAGGGTCCTTGTGACATGGGGTCACTGACTGTGCTGGAGATATTTTCTGTTTAAGACGTTACAGGTCTTGTAAATACCAATTAAATAAAAGGGTACATAATATAATAGCATATATATATTTAGGTAAAAAATATATATATATATATATAATATATAGTCATATATAGGGTACATATATATATATAGTATATATATGTACCTATAGATATAGTATACATAGTATGTATATATATATAGCATATATATAATAGGTATACATATATGTATACATATGTTTACATATATATAAAGGAAAGGGAAATGCAGGAAAAAGATACATATATAAATATATTTATATGATATAATAATAATAATATATATACATACATATATAAGTCATATATATATATATATATATATATATATATATATATATATATATATATATATATATATATACATAAAAAAAATGAGAAGGTATACATATATATACATATAATATATATATATATATACATATATAAGTAATATATACACATATATATATATATATATATATATATATATATATATATATATATATATATATATATATATATATATAAAAGAAGAGAAAAATGCAGGAATTAAATATATAGATAGATATATATATATAGATATATATATACTTACATATATACATATATATAAAAGAAAGGAAAATACAAAAATGTAAATACATATATATATACTGTATATCCAGTATTATATTATATATAATATAAATATATATATATATATATATATATATATATATATAATACATTATATATAGATAATACATATATATATATATATATATATATATATATATATATATATATATATATAAGAAAAGAAAATGCATAAGGAATATATACATATATATTCATATATGTATATATATATAGGAAATGAAATAAGTATATACATATATATAGTAATATTATATATATATACTGCATATATATATATATATATAATAATATAATTATATAACATGTATAATTATATATATATAATATCATATATACATATATATATGTATAGATATAAATATATATATATTATAATAAAAAAAATGCATAATACATATAATAATTATATATATATTTACTGTAATTATAATAATACATAATATTTATATATATACATAATATATTATATATAAATATAAATATAATACATAGATATATATATATACATAAATATACATATTTATATACATTTTAAATATATATTAATAATATATGTATAATGTATAAGTATACTGTATTTATACAGTATATATAATATATATAATATACATATTTAATATATATAAGTATATAGATATATATACTTATATATACATATATACATATATTAATACATACATATATATGTAAATACGTAGAAAGAGGGGGGGGAGTGAGTCACCTGCCACGACAGGGGGGGTCCCGCGTCGTCGCCGGTGGAGCTCCGGCGGCGGCTGGCCGGAACAGCAACTGCAGCAGTAGCTGCAGTCAGCAACAGCAGTAGCAGTGGCAGCTGCAGCAGCTCCGGCGGCGGGTGCGGTGGTGGTGGAGGCGGCTTAGGGTGGGGGTTCGGTGGCGGAGATGATGGCGGTGGTGTCAGTGGTGGTGGTGGTGGCCTGTGGTGGCGGTGGAGAGAGTGAGGGAGATCGGGGGGGTGTGGTGCTGTGGTCGGGAGGGGAGGTAGGGGTGTTGTGGCGGCGCTGGTGGTGGTTGCGGTGGCCGTGGGGGTGTGTGGCGGTGGTGGTTTGGTAGAGGGTCGAGAGGAAGGTGATGGGGGGGGTGGCGGTAGTGCACGGTGGCCAGAGGCGGTGGTGGGAGGGGTTCGGGTGGTGGTGGCTGCTGTTGGTGTTGGGGGGGAAGTTGGAGCTACGGGGGCTGCCGGCGGCGGAGCGGTCGGCTAGGGCGGGGCTCCGGTGGTCGGGGAGGAGGGTAGGAAGGTGGCGAGGGGTTGGGCAGGGGTCCGGTGGTGGGTGGTGGCCGGAGGGTGGTGTGGGGTGTTTGGGAATGGGGGAGGGTTGGTATTTATAGGGTTTTTAGGTTTAGGTATTATGGTAATTAGTTAGAAGTCTAGGGGTATTTTGGGATTTTTGGGTTTTTAAAATATCTTGGCAGCCTTTTCAGATATTTTGTGGGTCCCACATGACACATGGACGGTCCATGTTCACCAGCCAATGAGGTGATGCCACCTCACACTGGAAATTTGCATAAAAACCCCTAAATTTTTATAAATTGTAAATAGGTCCTAAAATTGCTATTTTGCGTAATTACGCAATTTGTCTGATTAAAATCACTGATTCCTAGAAATACTGTTTTATACAGAAATAAGGGGGAAACCTGGGGAAGTGCCTTGGGGGGTGTGGGGGTGAGCCTGGGCAGGGGCAGGGCCTGGTTCTTTAGGTGATACGGGTCACCGTATTTATTATTTAATAAATACTGCGCACGATGTTTTCTAATTATTTAGAGACAGGTAGGGTCATAATTTTACTACGGTGTCAATATACTAATTGTAGTATATTCAAAGTAGAATCTTATCATATTTTTGTTTGGGCAAAACTGGTGCAGGTTGGGCCTCAAATCTCTAGGGGTACAGAGATGGGTAAAGAGCAGTAAATTAAATAGGAAAATAAATACGGACTTTTGTAACGATATTTGTGCGTCTCAAACGAGGCTCAAAATAAAGCATATGAGAGTTGCACAAAATTCAAAAAAATAGTCTATCATGTCTAGGGCAGGTATGTAAATTTTATTTGAGAAAAACAGCTAGTGTAATGTCCTAAATAATTGTGTGAGGGACAGGTGCACAAATCAATAGGATATGTAAACAAAATAAAATTTAAAAAGTTGCACTAATTCTAATTAGCTAAAAATACTCCTAAATTACTGAAATCTGGTCGAGAGAGTTTACAATCTACCCTCCTTAGAATATTTTGTCCTCAAAATAAAAACAGACATATGATGAGAATGAAAGATTGATTTGAAATATTAGGACATACCCTGGTTTGGAAATAGATGAGGGAAACGCTTTCGAATATCCTCTTCTCGTTCCCAGGTTGATTCACCTGGTGCATGATGTCTCCATGCAACACGACTAGAGGGATAGTCTGGCCTCGCAACACCTTCTCGATACGATCTAGGATGTCTACAGGTTCCTCCTGGTACGATAGGCTTGGGCCGACGGTGATCTCTGAATGGTCCAGTACATGACTTGGGTCTGGAATGTATCTCCTCAGCTGAGATACATGGAAGACGTCATGTACTCCTTCCAGGGTCTGAGGTAGAGCTAGCTTGTAGGCAACTTCTCCGATGCGTTCTAGTACATCGAAGGGTCCAATGTACCTTGGACTCAGCTTTCCTCTTCCTCCAAATCTGATAGTTCCTCTGGTAGGTGAGATTTTCAAGAACACATGTTCTCCCACTTGGAACTCTAGAGGTTGTCGATGTACGTTGGCCCAGTGCTTCTGTCTGTCTTGTGCAGCTCGTAGGTGTCCTTGTATCTTCTTTACTTTCTACACCGTACGAACAACCAGTTCTGGTCCCAAGATCTGTCTTTCGCCAATATCGCTCCAGCATACTGGGGAACGACATTTTTTACCACACAAAGCTTCAAAGGGAGCCATTTGAATGCTCGCTTGATAGCTATTGTTATAGGAAAACTCCACCAGGTGTAAATGATCTTTCCATGATCCGCTAAAATCAAGCATGCAGGCTCTCAGCATATCTTTTATCGTCTGGATGGTGCGCTCTGATTGGCCATCTGTCTGCGGATGGTACGAGGTACTGAACTTAAGGCGGGTACCAAGACTTTCTTGCATACTTTGCCAAAAGTAAGATGTAAACCTCGTATCTCTATCAGACACTATGCTGACTGGTACTCCATGCAGACGCACTATCTCCTTCATGTACATGTCTGCCAAGACTTCTGTAGATTATCCGACTCTGAAAGGTAAGAAGTGAGCAGCCTTTGTGAGTCTATCTACGATCACCCATACAGCATTACGACCACTGGGACTTCTTGGAAAGCCCGTAACAAAGTCCATCGTAATGTGTTCCTATTTCCACTCGGGTATTGGGAGGGGTTGAAGTAGACCTGCTGATCTTTGATGTTCAGCCTTGACTTGCTGACACACCAGGCATTTAGCCACAAAGCGTGCTATCTCTCACTTCATTCTATGCCACCAATAGTATTGTCGTAGATCTATGTACATCTTTGTGCCACCTGGATGTATAGAGTAGGTTGAGCTGTGAGCTTCTGACATCAGCTCCTCACGAAGTTCTCTATTTGGAACATAAAGACGTTCTCCACATCTTAGAGTCCCATCTTCGTGTATGCGGCATCCTGTCTGGATTCCAGCCTCTGCTCTTTGGCGAAGCCTCTGAAATCTTGCATCTGTTGGCAGTGCAGCCTTGATTCTTTCGACCAATGTTGATTGTAGTTGGTAGTTTGACAATTGGCCGTCAATTCCTGGCATAATGACCGTTATTCCCAACTTTTCTAGATCTCTCAATAGACCTGGTTGGGTGATCATAAAGAATGCCGAGGGTCTTCTGCTTAGTGCATCAGCTACTTCATTAGCCTTTCCTGGATGGTACTGCAGATCGATCTCGAAATCCGTCATTACTTTGAGCCATCGTCTTTGTCTTAGGTTCAGGTCCTTCTGAGTGTAGACATATTTCAGGCTCTTATGATCGGTGAATATCTCTACCCGTTCGCCATATAGATAATATCTCCATAACTTCAGGGCGAAAATGACTGCGGCAAGCTCCAAGTCGTGAGTGGGGTAATTCTTCTCATGAGTCCTCACTTGTCTTGAGGCATAAGCTACAACCTTCCCATGTTGCATTAAGACATAACCCAATCCTTTTTCGGATGCATCGCTATAGATTACGAAACCTCCGGATCCATATGGGATAGTCAAAATAGGGGCAGTAGTCAGATGCTTCTTCAACTCGTCGAAAGCTGTCTGGCATTCCTCAAACCAGATGAACTCCTGATCCTTGGGGGTAAGACGGGTAATTGGCTCCGCGATTCTTGCAAATTTTTCTACGAACCTCAGATAATATCCGACAAGTCCTAGAAAGCTTCTCACCTCTGAAACATTGGTCGGAGTTGGCCACATCTCGACAGATGAGATCTTTGCTGGGTCCACCGAGATGCCTTCTCCTGTGATCACGTGTCCTAGAAAGTGACACGATCAAGGAAGAACTCGCACTTGCTTAGTTTAGCATAAAGGCTTTTACGTCTCAGCGTCTCTAGCACTAGTCTCAAGTGCTCTTCGTGCTTCTCGTGGCTCTTTGAATATACCAAGATGTCGTCGATGAAGACTACCACGAACTGGTCCAGATATTGGTGGAAGACTCTGTTCATCAGGTTCATGAATACGGCTGGTGCATTAGTTAGTCCAAACGGCATCACCAGGAACTCGTAATGACCATAACGAGTCCTGAATGCTGTCTTTGGAATATCTTCTCGCCGTACCTTGACCTGATGATAGCCTGATCTCAAGTCTATCTTTGAGAATACCACAGCTCCCATCAGTTGATCGAACAGATCATCGATCCGCGGCAAGGGGTACTTGTTTTTTATTGTCAAAGCGTTGAGGGCTCTGTAATCAATACACATGCGATATGTTCCATCCTTCTTGGGTACAAACAACAATGGTGCTCCCCAGGGTGATGCACTAGGACGAACAAATCCCTTGATTTACAATTCCTCCAGTTGTAGCTTCAGCTCGTCAAGTTCCTTCTTCGCTAATCGGTACACATTTGAGGATACCGGTGCAGCTCCGGGTATCAGTTCAATAGTGAACTCTACTTCTCTGTCAGGCGGTAGGCCTGGCAATTCTTCCGGGAATACGTCTTCAAATTCTGCAATGAGTGCTGGGGGTTCTATCTCCATCGCCATATAAGCTCTAGGAGTCTGGCCTACTCCTTGCTCGATGGTACCTCGTACGTATTCGAACTCCGGGTGTCTTGGTGGTCTAAAGGTGATACTACCTTTTCGGCAGTCTAGGATAGCATTATTCTGGATTAACCAGTCCATGCCTAAGACGACGTCGAAATTTGGCATTGGGAGTACCAAAAATCGTGCTCTTAGCTCTCTACTACAAACAACTATTGAACATGTTTCAATAATGTTGGTAACTGGAACAAAACCTCCTCCAGTAAGAATTTTCCAGCACTTGGGTAGCGGGAAAGTGATTAATTTGTGCATGGCTACGAAATTACTAGATATAAATGACAGGATTGCGCCAGAATCAAATAATATAGTTGCAGGTAATGATGCAACTAAAATGGTACCTGTGATGGTTTCACCTTCGGGTTCTTCGGCAACTGCAGCTATAGCAAAGGCTTGTCCATGCCTTTGTCCTCCAGATTGTTGTCTGGCTTTGAACTGGCTCTCTTGGGTGGCCAGGGGTGCTCCCTTCTGATATCCTCCAGATGTCGAAGGATGTGCACCTCCTGTTGAGGTTTGCGTCTTCTGGCCCGGGGCTCCATTTTTGCGTTGTGGACAGTCCCTTGCCATATGCTGGCTAGCTCCACACACTAGGCAGAGTCCTTTATTCTTTCTGCAGTCATTGATATAATGCCCTTTCTTGCCACAAAAGTGACAAGTCGGGAGTTCCTTCTTCTGGTAGGGCCCTCTCGTCTGCTGCATCTGATTTTGTGGACGACGGATAGGGCCTCCTGCTCCTTGCTTATTTTTGGCCGGGAAGGTTGGATTAGAGCGTCTCGCTCCTCGGCTAATAGCTTCTTGCACCCTTGCTTCTGCAAGAACCTCATCGTAGAAGATCCTTGACTGCGATATCGTATACCTCTGGAGCTCGCAGGTGAGGCCATGGTGGAATCTTTTGGCCTTCTCCAGCTCATTCGGTATCAAGATGGTACCGAATCGACTTAGTTTGCTAAACTCCGCATCGTAGGCGTCAACAGTCATGTTTTCCTGTTCCAAATGCAGGAACTGGGAGTATAGGGCATTTTGGACTGTTGTAGGAAATTACTTGGCATTGAAGTGTTCCAAGAATTGTTCCCAAGTATGATCTTTGCTGACGCTACGCTCTATCGAATCCCACCAGTGATGGGCATTGCCTAAGAGTTGAGCTCTTACGGCGATCATCCACAGATCGGGGGTAAGTTGCGAGCCTTCTAGCAGCATTTCTGTATTGGAGATCCAATCTGAGATCTCCTCTGGGTTTTCGCTGCCCTTAAAGGTTTTCGGGTTCATCTGGCGGAAGCCTTTGACTGTGCCCACTAGTTGGACAGGTGCTGATGCTGGTGCTGTGGTTCTCTCCAAAGTCGTTATCAAAGTCTGTCTCAAGGCTTCAGTCTGTTGCCACTGAGACTATCTCAGGGCTTCAGTCTGTTGCCATTGAGTTTGTAACATAGCCTGGAGGAACTGGAACATTTGCGGTTGGCCCTCAAGCTGTGGCATCAGGACAGGAAGAGCTGGTGGTGGAGGCAGAGGTATTTCTGCCTGTGGTGTTGGGGCCTGGGAGGTTTGCCCTACATGCTGGGCTGGTGTTCCTGTCTGGGCAGGATTCTGGTGGATGTACGGGGTTGGCGGGTAGACGAGCATCCTTCTCGGGGATGGGTCTCTCGGGGTGGATGGGGTTCCCTGGACATCGGGCGAGGGGTCTGTTGCTTGGTCAGCCCCATCAATCGCATGTCCTCCGGGTATGTCCATATTTCTGAAGAAGATAGAATTAATTAGAAAAGCATAAGGAATTAATAATTGATAAACAAGCAGGATGCAAAAAAAAAAAATTTAATGAAGTCAGCGTGGATGAGACCTAGTATTTCTATCCTATTGTAGGCTTGTTGGGCATGTCATCATACCACTAGCAATAAACTAGACCTGCATGGGCCATCACTAAAACCATGTCACGCCCCAGTCCTAAAATATAAGGAACTAGGCCACGTGGCATTGGCCAGCTGATACGTCACTAAGGGTTTAATCCATTTTTATGGACCCAAAGGAACGTGCTACGCTGTCCTAAAATACTACAAGTCTAATACAGGCAAGTCTATCTCATCCACAGAAAATGTTAGAAAATAGTGCTGAATATATATAATGCTGAGTCTGAAAATATCATATTACACATCTTGTGGGAACAAACCCACTATCAAAATATAATAATAGTACAGAAAATAAGATAGACTGAGCATCGTCTATCTAGCAAAATATCTCCATCTTCAAGAGAGCAACTTCTAGAATCAGGTAGATTCTGATGGTGTCTCCTCTAGTTCTTCCTCGGTGGCATGCCTAGTCTCCTGTCCTGGACCATACACCGTGGGATAGAAGGCCTCATTTAAATCTGGAAGGGAACCAGGTCCTCAGTGGGACATAACAAGATACAGGAAAATAACATGCCAGGTATGAAAATACTGAATAAATAAATAAATACAGGGTGCTAACCATCTATGTGAATGCAAGTAAAGACCTTGTAATACGCATGGGAAAGTGTAGGCTTGACATATGCTGACTTAATTCACCAATCGTGTTGACTGGCTTGTATATGTGTCATATGCCCCCGGACACACGGGTAGCTCTGCAATCGACCATCTCCGAGGAGCATGGTACGAAGGATAAAGACTCATGGAGGGGGGTGTCACATACGTCTACTAGTTATCTTTCCCGCCCAATGCAACTAAATGCCAAGTCGTACATTTTCTGAGTTTTCCTGATATAATACTAAGCCGTGATGCGTGTCACACGTTTTGGTAGCTAATCAAATACGCAGCTCGCATCCCAATATGTATTACAACCATGTTGCGTGTTCCCGTGATAGGGTCTAGGAGGATATTAGAATACCCTCACAGATGTTGGTAGGTCTGAAAAGACTAAGTTAATTATTCTACAAGTCAACGTATCTGTTGACTGTACCTGAGGCAATCTCAGGTACTCACAGTTATATGAAGTTCAGAAAAAACATAGCATATAACAGCATTTGAATTTAGACAGTAACTTGGCAAGGTATACTTGCCTACTTCCTGATTGTGTTGGAAACCTGATCCCACTGTCAAGACTGAGGGTCCTTGTGACAGGGGGTCACTGACTGTGCTGGAGATATTTTCTGTTTAAGACGTTACAGGTCTTGTAAATACCAATTAAATAAAAGGGTACATAATATAATAGAATATATATATTTAGGTAAAAAAATATATATATAATATATATAGTCATATATAGGGTACATATATATATATATATAGTATATATATGTACCTATAGATATAGTATACATAGTATGTATATATATATAGCATATATATAATAGGTATACATATATGTATATATATGTTTACATATATATAAAGGAAAGGAAAATGCAGAAAAAAGATACATATATAAATATATTTATATGATATAATAATAATAATAATAATAATATATATACATATATAAGTCATATATATATATATATATATATATATATATATATATATATATATATATACATAAAAAAAATGAGAAGGTATACATATATATACATATACATATAATATATATATATATATATATATATATATATATATATATATATATATATATATATATATATATATATATATATATATATATATAAGTAATATATACATATATAGATATATATAGATATATATATTTACATATATATATATATATATATATATATATATATATATATATATATATATATATATATATATATATATAAAAGAAGAGAAAATGCAGGAATTAAATATATAGATAGATATATATATATACTTAAATATATACATATATATATAAAAGAAAGGAAAATGCAGAAATATAAATACATATATATATACTGTATATCCAGTATTATATTATATATAATATAAATATATATATATATATATATATATATAATACATTATATATATATATATATATATATATATATATATATATATATATATATATTAAAGAAAAGAAAATGCATAAGGAATATATACATATATATTCATATATGTATATATATATAGGAAATGAAATAAGTATATACATATATATAGTAATATTATATATATATACTGCATATATATATATAATAATAATAATATAATTATATAACATATATAATTATATATATATAATATCATATATACATATAAATATATATATATATATGTATAGATATACATATATATATATATTATAATAAAAAAATGCATAATACATATAATAATTATATATATATTGTATATATATTTACTGTAATTATAATAATGCATAATACAAAAAATGCATAATATTTATATATATACATAATATATTATATATAAATATATATATAATACATAGATATATATATATACATAAATATACATATTTATATACATTTTAAATATATAATAATAATATATGTATACTGTATAAGTATACTGTATTTATACAGTATATATAATATATATAATATACATATTTAATATATATTAATATATATAAGTATATAGATATATATACTTATATATATACATATATACATATATTAATACATACATATATACATATATATGTAAATACTAGAAAGAGGGGGGGGGGGTGAGTCACCTGCCACGTCAAGGGGGGGTCCCGCGTCGTCGCCGGTGGAGCTCCGGCGAAGCTACGGCGGCGGCTGGCCGGAACAGCAACTGCAGCAGCAGCTGCAGTCAGCAACAGCAGTAGCAGTGGCAGCTGCAGCAGCTCCAGCGGCGGGTGCGGTGGTGGTGGAGGCGGCTTAGGGTGGGGGTTCGGTGGCGGAGATGATGGCGGTGGTGTCAATGGTGGTGGTGGTGGCCTGTGGTGGCAGTGGAGAGAGTGAGGGAGGTCGGGGGGGTGTGGTGCTGTGGTCGGGAGGGGAGGTAGGGGTGCTGTGGCGGCGCTGGTGGTGGTGGCGGTGGCCGTGGGGGCACTACTAGAATAAGCGGGATTAGCGACGTTTTTTAGCGACTCTATTTAAAAACGTCGCTAATTTAGCGACTCCATGTAAAAACGTCGCTAGACGTCGCTAATTGGCGATATTTAGCGACTTTTATTCATTTTTTAAAAGATTAGTGGCTATAAGTTCAATTTAGGTCGCTAAACGTCGCTAATATATTTTATTTAGCGACGTTTTTAGCGACGTATATATTTTGGACATTTAGCGACGTCATTAGCGACGTCTTAAACGTCGCTAATTTAGCGACGTCATTATTGGTGTCGCTAAAAACGTCGCTAAATTCTAAATTAGCGACGTAAATTAGCGACGTCATTATTGGCGTCGCTAAATAGTCGCTAATTTAGAATTTAGCGACGTCATTATTGGCGTCGCTACAAAACGTCGCTAAAGTTTTTACTTAGGACTGATTCCCCCCATTTCTTTCGATCTCTCCCTCTCCCTCTCCCAAAATTCAAATCCGCTCTCGATCTCTCCCCTCCGGATCCTCCTTCCTCCCTCCGGTGACCCCCCTCGGCCGCGTCCTCCCCCTCCGGCTCGCCTCCTCCCTCCGGTGCCCCCTCCTCCCTTCCGGCAACCCGCCTCCAGCCGCGTACTCCCCCCTCCGGCCGCGTCCTCCCCCCTCCTCCTCCTCCTCTAGGTAAACCCTAACCCCCTCTCTCTCTCTCTCTCTCCCTCTCACAGGACACACATGTGACACTGACACTGACACGACACACACACACACTGACACAGACACAGACACTGATGAGGACCTAGGGTTAGGGTTAGGGTTAGGTTTTTTGACCTGGGGTTAGGGTTAGGGTTAGGGTTAGGGTTAGGGTTTTTGATCAGGATTAAGGCTCCATTCTTCTTTCAGGAATCTCTAACACGAAGACGCAGGAAGTCTTCCTACATTGAAGGCTCAATAAGCACATATTTGGAATCAGGAACACCTATTCTGCAAGAACCCAAGAAACAAAATACCTCAAAGGCCTTGCAAATAGCATCAATAGGTGGCCTTGCATAGGAAAATTTTTTGACAAAGCCAATTTTAAAGGAGCAGCCATGATCTTTTCCTCCTTATCAGAGATCACCAATGCAGGTTCGCCTCTGAATAAAGAAGGAGCTTTGTTAGGAAGTTGAGGGGAGGGACCTTGATGTTGTGAAGATCACACGACATTAGCAAAGGATTTCTCCCTCAAATAAGGTATATATAAATATATATACGTTAGTATAAAAGCTTATAAACATGTAATGGTTTATATATAAATTAACTAAGAAATAAATAGTATATAGATAAATGAGGTGAATAGATGTATGCTTTATAATACAAATATTAAAATAAATATAAATATATAAAATATCGAGTAAACAAATAAAATTATTATGTAGTAGATAAATAAAAAAATAGTAATAAAGTAATCATAACATAATTATCTAAAAGAATATATGAAAGCAATTAGCTAAAAAGAAAGAAAAAAGAAATTTTTTTAAAATAAAAACAAAAGTATATAAAAATAAGTAAATAAATCCTTTGAGTTACTGTTCCCCGAAGGAATTAAGTAAATAAATAAATAAATAAATAAATAAACAAAAAGAATATAATATATATATATACTCCCAGAAATTTTATAATGTTTTATTCTATCACTTGTATTAGTCGATCAGTAATGTCATTTACTTGAACACCTTGGTCCTAGAGTCAACCCATTAAGATGGTATAGTGGGCTTTTTATTAGAGTCTTAACTATTGGTTTGATGTCACTCAAATCAAATAGATACTAATTGATATCCATATAGCAATTATACTTGCAAGTTTGGTATATGACAATTTATTGTAATCCATTGGGCACTTCAATTTAAAGTATACTTTATTGGTTTATTATGGGTTACCCAAAATTCATGAGTTATAGAAATTAAATTATCCAATATTCCAGCATGATTCAAAAGTATAAACTAGCTCAGAAGAATGTCTTACTTCAAAACATGCACTGGACAATTGAATGCCCATTATTTGTCTGGAAAGTTGTATCATTCTTTCCTATTTTTCTTTGCAAAACTAAGTTGTTGTTGTAACTGGAATGATTTGTTCTCATGTGGACATACTTGATGTGGATGATCAGTCCAGAGATAAGCAGGTTGGGGACTGGGTACTTATGAATTTAGAGTTCAACAACATATTAGGTTGAGGCACCTCCCATCTCGTCCAATCTAACCTTGATTGCAGCAAACAAGAGTCAAATAAGAGCGATAGAAGGGAATCTCTATCATTCAAAAACCATATCTTTGGGGATTGGAAAATTCCTTAGCACCCATAAAAAAGTTAATAAAAAAACCTCAAGAAGATGCCAGGCCTCATATAAAGTGTACCAAACTACATTTGGCATATTTTTTTAAAGTCATATATAATTTTATGATCAAACTCGGTATGAATATCTTATTTGATGGGTGATTTTTGAAAGTAAAACCTCGTCGGGAGTACAGTATAAATATAGTATATAAACTGGTGTCAGCTATTAAAATTATGTAATATTTTTATTCAAATTGCACTCAGAAGTTGTAGCAGCAAGGACATGAAAACTTGTTTATAAACTTTGTTTTAAGATCAATGACATCCCAAAGGCCAGAGTCTCCTATGAACCCCATATCTCTTGTTCCATGGCAAAGAGGCTTTGCACCTAGTGAGTGATAAAAACTGTGATCTCTCCTACTAATTTGTGATCAATATTAGTGTAGTTTATAAACAAGTTTTATACAGATAGTTATAAGAAGCAACTTGTGACTGATAAACCAAATCATATGTATGAGATTTTTGTTTGAATAGTTTTATGATTAGTATCATTATTATACTCTCATGTTTTATGATTCGTATTATTATTATACTACAACAAACAATTTATAGGCAGGGCTGCTGAGGGTATGTCTTAATTAATATCTGTTATCAATTATATTCTTTGTGAGTCATCTATTTCTTCCATTCCGCATTATTAAGGGTATGTCTTAAGTAATATATGTTATCAATTATATTCTTTATTTTTATCTATCTTACCAGATGTCACCCAAGAGAGAGACACCTCCTACTGTTAAGGAGGAAGTGATGCATCATACTGTTAAGGAGAAAGAGATACCATCTGCTGTATCTCAGACGGGGAGTTCCAGTCACCCAGCACCTATAGCGACTGTATCTCAGACGGGGAGTTCCAGTCACCCAGCACCCATAGCGGAGATTGATCACATAGACGCTATTTATGCACAGTATCTGAGGGACTGGTATGTGCCCCAGCGTATTGGATATCCTCGAGATTGATACTGTGATGTTTCATATACTTTTATTGTAGTTATTGTGTGATACAAACAACTTATATATTATGCCCATTATGTGACTGTGATACTTATATATTATGCATTTTGTGTGATTGTGATACTTCTATTTTGTGTGTATTGTGTGACTGTGATATTTTATATATTTTTTGTGTTGTTTCGTACCAAAATTTTTTAATGGAGGGTTGCTTTAGGTCTGTCTATAATATTTGTGTGTATTGTACGACTGTGATACTTTTTACTCATATTAAATGATGTTAATTTACCGGTGTTGAGTGTTCCACCGAAGGGGTCGGCGAACCCAGAGAATTCAACGGAGGGTTGCTCCGGATCTATTTTTAATTAAAATTTCATAAATTGCAGGAATAATAGTTTGGAAACAATTTAGTATTTTTTTTTCTGTAAAATTAGCGACGTTTTTAGCGACGTTTAGCGACGTTTAGCGACGTTTATACACGTCGCTAACTGCGTCGCTAATTAGCGACGTTAATAAACGTCGCTAAATATGTCGCTAAAAATGTCGCTAAATACGTCGCTGTACGTCACAAATTGTTGACATGGCAGTACTGCCAGGTCATTAAAGACGTCGCTGCCGCGTCGCTATATAAGTCGCTAATTAGCGACGTTTAGCGACGTTTGTTTACGTCGCTAATTAGTGACGTTGCGTCGCTAAACGTCGCTAATTTAGCGACACATTTAAGTCGCTAAAAAACGTCGGTATAGCGACGTTTAGTGACGTTTTTCCTTTCAGCGACATGTCGATTTCCGACTTCTGTAAAACGTCGCTAATTACGTCGCTAAACATGATTAGCGACATTTTTTTGTCATTTAGCGACGTTTTTTGACGTCGCTAATTTGACTTTTTCTGGTAGTGGGGGGTGTGGCGGTGGTGGTTTGGTAGAGGGGGTCGAGACGAAGGTGATGGGGGGGTGGCGGTGGTGCACGGTGGCCGGAGGCGGTGGTGGGAGGGGTTCGGGTGGTGGTGGCTGCTGTTGGTGTTGGGGGGGAAGTTGGAGCTGCGGGGGCTGCCGGCGGCGGAGCGGTCGGCTAGGGCGGGGCTCCGGTGGTCGGGGAGGAGGGCAGGAAGGTGGCGAGGGGTTGGGCAGGGGTCCGGTGGTGGGTGGTGGCCGGAGGGTGGTGTGGGGTGTTTGGGAATGGGGGAGGGTTGGTATTTATAGGGTTTTTAGGTTTAGGTATTATGGTAATTAGTTAGAAGTCTAGGGGTATTTTGGGATTTTTGGGTTTTTAAAATATCTTGGCAGCCTTTTCAGATATTTTGTGGGTCCCACATGACACATGGACGGTCCATGTTCACCAGCCAATGAGGTGATGCCACCTCACACTGGAAATTTGCATAAAAACCCCTAAATTTTCATAAATTGCAAATAGGTCCTAAAATTGGTATTTTGCGTAATTACGCAATTTGTCTGATTAAAAACACTGATTCCTAGAAATACTGTTTTGTACAAAAATGAGGGGGAAACCTGGGGAAGTGCCTTGGGGGGTGTGGGGGTGAGCCTGGGCAGGGGCAGGGCCTGGTTCTTTAGGTGATACGGGTCACCGTATTTATTATTTAATAAATACTGCACACGATGTTTTTTAATTATTTAGAGGCAGGTAGGGTCATAATTTTACTACGGTGTCATTATACTAATTGTAGTATATTCAAAGTAGAATATTATCGTATTTTTGTTTGGGCAAAACTGGTGCAGGTTGGGCCTGAAATCCCTAGGGGTACAGAGATGGGTAAAGAGCAGTAAATTAAATAGGAAAATAAATACGGACTTTTGTAACGATATTTATACGTCTCAAACGAGGCTCAAAATAAAGCATCTGAGAGTTGCACAAAATTCAAAAAAATAGTCTATCATGTCTAGGGCAGGTATGTAAATTTTGTTTGAGAAAAACAGCTAGTGTAATGTCCTAATTAATTGTGTGAGGGACAGGTGCATAAATCAATAGGATATGTAAACAAAATAAATTTTAAAAAGTTGCACTAATTCTAATTAGCTAAAAATACTCCTAAATTACTGAAATCTGGTTGAGGGAGTTTACAGTCCCGGCTAAGGAACAAGTTAATCAGGTCCGATTGCCGCTTCAAGACCTTGTCTGTGATTGGTGGGCTTAGTGGAGGTTGGATTGAGGCATCCTATCTCTTTGGACAATTTTAGGACTCATTTTTGGGCCAAGTATTTTGGAGTCATAGAATAATATGAGCTCCAACAGAGGTTTATCGGTCTTAAGAAGGCAGAAATCTGTAGGCTGAGCAGATTTGCTCCGACAATGGTGGCTATAGAGTCGGATAGAGCAATGAGGTTCTAGCAGGGACTTGATCTAAAAAAAATTGTAACATGTAGAGGGTCACGACTACCAGACTTATGAGGAAGTATTGATAGCGACAAAGAGGCATGAGCTTATCATACAGAGGTTGTCAGCAAGAACTAGGGGCCATAAAAGGCCTCATGCTCAAAGCAGAGGAGGAGGAGCACTACCCTGGATGTCAGCACCATCCCCTAGCATTTGTATCCATGATACAGCACCGCAGAGAGCGGCCATTTCGACAGTGACGACCCAGTCTCAACAGTGTGGAAAGGGAGGTCACACTAGAGATGTATGTAGGGTGGAAAATGGACTGTGTCTGAGGTATGGTAGTCCAGACCACCGAATTTCAAATTGTCCTTTGATATAGAGACCAGGAGGGCCGGTTCAGCAGTTTCCAACATTGTCAGCACCCGGGGCAGTTCAACAAAGAGGATCGGCAGTAGAAGTATGGCCATTAGCTCAGGGTCCGTTACCAACACAGGCTCATATACTCCGGCAACGGGAGCAACAACAGGGCCTTCAGAGGCTACAATAGCGTTTCCAAGGGAGACAGCAACAAGTATCTCAGCAAGGCCAGGGGAAGGCATTCACTGTCTCTGGAGGAGGCTTTGGCATCGGGCGATGTGGTGCGCAGGTAACATCTCTGTCGCATCTTATCCTGCTGTAACATTATTTGATTCGGGTGCATCTCATTCATTTATATCTGCATAATTTATGACACACATTTGATTGGAGTTCGAGGTATTGCTAGAGAGGTTGAATATAATTACTGGTAATGGGCACATAGAAGTTAGTAGTGTATGTGTATGTGTCCAGTCGTAGTGTGCGGGCGTTCATTATATGCACGGTTGATCAAGTTCCCTATGGGTAACTTTGACGTTATTCTAGGCATGAACTGGCTGAGAGACAGGCATGCTACGATATATTTCCATAGGGGTAGGGTATTATTTAGTATCTCAAGTACGGAAGATTTCATCTTTGATAGATCTGTGGGAGACCAGCATAAAGAAAGGATCACAACGACAGTGATATTAGAAAAGACGAACAACTTTGCGGAGAGCGAGGATAGAATAATACGGATGAAGGGAAGATTATGTGTTCCTAATGATGCAAACATCAGAAAAGAGATACTCACTGAATCCCACTATGCGTGTTACACTTCACACCCAGAAAGCACAAAGATGTATTGAGACCTCCGTACGATATTTTGATGGTACGGCATGAAGAGAGGCATGGCGATGTTTGTGTCGTAATGCATGGCCTGTCAGCGAGTAAAGGCCGAACATCAGAAGCAGGGCGGGGACATGCAGAACTTTGCTATACCGAAGTGGAAATAGGAACACATAACCATGGATTACATTTTTGGTTTTCCAAAGACGCAACGGGGAAATAATGATGTCGGGGTTATCGTCGATCGACTCACCAAGTCAGCTCATTTTCTTCATGTCAAAGTTGCTTGGAGTGTCGACCGTCTGGCACAGATCTACCTCGATAAGATCGTTCGACTCCACGGTGTACCCATATCCATTATCTCCGACCAAAATTTTCTTATCATGCTTCTGGAAGAGTCTTTAGTCAGCAATAGAGACGAAGTTGAAGTTCACCTTCGCCTACTATCCTCAGACCGACGGCCAGACAGAGCTGGTAAACTAGATCCTCTAAGACATACTACGGCTTTGCGTCTTGGACTTGAAGTCAAGTTGGGACATGCATCTACCGTTAGCCAAATTTGCATACAATAATAGCTATCAATCCAACATTCAAATGGTGTCGTATGAGGCGTTGTATGGGCGAAAGTGTAGATCTCTTATTTATTGGGATGAAGTTGGCGAACGATAAATTCTTCGCCCAGAACTCATAGAGCAAACCGTCCAAAAGATCCGTTTGATCCGCAAGCGGCTTAAGGTAGCACAAAGCTGTCAAAAGAGCTACTCAGACGTGCACCGTCGACCTCTTGAGTTCTTAGAAGGCGATTATGTATTTCTCAAAGTCTAGCCAATGCAAGGAGTCACCAGATTTTGAGCAAAATGGAAGCTAAGTCCGAGATTCGTCGACCCGTTCGAAATACTCAAGCGAGTCACCCCAGTCGCATATCAGATTGCCCTGCCACCGTCATTATTAGAGGTGTACGATATCTTCCACGTTTTATAACTTGGTAAGTACGTGTACGATACGAGTCATGTGGTAGATTTTGGTCAGCTAGACTTGAAGGCGGACTTGTCATGTGTCGAACAAACTGTACAAATCTTGGATCGAAAGGAGAAGCTGCTTCGAAGTCGTTCGGTTTCACTCTTTCACGTGCTTTGGAGAAATTATTCAGTCGAAGAGTCAACGTGGGAGCTTGAGTCTGAGATTAAGGAAAAGTTTTCTTCATTATTTCATAGTGGAAGGTTCTATTCCTAAGTTTTGACGACAAAACTTCTTATTAGTTTGTAAGGATGTAGTACCCCGTTCCCCCTATTCGAGGAGCACGGCTTAGAAATAGTTTCAGTATCATTCGATCGGGAGAGATTGAATCAAGATCCTTTCCTCGTTATGGATTGGCTTCTTCGAACTCGATTCCCATATTCAGTGGACAGTGTCCCAAGGACGAACTTAGCGGCAGAGTCAAGAGGGATCTCTCTGCTGTAAGTTTTCTTGTCTAGTTTTTGATGTCATATTTTTTCTTTCGTGCTTTCGAGTTGGTTTTCGAGTTTGTATTTTTTTTAACAATTTCGATGATTTCATTATTTTCGTTCGTTGAACTTCGCTTTCGTATTGATTTTGGGTAAAGAGAAGAAGAGGTATTGATCGTCTGTTCGTAGCAATGAAGGTGATAGTTTAGTAGGCGACGTGCGAGCGGAGTCTTGAAGCACCTCTTTCCTTTCCTCTTCCTACCAACTTGTGAGTGGCTACCATCTCGATTAGCTAGCTTTACTTCCAAGTCTTCACACCTATATTCCAATCAAATGATATCATAATAATTAAAATATATCAAGATAGGATGGAATACTTTATGCTTGTCAAATCAACTTGTGAACGATTTACACTGTTGTATGCTAGTTCGCTTAGATTTTTCTTTCATTGTGTTTAAATTTTAGTTAGAACATATTCTTCTATTATTGTTCTTTGTATAGAACACACTTTACTATGCAATAAACTGAATAAGAAGACTATGTAAATGAGATCATGCTATGTAACTTGTCTCGTGCTTGTATTGCCTTGAACTACTTCATTTGATAACTTAGTTTTAGACGACGCATGGTACCGTACAACCTGTGCACAAGGATTCATGATTCCTGCGAACGGTCGCTGGGGCACTAGCACCGTTCCGATCCGGACGGAACTTCGTGATAGTCTCGTATTCGGACAGGATGGCATGTAACGCTTTGTGTTCCTTTCGTTGCATCTCATTCTCGCCCAAAACTAAATTTTCCACTATGGCATCATGCCAGTGACCCCACATATATTTAAACTGTGCAAGCTAACTATGTCTTCGTGGTAGGGAAGGTCATGGTAAGTGTTGTGCAGGTGGTTCAGACGGGCAGGTAAAAGTCACTGAACGGAGGCATATTTATTTCAGTAAATTTTCATATATATTACATGCTTGTAACTTGAACTAAGGCAAGATAGAAAGACCACATAATAACTTGCATGCTTCACATAAATACCGCATTGATTGGTATAGTTGGGTTAGCCCGCCTTCACCAGTGCATTTTGTTGTGGTTCGGCCAAGATGCCTACTTCCACGGACGAGAGTGATTCAATTCCACTATGAAGAAGAAAAAGAATTATAATTGCTCTCAACACTTCTCCCCTTGCTCTCAAGAACTCTCTACAAAAAGTTCTCTCAAAACTTTTATGTCGAACTTATTCAATATTTTTTTTGCTCTCTTATGTCGAACTTATTCAACAATCATTGAGCACAATTTAATATATCTCAAGGAGACAGCTTTGGCCCCTTTATATAGCAAATCATATGTTTGTACATGAAAATCCAACATTATGTAGGAATAGGAATCCAATATTATTCTTCAAAGATATGGTCAAATCCAACATTATGTAAGAATATGAATCCAATCTTATTCTTCAAAGATGTGGTCAAAGGTCAAAGTCAATCTTCTTCAAAGATATGGTCAAATGGTAAAAGTCAATCTTTTTCGAAGATATGGTCAAATATATTAGTCAATCTCCTTCAAAGATATGGTCAAATATATTTTTCTTTAGTGCAGAATAATATCTTTATTACTAAACATTTATATATAGCTAGTAATTTGCACGTGCATTGCAAGAAAAAAAATTGTTGAAAAAATTTAAATTTGTCATAAATATTATTGTCCCGTAGAATAAAACCCGTCCAACTAAGGAAAATGCCTTCCACCTTATTCATATGAGTTAGAGGTATTTGACTATAATTAGCAATATTAGATAATTAAACAATTAGTTAGAATTTATTTATTTATTTTAATTTTTAATTACGTAAGAATATACATACGACTTAGATGGCTAGCCCTTTTGAAACATCTTTATAAAACTACTTATGTATAGTTGTGTAATATTTACATGGCTAATTTGCAACTAAATTAATATCGGCAACTAAATATATTCAACTATTTTTATTAGCAATTACACATGCCTTAAATATGGCTATAAAATGAAAACAAATATCCCTACAACAAAATAGGAGTGTCCTTGCTATACCACCACAAATACCTACCTAAAAGTATTAGTATATACCAGATCATACTAGAAAGCTACAGGGAGCTGTTCAAGGATATGGTTGGTGTGTAGGGGCGGACAAGTGAATGCAGATTTAAGACAATTAGGTGGGCTTTAGATGTTGGCCATGGAATTTTGTTGCAGCAGGATACTTCCAAATGAAATAATCTCATATTGTTCACTCTCTATTGGGTCCTCCACTTGCCTGATAGATAACATGCATCCTAAAGGAATTTTGGATATGATTGTTTCCTTTCTGCTGTTAACTGGATACCATTGTTTTTCCAGTTCGACTACACAAACTCAAATAGAAACCGACAATAGAGACCTACAATCAGTGTTTTAAAAATTTGAGCAGAGATCAATTCGGCCAAAGTACTGAATCGGGTTAAATCGGTTCAACCAGTTGGTTCAACCACTGGATTAATCTAAGTGGTCCAAGTTTAATTCCTAATGGATAATGATTTTTATAAAAATATTTATTTACAATTGGATTTTGAAAAAACAGTGGTCAACATTGAACCGGATCGAAAAAATGACCAGTGAACGGGCCGGTCCAGTCCGGTTTTTAAAACACTGCTTACAATCATGTCATGACACGTGTACAATTTTTTCTATTTATATAAGTTACTAATCAAACGGTTGCTAATGATTGAATTTTAAAAATTAAGAACTCATGGGATAGTTGTTGTTTTTCTAAAGCACTTTACATAGATCTCTCTTCCCTATACTCTTTGCATGCAGTTACTAAACAGCTGAAATATATTCGTATACCTGCATTGACTTCCATGTAACAATTACCCAAAATTAATTAGATTCATAATATATATATATATATATATATATATATTGTGTAAGATTTGTTGTTTGCATTACTGAGAATGTAGGTCCGAGTTACTGAAAGAGTCTCCATGTATATGGGTTTATTATAACAGTCACTTGATCAGAAAGAAACAGTCAAATAGTGTTCAAAAATGCAATCACATCAGTAAAACCAATTTTTTTTTTCTCATTTCATATTAAGCTCAGTCGACGGAGATATCATGTTATGGACTACTGGCACCAATATCGTTCCCCATTTAAATTTGAATTCACGCTCACTTTTCCCTTTCTAATGTTACCAAGAGACCACCAATGGAATAAGTAACCAATATTGAAAAAGCCTTGATCATGATAACTTGGATAGTGGAAAAATTAATTTTAGAAATGAAAGGTCGATTGAAAAAGAAGGCAGATGCAAGGATCAAGACATCCTGACAAAAGAATAAGGGACAGAGACTTGGTCACAATGTGATGGTAGTACTAGTGGCTAGTAGAAAGTTTAGATCAGTATGGTAGTTAAAGTGAGTTTAGATCAGTGTTCATTACATGGTTTGTACTTCTGTTTATGTATTTTAGCTGATTATTATTTCCAGATTGAGGGATTGTGACCCATTTTTAACAATTATTTTTTTGTTTTTGTTTTTTGTTTGTTTGAAACTAGGCTGGAGGAAAAGGATACTCATCATCATCTTCATCATCATCTTCTTCTTCTTCTTTTTCTTCATCTTATTATTATTATTATTATTATTATTATTAGTATTATTAGAAATAAATTGCTTCTACTTCAATATTATCGCTATCGGGTCCATCATCTTGTTTAGTGGTTTTCAGATGCTGATATATCCATGGTAATTGGTACCAATTAGATTAGTTTGATAGTACTGATTGCAATTGTGACATTGTAACCATGCACTAGTCTCTTTCCCATGAACTGTAGTACATGGCGTTAATACCAAATATGATCTGAATGATGCAGAGGACTTATATAAATTGTTTCATCTTAATCCAATCAATTTTAAACCAGAAATTAAGAGTCAAATTAATAACTAAACAAGCGAGCTTGCTGTGATTCACTTGTGTGTTGAAATCTTCCATTCTAAGGAACTCCTAAATTTTTAGTTCATCCAATATCTTTCTTAAGATTAATTAAATTTAGGATTATATTCATTCTCCTATATGAATATAGATCTATTTTTCATATATATATATATATATATATATATATATTTTTATTGTTATATTATTATTTTTAATCATTCATTAATAAAATTAATATGAATGATTTTTTTTATCGCATCAGAGTTTAGAATTTTTCAATCCTTGAATTATTCAGAAAGATTTTATTTCATCGTCATCTACATATCATCGTCTCCAAACATTATCGACAATTTTTGTGTCACATCACAGTGCCATCATCGCCGTCCATAATCATCTTCTTCATCATTATTCCAGCCGGAAGTTTCTTTTCGGTCAAGTTCAGAATATAATCAAAACTTCTGTCCATTCATGAAAAAGAAACCACCAACCAAATTTGCCACAGAAGCCGCTACAACCAACCACCAAAGCCACGTTGTTAATCTTTGCTGCCAGAGGTCTAATACTTGTAGCCAATAGTTATTAACAAAGCTTCTGTGGCTTTATTATAGCACTAAAGTAACAAAGAAGAGAAACGAGTGATTGCTTTATTATATGCACAAAGGAAGTTCCTGTCAACTTCTGTTCTACATTGAAGAACAAAAGCAATAGAGTGTCAATAATCTTTTGGGCTTCCAACTGATTTTATTTGAAAAAAAAAGTCCACGCCAAACAATATATATATATATATATATATATATATATATATATATATATATATATATATATATATATATATATACACACACACGTAGTTTTCAGATTTCTTTCCTTCTTCCAATTTCGAGAAGACTCGTGCTCCCACATCCAGAACTTCTTGTCAACCTCAATGTATGTTGGTGTTTTCCACTTTGCTTTGAAAGTTTTAGTTCCACGTTGAAAAACCACCGATGTGTATATCTCAATATAATGATATGCTTAGTATCGATAAATGCACATGGGGTGTTGGTATATGTGGATTGACTTTCTTAGAGGGATTAAGTGTGAACCCCTTTATGACAATAAAAAATTTTGTCACCACATGTGGGAAAGTTTCCTTTAGGAGATAAGTCTCGTAGGGACTTAGCGAATTGGACTCGGACTCAGGCTCAAGGGCGCAAAGTGGCACTTTGTTGGCACACTTTGCACTTGGCAAGTCAGCATCGTCGCATCACGCTCATGTGCTCCTTTCATGCGCGAGTTGCATGCACGGTTGCTAGCTCGATCGCTTTGCGAGCGTTCCTTTTATGCGCGAGTTGCAAGCACGGTTGCTAGCTTGGTCGCTTTGCGTCGAGTCGCCATGTGGCCAGATGCGCATGCGGCTAGGTGCCCATGCGGCTAGGAGCCTAAGCGGCCTGGTGTCATATGCGGCCTAGTGCCCATGCGGCCAGGAGCGCATGCGGCTAGATGCCCATGCCACCAGGAGCACAAGCGGCCTGGTGTAGTGCCCCGTTCCCCCTGTTCGGGAAGCGCGGCTAAGAAATACTTGGTATCGTTCGATCGGGACAGATTGAATAAAGATTCTTTCCTCATTATGGATTGGTTTCTTCGGAATCAGGTCCCACATTCAACAGATCGTGCCTCAAGGAAGGACTCGGCGGCAGAGTCGAGAGAGGTCTTTCCATTGCGTTGGTTTTTTTGCCCGTTTTTGATGCCGCTTGGTTGCTTTCTTGTTGGTTTTGTGATTTGCCTTTTCTTGAATGGTTTCGATAGATTTCATTGCCTTTGTTCTTAGGATCTCGTATTTCGTATCGAACCTGTAATGCCCCGCAACCGTACGGTGCGTTACGCTGAGTCAGAATGAATGAGGCAATAGCTGGTTACATTTTGCTTTGTTGGATTTGGGAACGAGTATTGATTTGAGTTGGTTTCATGTGCATATTGCTAGCGGAGTTCGATAAAAATTAGGTGTTCGTTCAGAGCAGTACTGAGATAGCTGGATTAGAGCGATAATGCCGTCTTCCTTGGTCCGATCGGTCGAATAATTTGGAGAGCACGGCCTGCTCGCACGATCATACCAGTTTCGAGTAGATCGTGCTTTGCATCGGACCACGGGTTCAAGGGATCGGCCGTATCGGCAGGACATGATGCTTAACGGAATCAAACTTTGTGAGTGGGCTCTGTCCCTTCTCCTCTACTCCTTCATGCCTAATTGTAAACACCCTAATTTTCAGACTAATTTTAATATTTATTTCTCCCCCAATTTATTCGGTATTTTCTGGATGAAGAACTAAGGTGATTGTGAGTTAAGGATTTTTAAATGCAGTTTATAGGTGTTACAATATTATGAAAATAATATTTTATGGTGTAAAAAGGAAAACCGGACATGTGGTATTTTTCGGTGAATTATTTGGACTCCGGAGTAGCGTTTTAAGCCTTAAAAACTATTGGAAGAGTAAACCGAACCCAAGTTGAACCAACCCTGAACCCAACCTGAACCAAACCGTTGACTGAACCGAACCCAGCATAACGGGTCGGGTCGGATCTGAGGCAAACCCGACCCGGACCCAAAAACCCAAACTGAACCCTAACTGCCGGATTCACTGTAGCCCTATTTAAACCTCCGCCTCGGCTTTTGTGCGCCGCCCCGCCGCCAGACCCTCTCTCTCTCCCTCCGCCGAGACTCCTGAACACCTCACCGTCGACGCCTCGCTCCTCCCCTTCACGCAACCCCGCTCCTTCGACCTAGAAACCGCTATCGTCTTCCATCCCCGCCGTCGACCACCCGATCGACGCCGCCGTACCCCAAATTTCACCATCTCGTCGCTGCCGCCAGGCCGCCCTTCGACCCCCTCGCTCGTCGACCCTCGACGAACGCCAGCACCAGACCTCCTCCCCTCGACTCCACCGCTCGCCGGCGCAGCCGTGTCCGCCTTTCCCTTTCCCCACAAGTCGAAAACGAGCCCGACACCGCTGAACCGCCGTGCGACTCGACAGCAGCCCCAAGCCGCTGCCAACCTCGCCGCAGCTGTCAGGATCTCCTCTCCGCCGGCCGACCAGGACGCGAGCAGCGGACTCAGACAAAGGAGCTCGATTCGGACACGGTGATCAGGACACGAGACCGCACCTCGAACACGTGGAATTCAGCGTTCACGGAGCCCTGTTCAGGTATCATTTTCTCTCGCCTCACAACTCCGTTTTAGTTTCCGTCAGTTGCTACGCGTAGACGATATGACCCTCTCGGTGCTCGTGCAACTCGCTCGGTGCATCGCATCTTGTGGTGATCGCACAACGCGATCCAAAAACAGGAAAAACAACACCATATTTCACCCCGGAACTGAGTGCGCCCCGCCAAACGGGACGACTTGGTCACGTGCGATCTTCACAGATACGTGCGCGTCGATGATACGGTCGTATGGGATTTTGCAGAAGTTGATTCGGAGGTGCGTGCACCCCGGAATCAACGAGTATCCGCGAACAACGCCCCATGTCCGACTTTTCTGGAACACGCTGTAACTTTGTGTACACACGTCGGATCGAGACGAAACTTGTGCCATCGGACTCGTAGCGATACGCTGGTCCTGTGACCCAAGTTTGGTCCGATTCTGAGGACGTTGACAAAATTACGTATCGTGGGCCCCACAAGCTCCACTTGACTGGCGATTTTGTGATCGGCTCATCGGAATCCAATTCTGGAAGTTCCGTTGGGTTAGTATCATCGTTCCTGACCTGTTGACACTAAGTTTTGCGAATTTGGAGACCTTTGACCCTGACCCGCTTTTTGGTGCAAAGTGGCCCACATGTGGACCCCGCTTTGGTCCAGAAATGACCTTTTTGCCCCTGTGTCCAAATTGGACGTAAGGACAGGGATTTCTAGCTATTGGATATCTTCTGAGACTGTTGGTGATGTTTATAACAGCTTTTGGAGGAGTACCCACAGGATTCACTGATACCGGGACGACTGTTGATATTCAAACATCAAGCAAGTGTACCTTGCCAAACTCTGCAGTATTGTTATATATTTTCTTTGCTTCATTATATTGCTGTGCATGCTTAACCTAGGACCGTGTGACGTACTTAGCGTCCGATTATCAGTCGGGTGCCAACACTGTGCGCGGTGTTGGGTACGGTCAGCTAGAGATGGGCATACGTGACACTTTATATTCTCGTACTGGTTTTACCAAGTACACTTCGACCCAGGACACTTGACACTACTCATGAGACAGGATTTTCCCGAGATATTCGTGGTGATTCTGCATGGGATACAGGACATGGACATTATGTTATTAGATATAGTTTGACTAGTTGCATTAGCTATGATCCTGCTTGACATGGACATGAGACGTTGTGGTCATGATATGTGTGGTTACATTGGGTAGGGAGAGACACACAGGCTACAGGCTGTTCCATATATATATACATCCACTATTATTGAGAGGTCGTAGACTCTCGGAGCAGAGCTAGACCCACTACCGGTTATTACCACTACCGGCTCCCCAACACAGAGCTTGTAGTGGCCCAGCCTGAGTACTCGTGCTGCTCTCACTTGCATTTTTCACTTAGATGGTTACTTACTTGCCCTATTTATTCTATTTATTTTCTGTACTGCATATATTTTGGCATGAGCTTTCTTGTACCTTGCTATGTCCCCTGAGGACCTGGATCCGGATTATGTCCCCAGGATTTGAGGACGAGTTCTATCCCGAGGTATACGGGACCGGAGCAGGAGCTGATCCAGGAGCTGTACCGCCATCCGAGGACGTGGTGTTAGCCGAGGACTTCTCCTGAGCATCCATGTTTCATGCTCAGTATTTATTAGTTATTTCAGTCATTTATTTTCTGGTCTGTTGAACCATTGTATCAGATATTTATCGGGTTGTTCCCCGAAGCACTTTGTTGAGATTAGCTGTTGATTTACATTCCTTATTTATTCTGTGGATCATATTTTATATCTTGTTTGGATGAGATTAGTTGTACCATGATTGTCGTAGACTTGTTATATTACAGCTTAAGTATGCCCTGGTGGATCCATTAAATTTGGTTGTCCATCGGTGCGTACTGCTGGCCATTATCACGCGTCCGGTCCCACAGTTTTTGGGACTGGGGCGTGACATGGTTTTTGTGGTGGCCCATGTAGGTCTACGACTAAATCGTTCGGTTTCAACTTAGGGACCGAACCTGCCTGCCCTAAGGATAGAATAAGTATAGGATCTCATCCATTATTTAAACCATTATTGAACTCTATACCGAACTCGAAAATGTCACTTGATTTGTATCCTGTTTGATTCCTCTAAGCGTTCTTACAGTTTACCTTTCTATTGCAGAGTAATGGATCCCAGGAACGGAGATAAAATTCCTTTGGACACGCCACACGACGCTGTGGTTACTGATATAGACGGAGTGACTCCAGGGAATGGAGGACAAGCATCACAGAACCATCAAACCGGTCAGCCTAATCCAAGGTTCCGGAGAAATGATATCCCACCTCCACCACAGTTCACTCCCCAGATGCCAGTTTTTCCGCCAAGACAAGCCATGGACGGGCAACAGATATTCCAGATGATGTATGCCATGATGCAGGCCCAGCAGCAGATTCAGCAAGAGACCCATCGCCAGGAGGCAGAGTATCTGAGGACCAGCCTGGTATCCGCATTAGAGCAGGCAAATCCACCAACGAGGAGAACAGCGACGGGATCTATCACCGATTTCCGTCATCTCAAGCCTCGTATATTTTCTGGTAAAGAGGGGCCAATAGAAGTTCATGAATGGCTCACAAACATTCAGCATCAGTTGGAAGCCGCTGAACTTCCAAGAGAGAAGTGGATGACTGCAGTCAGAATGCAGTTAACTGAAAATGCACATCACTGGTGGTTAGCAGAGGAAAGGAGGCTCGGACAGGACCGGGTCACATGGGAAGAGTTCTCCAGACTCTTCCAAGAGATGTACATTCCAGCAGTTGCACGATCAGAGCTCAGAGACAAGTTCAACCGTCTCATCCAAGGCAGTATGACAGTGGAAGAATACAATGCGGAGTTTATTCGCCTCAGTCGCTTTGCTCCAACATTGATCTCGACAGAGAAAGAGAAAGCTGAAAAGTTCTTTGATGGACTAAAGTTTGAGCTTCAGAGATTGATTGGCTCGGTCGCACCTACATCTTATACTGAGGTCCTTGCAGCAGCACGACGCATGGAGCGCGTCACTAGAAAGGAGTCGAACCTGAAGAGGCCTATCACCTCGGCACCATCCAGGACAACACATGGGGATTCAGTAAAACGAACCCAGAGGAGTATGCCAGAGAGGACAGCACAAAGGGACAGACCTCTTCCTACTTGTCACCACTGCGGCAAAGTAGGACACATTGAGAAAGAATACAGGCGTAAGTTGGGACTATGTCTGAGCTGCGGATCCAACCAGCACTTTTCTAGGGACTGTTCTGAACGCAGAGACGGAGCACCGAGACTAGCTTTACCTGCACCACGACCAGCTACAGGAGCAGTAGGAGCACAGCAGACAAGAGCTGGAGGAGTCAGACCACCAGCTACAGGGGGCTACCAGCAGAGACCACCACTGGCACAACAGGCGGCCCTATTTCAGCAGCAGCAACAGAGGGGTCCAGCTCAGGGAAGAGGCCAGACATTCACATTAGCTGTTGAGCAGAAAGCTACTGCGGGCGAGGTCATTGTAGGTACTATCTTAGTAGCTTCATTACCAGCTGTAGCATTATTTGATTCTGGAGCATCGCATTCATTTATAGCAGCTAGCTTTGTAGCCACCCATAGAGTAGCTACCGCACCCCTTCCGAAGATGAAGAGAATTCTTACGGGAGGTGGAATTATTCCGGTTAGTGACGTCTGTAGATTATGTTCTGTAGTAGTTTGTGGGAGAGAGATGCGAGCCCAATTTCTGATATTTTCTATGTCTGACTATGATATTGTACTTGGTATGGACTGGTTAAGTCAGTATCATGCGACTCTTGATTGTCGACTTAGAAAGGTTATATTTAGACCGCCTGGACATCCAGAATTCGAGTTTCTTCGAGGAGCAGTAGAGTAAGGAGTTCAGCCTACTCTTAGGGTACTATCTGTAGAAGGGGAGACAGGTTACCCAAGAGTCATATCTGAGTTTGTGGATGTATTCTCCGATGATCTTCCAGGGTTACCACCTGATCAGGAAATAGAATTCACAATAGACTTAACTCCAGGAGCAGAGCCTATCACTTCATCAGTATATCGGCTAGCACCTAAGGAGTTAGTGGAGTTGAAAGAACAGGTTGACGACCTTCTGGAGAAAGGTTTCATTCAGCCCAGTGTTTCACCTTGGGGAGCACCCATATTATTTGTGCCGAAGAAGGATGGAACAGTACGGTTATGCATTGACTACAGGGCACTAAATGCGGTAACCATCAAGAACAGGTATCCCTTGCCACGCATTGATGACCTATTTGATCAATTGAGTGGTGCAAGGGTATTTTCGAAGATTGACCTTCGATCCGGCTATCATCAGATCAAAGTAAGGAGGGAAGACATCCCGAAGACAGCTTTCAGGACCAAGTATGGACATTATGAGTTCTTGGTGATGCCGTTTGGTTTAACCAACGCGCCAGCAGTGTTTATGAGTTTGATTAACAGAGTCTTTCATCAGTTCTTGGATAAATTCGTGGTGGTGTTCATTGATGACATTCTCATATATTCCAAGAGCCATGAAGAGCACGAGGAGCATCTCAGAATCGTGTTAGAGACCTTGAGACAGGAGAAGTTATATGCCAAACTCAGTAAGTGTGAGTTCTGTATAGACAAAGTACCTTTCTTGGGACATATCATCTCAGGGGAAGGACTTTTAGTGGTTCCAGAGAAAATTGCGGCGATAGAGACTTGGCCTACACCCACAACAGTTGCAGAGGTGAGAAGTTTTCTCGGACTCGCAGGATATTACCGAAGGTTTGTAGAAAATTTCTCAAGGATTGCAGAACCGATGACAAAGCTGACACGTAAAGACCAGAAGTTTATATGGACAGAAGACTGCCAGAAGGCCTTCGAAGAGTTGAAGAGTAGATTAACAACAACACCTGTCTTGACTCTTCCTTCAGGGTCAAGAGAGTTTGTTGTTTACAGTGATGCATCGGGTAGTGGACTGGGATGTGTTTTGATGCAACATGGCAAATTCATTGCTTATGCGTCGAGACAGTTGAAGGTTCACGAGAAAAACTACCCAACACACGATCTGGAGTTAGCAGCAGTTATATTTGCATTGAAGATTTGGAGGAATTACCTTTATGGGGAGAAAGTGGACATCTTTACAGATCACAAAAGTATGAAGTATATATATACTCAGAAGGAGCTTAACATGAGGCAGAGGCATTGGCTTGAATTGATGGTAGATTTTGACATCGAACTGCAGTATCATCCGGGGAAGGCGAACGTCGTCGCAGACGCACTAAGCAGGAAGCCTACGGCTTATTTCTTGACGATGCAGCCCAAGTTATTGAGAGATCTACAGGAGCTTCAGATAGAGGTTGTATTACCAAGACAGACAGGCTTGATGGCTAATCTTGAAATTAAGTCATTACTCGTGGAGAAGATTAAGGAGGCATTGCCCGCCGATGCTAGATTTAGAAGACTCAAAGAGAGGACAGAAGCAGGCCTACAGACAGGACTTCGCATACACGAAGATGGGACATTGAGGTTTGGAAATCGCCTGTATGTTCCAAATGGAGTATTGAGACAAGAGTTAATGATGGAAGCACATAGCTCTTTGTATTCTGTCCACCCAGGAGGAACCAAGATGTACCGAGACTTAAGACAGTATTACTGGTGGCATGGAATGAAAAGAGAGATTGCAAGATTTGTGGCCAAATGCTTAGTCTGCCAGCAAGTGAAGGCCGAGCATCAGAGCACTGCAGGTATGTTACAGCCGCTTCCTATACCGGAATGGAAGTGGGAGCATATCACGATGGATTTTGTCACAGGATTTCCGAGGAGCCCCAGCGGAAGAGACGCAGTATGGGTTATTGTGGATCGACTCACTAAATTGGCATACTTCTTGCCATTTAGAGTTGGACAGTCCACAGAGGTACTAGCCAACATGTATATGCGACAAATTGTCAAATTATATGGAGTGCCTGTTAGTATTGTATCGGATCAAGATTCGAGATTTACCTCTCATTTCTGGAGAAGCATGCAAGAGAGTCTGGGCACCAGACTCAAATTCAGCATGGCTTACCACCCGCAGACAGATGGCCAATCAGAGCGCACAATTCAGATCTTGGAGGATATGTTACGATAATGTATGCTGGACTTCGGAGGATCTTGGGAAGATTATTTGCACTTAGTAGAGTTCTCCTACAATAACAGTTATCAGGCCACCATTCAGATGGCACCATTCGAGGCATTATACGGAAGGAAGTGCAGATCGCTAGCTATATGTTGGAGTGATATTGGTGAACGTCAAATATTGGGTCCAGAATTGGTAATGCAGACAGTAGAAAAGGTGAAACAGATTCAGAATCATCTACGAGCAGCTCAGGACAGACAGAAGCATTGGGCAGATACACACAGGCGTCCCCTAGAGTTTAAAGAAGGAGAGCACGTATTCTTGAGGATTTCGCCCACTCGAGGTACTATCAGATTCGGAAGCAGAGGCAAGTTGAGCCCAAGGTATATTGGGCCATTCGACATTCTAGAGTGCGTTGGTGAGGTGGCATATCGTCTTGCATTACCACCATCCTTAGAGGGAGTACATGACGTATTCCACGTCTCACAGCTGCGAAGATACGTGACCGACCCAAGTCACGTAGTCGATCATTCAGAGATCGTAGTAGGCCCAAGCTTGAGATATGAAGAACAACCAATTGGCATCCTCGATGTCAGTGAGAAGATATTGCGGGGACAGACAATCAGACTGGTCCGTGTAGCTTGGAAACATCATTCTCCTGGAGAATCGACTTGGGAACGAGAAGATAGTATGCGCCAGCGTTACCCCCACCTGTTTGAGGAGGCAGTTGTAAACTAAGCAACCTTGTATTTTCATAATTCCTTCTTTAGTAGTCTATTCTTTGATTGCGAGGACGCAATCCTTTCAAGGAGGGAATATTGTAAACACCATAATTTTCAGACTAATTTTAATATTTATTTCTCACCCAATTTATTCGGTATTTTCTGGATGAAGAACTAAGGTGATTATGAGTTAAGGATTTTTAAATGCAGTTTATAGGTGTTAAAATATTATGAAAATAATATTTTATGGTGTAAAAAGGAAAACCGGACATGTGGTATTTTTTGGTAAATTATTTGGACTCCGGAGTAGCGTTTTAAGCCTTAAAAACTATTGGAAGAGTAAACCGAACCCAAGTTGAACCAACCCTAAACCCAACCTGAACCAAACCGTTGACTGAACCGAACCCAGCATAACGGGCCGGGTCGGGTCGGATCCGAGTCAAACCCGACCCGGACCCAAAAACCCAAACTGAACCCTAACTGCCGGATTCACTATAGCCCTATTTAAACCTCCGTCGCGGCTTCCGTGTGCCGCCCCGCCGCCAGACCCTCTCTCTCCCCCTCCGCCGAGACTCCTGAACACCTCGCCGTCGATGCCTCGCTCCTCCCCTTCACGCAACCTGCTCCTTCGACCTAGAAACCGCCATCGTCTTCCATCCCCGCCGTCGACCACCCGATCGACGCCGCCGTCCCCCAAATTTCACCATCTCGCCGCTGCCGCCAGGCCGCCCTTCGACCCCCTCGCTCGTCGACCCCCGACGAACGCCAGCACTAGACCTCCTCCCCTCGACTCCACCGCTCGCCGGCGCAGCCGTGTCCGCCTTTCCCTTTCCCCACACGTCAGAAACGAGCCCGACACCGCTGAACCGTCGTACAAATCGACAGCAGCCCCAAGCCGCTGCCAACCTCGCCGCAGCCGTCAGGATCTCCTCTCCGCCGGCCGACCAGGATGCGAGCAGCGGACTCAGACAAAGGAGCTCGATTCGGACACGGTGATCAGGACACGAGACCGTACCTCTAACACGTGGAATTCAGCGTTCACGAAGCCCTGTTCAGGTATAGTTTTCTCTCGCCTCACAACTCCGTTTTAGTTTCCGTCAGTTGCTACGCGTAGACGATATGACCCTCTCGGTGCTCGTGCAACTCGCTCGGTGCATCGCGTCCTGTGGTGATCGCACACCGCGATCCAAAAACAGGAAAAACAATACCCTGTTTTACCCCGGAACTGAGTGCGCCCCGCCAAACGGGATGACTTGGTCGCGTGCGATCTTCACAGATACGTGCGCATCGATGATACGGTCGTGTGGTATTTCGCAGAAGTTGATTAGGAGGTACGTGCACCCCGAAATCAACGAGTATCCGCGAACAACGTCCCGTATCTGACTTTTCTGGAACACGCTGTAACTTTGTGTACACACGTCGGATCGAGACAAAACTTACGCCATCGGACTCGTAGTGATACGCTGGTCCTGTGACCCAAGTTTGGTCCGATTCTGAGGACGTTGACAAAATCGCGTATCGTGGGCCCCACAAGCTCCACTTGACGGGCGATTTTGTGATCGGCTCATCGAAATCCAATTCTGGAAGTTTCGTTGGGTTCGTATCATCGTTCCTGACCTGTTAACACTAAGTTTGGCGAATTTAGAGACCTTTGACCCAGACCCGCTTTTCGGTGCAAAGTGGCCCACATGTGGATCCCGCTTTGGTCCGAAAATAACCTTTTTGCCCCTGTGTCCAAATTGGGCGTAAGGACAGGGATTTTTAGCTATTGAATATCTTCTGAGACTGTTGGTGATGTTTATAACAGCTTTTGGAGGAGTACCCACAGGATTCACTGATACCGGGACGACTGTTGATATTCAAACATTAGGCAAGTGTACCTTGCCAAACTCTGCAGTATTGTTATATATTTTTCTTACTTCATTATATTGCTGTGCATGCTTAACCTAGGACCGTGTGACGTACTTAGCGTCCGATTATCAGTCGGGTGCCAAAATTGTGCGCGGTATTGGGTACGGTCAGCTAGAGATGGGCATACATGACACTTTATATTCTCGTACTGGTTTTACCAAGTACACTTCGACCCAGGACACTTGACACTACTCATAAGACAGGATTTTCCTGAGATATTCGTGGTGATTCTGCATAGGATACAGGACATGGACATTATGTTATTAGATATTGTTTGACTGGTTGTATTAGTTATGATCCCGCTTGACATGGACATGAGACGTTGTGGTCATGATATGCGTGGTTACATTGGGTGGGGAGAGACGCACAGGCTACAGGCTGTTCCATATATATATACATCCACTATTATTGAGAGGTCGTAGACTCTCGGAGCAGAGCTAGACCCACTACCGGTTATTACCACTACCGGCTCCCCGACACAGAGCTTGTAGTGGCCCAGCCTGAGTACTCGTGCTGCTCTCACTTGCATTTTTCACTTAGATGGTTACTTACTTGCCCTATTTATTTCATTTATTTTCTGCACTGCATATATTTTGGCATGAGCTTTCTTGTACCTTGCTATGTCCCCTGAGGACCTGGATCCGGATTATGTCCCCAGGATTTGAGGACGAGTTCTATCCCGAGGTATACGGGACCGGAGCAGGAGCTGATCCAGGAGCTGTACCGCCATCCGAGGACGAGGTGTTAGCCGAGGACTTCTCCTGAGCATCCATGTTTCATGCTCAGTATTTATTAGTTATTTCAGTCATTTACTTTCTGGTCTGTTGAACCATTGTATCAGATATTTATCGGGTTGTTCCCCGAAGCACTTTGTTGAGATTAGCTGTTTATTTACATTCCTTATTTATTCTGTGGATCATATTTTATATCTTGTTTGGATGAGATTAGTTGTACCATGATTGTCGTAGACTTGTTATATTACAGCTTAAGTATGCCCTGGTGGATCCATTAAATTTGGTTGTCCATCGGTGCGTACTGCTGGCCATTATCACGCATCCGTTCCCACGGTTTTTGGGACTGGGGCGTGACACTAATAATATGGAACACACGTAAAGGATTGAACACTTGGACTGGGACTTGAAAATCACTACACTGAGGCGTGCATACAGTGTACGTCGTTTGCTTGGATAGGTTTGTGGCTTGAATTGGTTTTCGCGTTGGGTAGTTGGAGCTAGAGTTGGATTATATTTGGGGCAGGTGGAGAGACAATTGGAATTATGCTTGGACAGTTGGAATTATATATCTTGGTTGGAACATAGGGAATTCGGGCGAGCGAGCGTGCATCCGTGCACGAGTATCATTTGGGCGCTTTGTCAAGCAAAGCGTGCAGTTGTGGTTTGAAATCGAACAACTGCATCGGCGAGGGCATTGTGCCACTGTTGGGGCATTGTGCCATGGGATTGTTCTGAGCGACGGGTGTTACACCAATTGGAAATACTGTGTCGAGAAGCGACATTGTGCCTATGGGAATAACTTGAGATTTGTGCCTTGGGCTATATGTTGGAGAATGGTTATGGATATTTGGTTGAACGAGTCTTGGATCGCTTGGTGGGGCGAGAATGCTCGATCCTCTCGTCATACCTACTTGGTGTCTGCATGTCACGGCCAACCTGTGTTGCACGGGATTTGGTCTCCTAGAACAGGAAGGCTTCGGGGCATCAGTACCGTTCCGCAATGGGGGAGGCAATTGGTAACATGCCTCGGGTGCGGTGTCGGCGGTTTAATGCAATTCAGGCAGGTTCGCTACTTAGCGCTGTTTCGAGTAGAACCGCATTTGATCAGTCTGATCAACGTCCTTTATGGCTTGGCCAGTGACTTCATATAGATAAGAGTTGGTTTGCTTTACTTTGGTTTGGTTTGTGCTTTTGTGTAGGCGCGACCACCTTGCCTCGGCAAGAGTGTGCATATCGAGATTGGATCGTAAGGTTTGGATTGAGGATGGATTTTGAGGCTTGGGAATGGTTCGATAGTTTCTCGTGTTGCTTGGGTTTGAGTAGGACGGTTTGCATTCTAGTTTCCTTCGAGTTGGTTATATATTGCTTGTCTGTTGCCTTGAGCTGAATGCTTACATGCTTAATCTGCTTTACAGCTTTCCTTAACATGTCATACCCTATGCCATGAAATGAATCTAGGATTCAACTAGAAAAATTACCATATAACTGTTTGCATTCACTATTTTACTTAGTGTCGGCTTAGACGAGTGGGCTACCCCGCTCACTAGTACGGCTGTGTACTGACCCACGTTTGTGGGCATTATTTCAGGTACGCAAGTGTAGTGGCGCTGCTTGGATATACGGGACATAATGTATGAACGGTAAGTACCTTTGTGGGCTAGATAAAAGAGCAAGAGTATTGCATTAGCCTTTATGGCATTCTCATTGTGGCATTTTATTTGGACCCTATCGAGAGCTTCACTGCGTATACTCTGATGTGTGCTTGGTACACAATACTTGAATTTTGCTGCAACTTGGTCGTTTCGATGATAACTTTGGTGTTTGACAACATCGCCTTGTACGAGCACAACTCTATGCTCGTACGGCATCACGTCCCGATGAGAACGATTGTCCTGCGGGAGAGCTGCAACATGGTGATTCACGTTCAGTGGGGACTATTGAGCTTGCGGGAGATTGGGGTATGACATATTGGTATCAGAGCGCCTAGTTCATTTCTTCGGACTTGGTCCTTCACTTCATCACAAACTCTAAATAGCTTCCGCGTATCATTTAGCTCTTGGCTCTACTCAGTGCCGCATTGGATGTTTCATGCAATAAGTCTATATATTGCTGGTTGTGGCTGCATGTGGTGCTTCGTTATGTTGCTTTTATTAGTTTTTGTTAGTTAGCTTAGTATCGTTAGGCGTTGTTGCATTCACGCAGCAAGTTGTGTGGCGTTGTTGCATTTGTGCAGCAAGTTGAGACGTGTGTCGTTGCTTGGGCTGGCTTGGCTTGTCATTCGAGGAGTTCTGATTGCATCAGTGGATCAGTTGGTTGGCAGACGAGATTGGTTATATGGCATGTTGTGAGTAGAAGCATTAGATTAAGAAAGGATCGTTGCTCGAGTTGCTCGTGTAGTTAAAGTGTTGTATAGAAGTTTGATTTTTGGCTGGGTATATCACATAGAGCATTGGCTGAGCAAGTTTGAGTTTGGCTTGGGGATATCAGGATAGCATGGCACGAGTTTCTCGTACAACAAAAGTAAGAAAAAGTTGGGTATTGGGTTGGATTACTTGGAAGAGATCGTTGCACGGGTTGGTCGTGTAGCAAAAATATTGGACGATTTGAGAATAGCTTGAAGCATTGAGAATGGAACATAGCACAAGTTGCATAACGAGATTGATGGAAAGAGTTAGATGGTTAAAGAATTGGCTGAGTTTTGTGTCCGACTTGAGTTGGGGATGGCAGGATTACGCATAAGGGATGGTTCAAACAGATTTTGGATTAGCGCAAAGGAATCGTATTGCGAGCAGCAACTTGATTCGGTGTAGTATATGGGATACCACTTAGTGAGCAAAGCATTAAAATATTTTGGATAGACATTAATGAAAATTGCCTTAATAGACTCGGGTAACAGGAATACAAGTTGGTTGGTGCATATCGGCTGAGTTAGGAAGAATAAAAAATGGAGCAAGCGAATATTGAGTTGAGCAAGTCGAGAACGGACTTGTGCAAATGAAAGTTTCGTTGGACTTGGGTGATGGACGAGATCAGAATAACCAGATAGAAAGCCGAATATCAGAGTTCGCTTGCACGATTATGGAAGTTCTGTGGAGCATTCTTGGATGCAAAGAGAGTTGAGCATAAGGAACGAACAGTTGGGATACGCTTGAGCGAATCGATGGGCGACTCGGAGGATAGCGAGCACGGACTACGAATTTTGGAAACACATTGGAGCTGTTGGTTGAGCAATGAAACACGTATTGGTTTGGAGGGGCAATGTGATGGATTCACACGAACTTAAAGTATTTTGGATATTGGTGCTTGGGAAGTTTGACTCAGGTTTTGCGGAAGTAAAATTTGGCGAAGTGGTGCAAAATGGTAGACGGATTCTTCGGAAGACATAAACGGGCATGAGACAAGTATAGTTGATGTTGAGTCAGATTGGAAGTTTACTTGCAGTATCGAGGCAGATTGAGGCAATAATTAAAGGTAATATAGATTTAAGATTTATGTTGGAACTGATGCACGAGTCATTGAGAATGTGTGGACTAATCGGAAATAAAGAAAATCAAGATGGGCTAAGGAATGGATCGAGAGCAAGGATTGTGGCGGATGGACTTTTGAAGATAGCTAAACAAAAAATCAACATTTGAGCAAAATACTGTGCTGCTCGAGAAAGTTGGACGTGCATTGTGGAATGTGGCAAACGGATAAGAATTGGAGCAAGTCTTTGGTTTCGGAAATCATTGCAAGAGGTAGTGTATGAAGTTCTTGGATTCGAAAGTTCGTTCGGATGAAATGGTTGGATTATGGCTCGGATTTATAGAGAAGATATAGCATGGTTTATAGTAATTGTCCATCGTGATGACTTACAATTATCGAGCGTAGCTTCGGGACAGCTGACCCTAGCGACTTGACCGCCAAATCAGATATGAATATTATAGACCCATAGAATGACCCTTACAGCGGCGCATTTGGGAATGCGTCAAGGGCAGATGTTAGTAGTGTGTGTTGGAGATTGGCCTATTGACAGAGTGTTGGATTTGGGAGATCCTTGGGATAGCCTTCAGCTGAAGAAGCAGCCAGAAGATCGGAGCCATGGTGGGAATGGCCTAAGTCAATTGATGAGATTCGGAGTCGCAGATTTTTGAAGATAGCATCGCCTCTGACTCGTCGTGCCCTGAAAGGGAATGGCATTCATATGAATTGACGACTGTGAAACTAGCTTGTGAAGTTAACGCAGCGGCTCGTTCGAATCAAATCATTGTAATACTGGAAGGGACAGATGTGCCTCAGATTTACAAGATGCATCGAAACTTAGTCTGGTATACATGCTCGTACAGAAGACGAAGGTGATATCCTGTGCTTCGAGGTAGTGGAAGCAGCGCGAAGAACTAATCTATGCCCAACCTAGGAATTATGGCGAGTGTGTCCACGTTGAAATCGTGGCGACACTATCCCTTTGGCGTGGCGGCAAAATCTTCGTGGATCACATGAACCTTAATATAGATGTTCACCCAGCGAGGTATTGAGATTGAGGAAAGGTGTTGGGCTGAGATGATCTAAGAGCAAAGTTGATATTTGGGTAAGTTACCTATCTGGGGTAGTATCAGTTGCGATGATCGTTCGGTACAAGAGATAATATTTAGAGATGGTTCTTGTGTGGATTCAAAAATAGTTGGATGGATTGAGTTGGAATACGAACTAAATTGAGTCAGGTGGAAAGATCGTCGGTGAGAAATCATCATACTTGAGGATAGCGCTTGTGCGAATATGTTGAAATGATAATCAGGATTGGTTCAATTAGGAGTAAAGCGAATGCATGCCTCGAACATAAAGATACCCTAGTAACTTGTCCAAATTCGCTATCGCTAAGCTCGGCTGAAATGTATGTATTTCAGGGACGCCTTAAATATGTGCACGATCCAAAACTAAGCAATATGAGGAATTCGTATTGAGATGCAAGGAGGATGTGGGAATATAGAATTTGTGCTTTGCGTTCAGCGCAAGCGAGATGCTGAGTCAAGATCAAGAAAATGTGAGTTGCTTGGAAGCAGAGTTATGAATTTGGATTGCGGCATGCTAGTAAAGAATGGATACTAGTATGGTTTGGGGACGAACCTTATTCTAAGTGGTATGTTATGTAACACCCCACAACCGCACGGTGCGTTACGCTGAGTCGGAATGAATGAGGCAATAGCCGGTTATATTTTGATTTGTTGGATTTGGGAACGAGTATTGATTTGAGTTGGTTTCATATGAAGATTGCTAGCGGAGTTCGATGGAAATCAGGTATTCGTTCAGAGCAGTACTGAGATAGTTGGATTGGAGCGATAATGCCGTCTTCTTTAGTCTGATTGGTCGGATGATTTGGAGAGCACGGCCTGCTCACACGGTCATACCATTTTCGAGTAGATCGTGCTTTGCATCGGACCACGGGTTCAAGGGATCGGCCGTATCGGCAGGACAGGATGCTTAACGGAATCAAACTTTGTGAGTGGGCTATGTCCCTTCTCCTCTACTCCTTCATGCCTAATAATATGGAACACACGTAAAGGCTTGAACACTTGGACTGGGACTTGGAAATCACTATATTGAGGCGTGCATAGAGTGTACGTCGTTTGCTTGGATAGGTTTGTGGCTTGAATTGGTTTTTGCGTTGGGTAGTTGGAGCTACAGTTGGATTATATTTGGGAAAGTTTGAGAGACAATTGGAATTATGCTTGGACAGTTTGTAAAAGCCCTAATTTTATAAACCGTATTAATTATTTAATTAATTATTTAATTTTATTATAGTATTTATAGCTAATTAGAAGAAATAGAATTTATAAAAATTTTATTTTAGGTGATTGTGCATTTAGAGTTTTTATGGAGCAACCGTAATTTTTCCTAAATTATTTACATGTAGGAGACCCTGTGGACAGCTGATCGATTTATTGTATGCACCAATATAAATTCTAGAATTATATATATATATATATATATATATATATATATATATATATATATAAAGTTTATTAAAAGAAATTAGAAATGAAATAGAAATAGAATAAGAAAGAATAAAAGAAAAAGAAAAAGAAAACCTTAAAACAAAAAAATCCCTTAACTAAGCCATTCTCCCAACAAGCCTGCAGCAAAACCCACGTTCCTGTAACTAAATCCTTAAGTCCCTAAGTAAAACCCAGCAACCCCAAACCCCTTTGTAAGCATCAGCAGCAGCGGCTGCATTCCCAGACCTGCGAGCATATATGACACCGACCCCGCTATATATCTATATATATATATGAACTCTCTCGTAAACCCTAACGCCTCTATCATCTCTCATCTTCCCTCGACTCTGAGCGCCACAGACCGCCGCCTGGACCGCCTGAGCAGACCGCCGGCCACCTCCGCGACCGCGCGACCGCGTACTCCGTCGCGACAGGAATTCGCTGCAAAGTACCCTACTTTCTGTGCTGATTCCAGCCTCCTCGCTCAACCAAACTCGACCCCGTCTTCACCGGTATGTTCATGACCTATCTCTCTCCCATCCCTGTGTATTAGTTTACTTCGAACAGTACGAAAACCGAGGCAAAGTTGGCAAAAAATGATAACTTTAAGATCGCAGAAAACTGCGGTAACCACCCATGTTTAAGGACTCGTATCTCCCACCACAGAGATCCGAATTTAGTTTTTCTGTTTGCTATGCGAAGACCACCTAACCTAGATTATTTCCTGTCAATTATATTATTTTATTTGATGTTGTATGCTGAATATAATTAGGTTAAAAATTACTAAAAACTCGTTTTTCCAACTTTCAAAATTTACGATACGGAGCGCGCTCCGCCAAACGGGACCGCCCCGTCGCATACCAAGTACACCAAAAGGCGCGCATGGTATACCCAGACTTGTGGGCTTTTACGAAAACTGGTTCGGATGCGTGTGCGTGTCAAAATCAGCCCGTATCCGCGAAAAGGTCCCGTGTCGCAACTTTTGTAAAACTTTACACTATTTAGTGTACGCTCGTCAGAACGCGACGAAACTTACGCCATTGGATTCTTGGTATCACGCTGGTCCTGTGACCCAAGTTTCACGTGATTCTGAGACAGTTGACCAAGCCGCCTATTTGTGGGCCCTACGGTTGACTTGTTGGGCAAAGTTGTATTTGGCTCACCGGAATCCAAAATTGGGCATACCGTTGAGTTCGTATTAATGTTTAGAATTAGTTTAACCTATAAATTTGCCCTATTTAGTGACCTTTACCCCTGGCACGCTTTTCGGTGCAAAGTGGGCCACATATGGACCTTGCTTTGACCCAATATTATCGTTTTGCCTATGTGTCCAAATTGGACGAAAGGGTAGTATTTTTTAGCTATCTCACTTATTCTGGGAACGTTGGTGATATTTATTTCAGCATCCGGAGATGTTCATTCTGAGGCTGTAGCTTCTGATCCTGTGTGCTTGACTCCTAGACGTTACACTTTGCAGCTTTCTTACCAGGCAAGATACCTTGCCAAATTTCTTACAGTACTTTACATGCTTATTATATTTCTGTATATTCATTGTATGTGTATTTTCTTTCAGTCATAAGTATATATATATATATATATATATATATATATATATATATATATATATATATATATATATATATATATATATATATATATGTTGACACACACTTGACACATAGTATCATGGGAGGGGAGGACAATCAGTAGGCGTATGGGCTACAACCACTCTGGTAAACCATAGTATCTAGCATGCACTACGGTAGTGTGTCGCGCTGGTCGCTACCCTCGCGGTATGTCAATTTCTGGAGTCTCGTTGGTCGCTACCCCCGGGGTATGTCAATTTCTGATGTCCCTGACGTGTGTGTGAGTTGTGAGATTTAGATCTAGTAGCCTACCCATACCCATACGTCAAAAAGTTATCCTCATTATGCATTCATATAGATTGTCTTGTACAACGTACTTACATATTTTCTACCTATTATGCATGTTTACTGTATTCAAATTGGCATACTTCTATGTATCTTGTTACGTCCCTCTGAGGACCTGGTCCTTTTCCAGGTGTAGATGTTCATAACTATTCGCAGGACCACGAATAAGGACTTACTACTTATCTCTTCCGAGGAGGTCTTACCTTCTTAGCATCTTTGATTATCTCTAGCGATGGATCGCTTCGCTGATACCTTTATATCATCATCTTATTTATATTAGAGATTTACCCTTCTCTCTCATTTTAGTATTGATATAGTCATTGGTAGTAGATTTGTCTCCACCCGACCATTATTTTGGATTATTCAGACTCATTATTCTAGTTTAGTTATTTCTTTTCTATGACTTGTTGTGTGGATAAGATTAGTACATCTGTGACTTGTGACACTATATATATACCACGTGTGAGTTAATATTCATATTATAGGGTACGTATGTATTATGGTATCCATATATTAGAGTTGCCATATACATACGGCTACATGCTTACGTGTTCCTAATCCTACGTATTTTGGGACCGGGGTGTGACACAGTTGGAATTATATATCTTGGTTGGAACATCGGGAATTCGGGCGAGCGAGCGTGCATCCGTGCACGAGTATCATTTGGGCGCTTTGTCAAGCAAAGCGTGCAGTTGTGGTTCGAAACCGAACAACTGCATCGACGAGGGCATTGTGCCACTGTTGCAGCATTGTGCCATGGGATTGTTCTGAGCGAGGGGTGTTGCATCAATTGAAAATACTGTGTCGAGAAGCGGCATTGTGCCTAAGGGAATAACTTGAGATTTGTGCCTTGGGATATATGTTGGAGAATGGTTATGGATATTTGGTTAGATTTTGGTTGAATGAGTCTAGGATCGCTTGGTGGGGCGAGAATGCTCGATCCTCTCGTCACACCTACTTGGTGTCTGCATGTCATGGACAACCTGTGTTGTACGGGGTTTGGTCTCCTCGAACGGGAAGGCTTGGGGGTACCGGGACCGTTCGGCCATGGGGAAGACAATTGGTAACGTGCCTCGGGCGCGGTGTCGGCGGTTTAATGCGATTCATGCAGGTTCGCTACTTAGCGCTGTTTTGAGTAGAACCGCATTTGATCAGTCCGATCAACGTCCTTTATGGCTTCGCCAGTGACTTCATATAAATAAGATTTGGTTTGCTTTACTTTGGTTTGGTTTATGCTTTCGTGTAGGCGCGGCCACCTTGCCTTGGCAAGAGTGTGAATATCGAGATTGGATTGTAAGGTTTGGATTGAGGATGGATTTTGAGGCTTGGGAATTGTTCGATAGTTTCTCGTGTTGCTTGGGTTTGAGTAGGACGGTTTGTATGCTAGTTTCCTTCGAGTTGGTTATATATTGCTTGTCTATTGGCTTGAGCTGAATGCTTGCATGCTTAATCTGCTTTACAGCTTTTCTTAACATGTTATACCCTATGCCATGAAATGAATCTAGGATTCAACTAGAAAGATACCATATAACTGTTTCATTCACTATTTTACTTAGTGTCGGCTTAGACGAGTGGGTTATCCTGCTCACTAGTACGGCTGTATACTGACCCACGTTTGTAGGCATTATTTCAGGTATGCAGGTGTAGTGGCGCTGCTTGGATATACGGGACATAATATATGAACGGTAAGTACCTTGTGGGCTAGAGAAAAGAGCAAGAGTATTGCATCAGCCTTTGTGGCATTCTCATTGTGGCATTTCATTTGGACCCTATCGAGAGCTTTGTTGTGTATACTCTAATGTGTGCTTGGTACACAATACTTGACTTTCGCTGCAACTTGGTCGTTTTGATGATAAATTTGGTGTTTCACAATATCGCCTTGTACGAGCGCAACTCCAGGCTCGTACGACATCACGTCCCAATGAGAACGATTGTCCTGCGGGAGAGCTGCAACGTGGTGATTCACATTCAGCGGGGACTATTAACCTTGCAGGAGATTGGGGCATGACAGAACCCATGGAGACTGAAGCAGGAGATATTGATCATCTGTTGGTGCGTGCAGGTGATCGTGTAGGCGACGCGCGAGCGGAGTCTTGAAGATATCGCCTTCTCTCTCCCAGTTCACCAATTTGTGAGTGGCTTTCTTTCGATTAGCGCCCTTCTCCTAAGTCTTCGTTCATAATAAATTGACTCATTTGTACATCCCGATCAAAACGATACCAAAACAATAAAATTGAGTCAGAAAAAAGAAAAAGTAAACTTGAAACACTTATAATGCTTGTAGCATAGAATTCTATGCGATCACATTGATGCGTGCATGTCCGTTATACATATAAGATATTTTATGTTCAGTTATAGTTAGAACTTATTCATCTATGACTACTCAATGGATAGTACATAACTTGTGAAATGATCATAACAGCCAGTAGACTATGCCATCGCATTGTGCTAAAGCAGTTTCATTCTTATTGATGTTTGAAATACTTCGTATGTTAACTTAGTGTTCAGATCGTCAATGGTCATGGATAATCTTGTGCAAAAGGGTCTTGGTTCCTACGAACGATCGTCGGGGCACCGGGGCCGATTCGTCCTGGGCAAAAAATCAGTTAGTCGTGCTAGCAACTTAGCACGGGTGAGGCGAGAGTTTATAGCGGGGCTCGCTACCTGCGCTGCAAGTATCGCCATATACCCAGAGTATAATCCATGATGGCTCATTAAGATAGTAATCTTTATGTATATTTAAACTGTGCAAACTAACTATGTCTTCGTGGCAGAGAAGTTCATGGTAAGTTTTGTACAGGTGGTCCAGACGGTACAGGTAAAGTCACCGAATGGCGGCACATTTTGTTATGTCATTCCATTATATCGTATATAAAGAATTGAACTAAGACAAGATAGAAAGATCACATAATAAAAATATTGTATGTTCACATGAATATGATATTGATTTGGTATATTGGGTTAGCTCGCCTTCACCGGTACTTTTTGAAGTACTGACCCTCGTTGCAGTAGGTTCCTCGAGCCGAGGCGAAGCGGCGAGGAGATGAAGCTTTCTCCAACCCTTCCCGGATCAGTAGGCATGTTCGTGCTGTGACTTTTGGAACCCAAGTACATATTCAAGAAAGGAGCTCGCACTTTCCCTTTTGAAGATCCTAGGCGATGGTGCTGACTCGCACCCAAGTTATTTTATGCTTTTGAAATACTAGTAAACGATGTAATGTATGGATCGGCTATCTCATTTTTTGTCCAAGTTGTAAGCACGTGTGGCATCTATATTACTTTTGGGTTAAGAGTCTGTAAACAGATATTCATTATCAATAAAGAGGACTTTTCAATATCTCAAGGTGTGATATCTTATTTGCATACTCGGTTGCACTTGTTCTAACGTATATCATTATGCCTAGGCCTTGTGCACGCGCTCCTTACGCGTGCACGGCATCACACCCGGGGGACGATTATCGCTTTAGCGAAAATTGGGGCGTGACATATTGGTATCAGAGCATGGTTTCAGATCCTTTGACCTTCGTGTCAGAAAAGTTTCTTGAATGACCCAGTCCCTCCCAATTGAACCCTTGAATTCGCTTGGCCAAAATAAGATATGTTCCATACAGTGAGTCCATAATATATTTTAATACTGATACAAGTTACTTTTTCTTGAATGAACAGCCTTAGAGCCGGGTGCACAAGCGCAGATGGTGGCGCAAGTGCAAGGGAGAAGTTTTGGCACATCAAGCAGCTCAGGAAGTCCAGCTACCACACCCTCTGTGGATTCGTTTGAACGGATGATGCGCTTAATGGAAACGCACCAGAGACAAGCCAAATTATGATAGAACCAGTTCGAGTCCCGGATTGAGGCTTAATTTCTGGCACAGCAGACTCAGGTCAAAGCACGACAGAAGCAAATGGATACCTTGCAAATGATTGTGATGACGCTCGTCGCCAGCAACCATTCTGCATCAGCGGCCACCGCGGCAGTGCCAGTTATAGTTTATACCGCGGGACCTTGGGACTTTTTGGAACCTCCGCCCTCAGACGAAAAGGGCCCCATCCTACAAATATATGAGTTCAAAAAGATGTGTCATGCTACCATTAAGGGGACTGATGACCCCTCTGTGGCATTGGATTAGCTGGTTGAGTTGGAAGACCACTTCGAAGTGCTTCGCATGGACGAAACAAAGAGAGTCGCTTGCGCTCAGCTTAAGCTCCGTTTTAATGCACATGATTGGTGGAATATGCACAAATAAGCTATAATGAGTGAAGGTGGAAGGACGACTATCTCTTGGTCCGTGTTCCGAAAGGCTTTCGAGGAGGACTACTTTTCATTCGTCGTCCATCGCGAGAAGGAAGACGAATTTATACATCTGCAACAAGAAAACATGATAGTGCGGCAGTACGCCTCAGAATTCAACAGACATGCAAAATTTGCTAAATCTCATCTCTGCGATGCCGAGAGTCGAGCACGAAGGTTTAAGATAGGACTGTGACATTTTATTCGTGCCCACATCGTCGTTTCTCAGTACAGTACCATACGGTAGTCCCTAAACCTTGCCCTTTCCCTAGAGCCACAATACCCCCCAGTTCACACCGACGTTGTGCAAAATTTCAATCACAAGCGCCCTAGCAACACAGGTGGTAACAATGCGGATAAGCGCCATAATAACGACCACTCTCAGGACTCAGATCCAGGGAAGAACCAGGGGCAACCTTGTGCCTACTGCCATAAGCCAGGACACCACATCAACGAATGTCGCATTCGAAAGGGAGGATGTTTTGTTTGTGGCAAGTTTGGCCACGTCGCTCGTGATTGTCGGGATTGCCCCAACGATCCTCCTTCGTGTCGTTCCCAACAGCAGAATCGTCCATCTCAGAATCAAGGTCAAGCACCTCGAGTGAACCAGTCGACACCGCAAAATGATCTGCGCCAGGTCTATGCTTTGACTCGTGAAGAGGCGTTCGCATCAAACACAACGGTGTCAGGTATATTACTTTTTAATAATCTACCTGCTCGAGTATTATTTGATTCTGGTGCCATACATAGTTTCATTGCGACAAAATTTGCTGTCGAGAACACGTTTCCTATAACACCGGTAGGCATAAACCTTAGCGTCCGTACTCCATCGGGCGTGGATTTGCTAGCTCATTTAGTTTGTCGTGAAGGTAATATTTGTATCGGGGGAAGAAAATTATTACTAGATGCGATAGTCTTAGACATTAGGGACTACAACATCATTTTGGGGATGGATTTGCTCGACGCTTGCTCGGCTACCATTGATTGTACAGAAAAGAAAGTCATATTTCGTCTACCTAGCAAGATCGAGTTATGTTATACGTGCAGTCCTCAGTCACGAGCGTTGAATGCAGGCATGGTGATCTCTGCAATATCTTCTCAACGGATGATACATTCTGACTATGATGGGTACTTGGCGTCCGATCGAGACACACAACGAGATTACGCAAACGTTGAGTCTATTTTCGTTGTGGCAAATTTCCCTGATGAGTTTCTCGACGAGTTTCCCGGCATGTCGTCCGAACGAGAGATAGAGTTCACTATTGATACATTTCCAGAAACTCGACCAATTTCCAAGACTCTGTATGGAATAGCCCCGGTAGAACGAAAAGAGTTAAAGATTCAGTTGCAAGAATTGCTAGATCATGGGTATATTCGTTCGAGCGTGTCTCCGTAGGGTACACCTGTATTATTTGTAAAGAAAAAGGATGGCTCGATGAGGCTCTGCATCGAGTATCATGAATTGAATAAAGCCATTGTTCGAAACAAGTATTCCCTCCCAAGGATCGATGACCTCTTCGATCAACTATAAGGTGTGACGGTATTCTCAAAAATCGATCTTCGCTCGAGTTACCATCAACTCAGGATTAAACCGGACGACGTGCCAAAATCAACCTTTCGTACTCGCTACGGCCACTTTGAGTTTTTGGTAATGCCATTCGGATTAACCAATGCCCCTGCCATCTTTATGGACTTAATAAATCATATGTTCCGGCCGTATCTCGACAAGTTTGTAGTAGTGTTCATTGATGATATCTTGGTGTACTCGAAGAATGGGGAGGAACATGCAAAGCACTTGCGGACCATGCTACAGACTATTCGAGACAACAAGCTATATGCAAAACTGAGTAAGTATGAATTCTGGCTGAGTAGTGTATCTTTCCTCGGGCATATCATTTTTGCGGGAGGCATTTCAGTCGATCTAAAGAAATTTGAAGCCATCGTCGAGTGGAAGCGGCCTGCATCCGTCAGTGAGATTCAATGCTTCCTCGGGCTAGCGGGCTACTACCGGAGGTTCGTAAAGGATTTTTCTAAACTAGCATCACCTCTGATTCGTCTCACACAGAAAGGAATCGCGTTTGAGTGGTCCGCCAATTGTGAAGCCTCGTTTGAAGAGTTAAAGTATCGCCTCACCTCTGTTCCGTTACTTGCACTATCAGACGAGACCTCAAAATTCTAAATATTCAGCGACGCATTAGGTAGGGCTTGGGGTGTGTACTTATGCAGCAAGATAGGGTGATAGCCTACGCATCCAGGCAACTGAAAAAGTACGAGAAGAATTATCCTAACATGACCTGGAGCTAGGGGCAATTGTGTTCGGGCTAAAATTGTGGTAACACTACCTTTATGGAGTGGCTTGCTGAATTTATACCGATCATAAAAGTTTAAAGTTCCTATTCACCCAAACAGACCTCAACATACGATAGCGAAATTGGCTAGAATTAATAAAAGAATATGACTTGATGATTGACTACACACCTAGCAAGAAAAATGTTGTAGCAGATGCGTTGAGTCGAGTGTTTGCGGGATCCCTATCCGTTAATCGCAGGTTATAAAGGAACTTAGAGAAAATGGGCGTTGAACTCTGAATTCGATATAACGGCGCGCAAGCTGCTCAGATGCGATTCGTATCCAACATGTTAGAGAGGGTCACATCTACTCAGAGGGACGACCCATTCCGAAGAAAAATGTGCGAACAGATTCAAGCGGGGAAGGCGAAAGACTTTGCAGTAGATGAGAATGGAGTATTGTGAGTTAAGGGAAGGCTATGCGTCCCCAATGACTCAAAACTCGGAAAGAAAATCCTTGCGGAAGCTCACTATGCAGCCTATACGGTCCATACCGGGAGCACAAAAATGTATAAAGATCTTCGCACTATTTTCTGGTGGCACGGCATGAAGAAGGATGTGGCGCTCTTCGTATCGCAATGTATAACCTGTCAGAGGGTAATAGCAGAACATCAGAGATCGGACGGATAAATGCAGAATCTTGCTATCCCAGAATGGAAGTGGGAGCACAAAAGTATGGACTTCATTGTTGGCTTACCGAAGACGCAACAGGGGAATAACGCAATCTGGGTCATCGTCGATTGGTTAACCAAGTCAGCGTACTTTATTGCCATCAAAACTACTTTGAGCACCGATCGCCTTGCCCAGACCTACCTTGATGAGATGGTTTGGCTGCACGGAGTGCCAGTTTCTATAGTATCAGATAAGGACGGACAATTTCTATCACATTTCTGGGAAAGTCTTCAGTCAACGATGGGGACCAGGTTAAAGTTTAGCTCAGCCTACCATCCTCAAACAGATGGCCAAACAAAATGGGTGAATTAGGTACTTACAGACATGTTGCGCCTCTGCGTAATCGATTTGAAGTCAAGTTGGGACGTCTACCTACCGTTGGCCAAATTTGCATACAATAACAGTGATTAGTCCAGCATCCAAATGGTTCCGTACGAGGCTCTATATGGGCAGAACCGATCTGCTGGGATAAAGTTGGGGAGCGCTAAATCCTTGGGCCGGAACTGGTTGAACAAACAGTCCAAAAGGTTCGGTTGATCCGAGATCGATTAAAAGTAGCACAGAGCCGATAGAAGAGCTATGTCGACATTCATCGTCGATCCCTCGAGTTCTAGGAAGGTGACCATGTGTTTTTAAAGGACTCATCCATGCGAAGTGTCATGTAATTTGGAGTAAAAGAGAAGTTAAGTCTGAGATTCGTTGGGCCGTTCGAAATTCTCAAACGAGTCACTTCGGTTGCCTATCATATTGTATTGCCACCAGCCCTGTCAGATATACATGATATTTTCCATGTGTTATAGCTTAGAAAGTACGTGCATGGCCCGAACCACATGGTAAACTTTGGTCAGCTGGATCTGCAGGCTGACTTATCTTACGTCGAAGAGCCCGTTCAGATCTTAGATCATAAAGAGAGGCAGTTACGGAATCGGGCAGTCTCGCTAGTGTGCATTCTTTGGCAGAACCACTCGGTCGAGGAATCGACCTGGGAACTCAAATCAGACATGAGGAAAAAGTTTTCCTCATTATTTCCTAGGGGTAGGTTCTATTCTTAAGTTTTGAGGATAAAACTTTTTGTTAGTTGGTTAAGATGTAGTGCCCCGTTCTCCCTGTTTGGGGAGCGCGGCTAAGAAATACTTGGTATCGTTTGATCGGAACAGATTGAATCAAGATGATTTTCTCGTTATGGATTGGTTATTCGGAATCAGGTCACACATTCAACGGATCGTGTCTCAAGGAAGGAATCGACGGTGGAGTCGAGAGAGTTCTTTCCGTTGTACTGGTTTCCTAGCCTGTTTTCGATGCCGCTTGTATCTTTCTTATTGGTTTTGTGACTTACATTTTTTGAATGATTTTGATGGATTCTTAGGATCTCGCATTTCGTATTGAACCCTTGGAGACTGAAGAAGGAGATATTGATCATCTGTTGGTGCGTGCAGGTGATCGTGTAGGCGACGCGCGAGCGGAGTCTTAAAGATCTTCCCTTCTCTCTCCCAGTTCATCAACTTGTGAGTGACTTTATTTCGATTAGTGTCCTTCTCCCAAGTCTTTGTTCTTAATAAATTGACTCATTTGTGCCTCCCGATCAAAATGATACCAAAACAATAAAATTGAGTCAAAATAAAGAAGTAGACTTGAAACACTTATAGTGCTTGTCATACAGAATTTTATGCGATCACATTGATGCGTCCATGTCCGTTATACATATAAGCTATTTTGTGTTCAGTTGTAGTTAGAACTTATTCATCTATGACTACTCAATGGATAGTACATAACTTATGAAATGATCATAACAGCCAATAGACTATACCATCGCATCATGCTAAAGCAGTTCCGTTCTTATTGATATTTGAAATGTTTTGTATATTAAATTAGTGTTCAGATCGTCAATGGTCATGGATAATCTTGTGCACAAGGGTCTTGGTTCCTGCGAACGGTCGCCGGAGCACCTGGGCCGATTCATCCCGGGCAGAATATCAGTTAGTCGTGCTAGCAACTTAGCACGGGTTAGGCGGGAGTTTATAGTGGGGCTCGCTACCTGCGCTGTAAGCATCGCCATCTATCCAGACTATAATCCATGAAGGCTCGTCAAGATAGTGATCTTTATGTATTTTTAACTGTACAGACTAACTATGTCTTCGTGGCAGGGAAGTTCATGGTAAGTTTTGTACAGGTGGTCCAGACGGTACAGGTAAAGTCAACGAACGGTGGCACATTTTGTTATGTCATTCTATTCTTTCATATAAAGAATTAAACTAAGACAATATAGAAAGATCACATAATAAAAATATTGCATGTTCACATGAATACGATGTTGATTTGGTATGTTGGGTTAGCTCGCCTTCACCGGTACTTTTTGAAGTACTGACCCTCGTTGCAGCAGGTTCCCCGAGCCGAGGCGACGCGGCGAGGAGCTGAAGCTTTCTCCAACCCTTCCTGGATCAGTAGGTGTGTTTGTTCTGTGACTTTTGGAGCACAAGTACATACTCAAGAAAGGAACTCGTACTTTCCCTTTTGAAGATCCTAGGTGATGGTGCTGACTCGCACCCAAGGTGTTTTGTGCTTTTGAAATACTAGTAAAGGATGTAATGTATGGATCGACTATCTCATTTTACGTCCAAGTTATAAGCTCGTACGGCATCTTTATTACTTTTGGGTCAAGTGTCTATAAATAGATGTTCATTATCAATAAAGAAGACTTTTCTATATCTCAAGGTGTGATATCTTATTTGCGTACTCTGTTGCACTTGTTCTAAAGTATATTATTCCTAGGCCTTGTGCACGCGCGCCTTACGCGTGCATGGCATCACGCCCGGGGGACGATTATCGATTTAGCAAAAATTGGGGCATGACACTTGGTGCCATATGAGGCCAGAGTTCATGCGGCCAGGTTGATATGAGGAAAGGTGCTATGTGTTTAGTCTGTTATAGAGGGGACAGAATATGTTGTTGGCGGTGTAGTGAGGCGCTGGCGCCGCATGGTCCTCTGTGCCATGCAGCGGCAGCTTTCGATGCCTGATGGTGTTGTCTGCTCTGTGCAGTACTGCATACAGGTGGCACATGAGTCACGGTGTGGGACTACCACCCAGATTTTGGAGGATTTGGTCGGTCATCTGGTCGGTCAGCGTATATGCGGTCTGGAGTTTTCTCAGGCCGCATAGGTGCTGAAATCCTCTTTAAAAAGAGGTTCTCCTCATTTATTAGATAGAGTTATATTAGAAAAGATTGAGAGCACCAGTGCATATGCGGCCCAGAGAGCTCCCCTACCAAATAGTGATTTTTGAGTGATCCAAAGGTGACTTAGAGCTTTCCAAAAGTTCTCGTGTGAACTTGTTGGATCCTGGGGGCAGATCGTCGTGTAGAAAGAATCTTGCCTTGAGCACCGGTGGTTTTGATCACCCCGGCATGGAGTTCCTTGTGTTCGTTCTTTCTCATTGTAGCATCCGTGAATGTAAAGAGAAGAACGTTTTATGATTCTTGCCGTATTTGTATTTTTTTTCTCTTTTTCAGTTTGTAACATGTTCGTGGTTTAGTTCTTCTGTGGAGTTGTGTGTTACTGTAAAGGAACTCTTATATGAATCTCCGTGCACCAACTTTTGTAGAGATGAACTCTTGTGTGAGTCTCTACTTTGTGGACCTCCTCTACTTTGATCTATCTTCGGGACTAACAATCTCAAGGCAAGACTCGAGTTAGAATGGACAACCGCTCAAACCTTCTCGATACTAGCTTTCACAAGCTTGAGAAGTTTGATGGCGAATACTACAATATTTGTAAGAGGAAGATCTTCTTGAATCTTCGTCTTGTAAAAGTTGCTTATTTATTGGTTGATCCTGAACATACCATTCCCGAGGATGGAGGAGAGATTAAAGTTGGCGTGGCGCAGGACGCGCACTCTAAGTGGAAGGAAGATAACGACCTCTGTAGGTTATTGATCCTAAATGCTATGGATGACTCGATGGCAGAGTCCTACAGTAAAAAAGAGAAGGCAAGAGATGTTTTGAAATCTCTTGAGAAGCACTACAAAACTGACGAGAAAATATCTAAAATCTATCTTGTCGAGAAATTTCTCACTCTACAATTTGAGGACGAGAAGGTAATGTTACCAAAAGTCAAGAAATATCTGAAGATGAAGCAAAAACTAAAAGAAGAGGGTATGAAGAAGGAAGACAAGTTTAAAGTGGGGGCTATCGTCACCAAAATTTCTCCAAGCTGGATCAAATTCAAGAATAACATGTACCGTAAGAAGATGGAAATCCAGCTCGAATATCTTCTTCACTGATTCACATTGAAGATGAAGCTAGGGGGAAACTAAAGTTGGAATCCTTGTCCAAGCAGTTGGCTAAGGCCAACAAGGTATAAGCTAATGATTCTAAAGGGAAGCAGAAATTTTCCTACAAGAAGAAGAAGGACTTCAACCAGCTGAAGGTGAAGGCGGCTCAATTCAAGCCAAAGCCGTGATATGACGTGCTACAACTGTAGCAAGAAGGGTCACTACAAGAGTGACTTTAGGTCAAAGCCTAAACCGAAAGAGCAAGGTGAGCTTAACCATGTTGGTATGATTGCGCAGATTGAGTCACATGACGTGGACACTGACTAGTCGGTGAAAATTGGTACATCTTGCCACGTATGCTCTAAGAAGAAGTTGTTCACCAAGTATGAGCCAACCCATAAGAAAGTCTCAATGGCGGAAAAGTCACAAGCTGATGTTCAGGGGACTGGCATGGTAGTGCTGAAGCTGACTTTGGAGAAGTCACTCACAGTGGAGAACGTGAAGAACGTACCAATGATTGCCAAGAATCTGGTCCCTGGGAGTCTATTGTGTAAATCGATCCTAAGGATGGATATCAATACTGGTCAGATGGTGATGTCCTACAAGGGAATATACTTCGAAAAAGCTTTTTGTATGAAGGGATGTTTAAGCTACAGCTTGTAACTCCTTCTGTTTGTATCAATGCAGTCTCTACTTCTGGGTATTCTCTTGAGTTGTGACATAATATATTAGGACATGTGCATTGTAAACGCATTAACAAGATGTCTATTCTATGTCTTATCTCCAAATAGGGGTAAGCAGGTAGAGAAATATGAAGTCTGTACATAGATAAAGATTGTCAGGAAGTCGTTCAGAAGGGTGAACCAAAGTACAGATCTTCTAAAGTTGGTACACTCGGATATCTGTGACTTCAAGCAATTCTTCACAAAAGCCGGGATGAACTATTTCATCACTTTCATCGACGATTTCTCGAAGTACGCATTTGTATATCTTCTCAGGTCGAAAGACAAAGCATTCAAGGAGTTTAAAGACTTCAAGGCTGAAGCAGAACGTCAAACCGGTCAACAACTCAAAAGACTCATAAACGATCGAGGCGGAGAGTATCATTTCTTAGAATTCATATCGTTCTGCAAAGAACATAAATTTTTTAACGAAACAACTGCTCTTTATTCTTCCAAATCTAATGGTGCAGCAGAAAGAAAGAACATAACACTGATAGAAATGATGAACTCTATGTTGCTGATAATAGGACTTCCAAAGTGATTCTAGGAAGAAGTTGCGCTTACGGCCATATTTATTCTGAATAGAGTGCCATTCGCAATATCTGACATTACTCCTCATGAACTCTGGTTTAAGGTCAGACCCAACTTGAATGTCATTCGAGTGTGGGGGTGTCTAGCGTATGTGAAGCTTCCTGACCTCAAGATACAAAAGCTGGGAACGAGGACTACAAAGACCTTATTTCTGGACTATGCTGATAAGAGTGATGCTCGTAGGTTCCTTGATATCGAATCAAATCATATCATAAAATCTTGCGATGCAAAATTCTTTGAAGACAAGTTTATGCAAAATTCTTTGAAGACAAGTTTACTCGGCATAAGAATATTGTTCTCACGGATGTTCTAGAGAATACTGCTAGCACAAACGAGGCAAGTACCTCACAGAAAGAACTAGTCCAAGAAGAAATTATCGTTAATGAGACAACATTTGTACTAGAACCCGCTGAGCCGAGAGCAAAGCGAGTCAGGTGGCCAAAGGACTTCGGATAAGACTTTGTTACCTATCATGTAGAAGCTGATCCGCTAACCTATAAAGAGAAAATGAAGACCAGAGATATTATTTTCTGGAAGAAGGCTGTCAATGATGAGTATGACTTGATAACTTATAATAATACTTAGAAATTAGTTGATATGCCTGAAGGAGCTAAACTCATCGGATGCAAGTGGATCTTTAAGAAGAACATAAAAGAAGAAGAAACTATTGACAAATTCAAAGACAGGCTAGTTATCAAGGAGTTTTCTCAGATACAGGGGATTGATTACTTTGACACATTTGCTCCAGTTGCACGGATGACTACTATCAGGATATTGATTGCTCTAGGTTCTATTCACATATAGGTGATCACATATAGGTGATTCATCAGATGGACGTCAAGATAATATTTTTGAATGGTGAACTGACTGAGGAGATTTACATGCAACATCCAGAAGGATTTGTCGTCAAAGGTCCTGAAGACAAAGTGTGCAAGTTGGTAAAATCTCTGTATGGTCTGAAGAATGCTCCTAAATTATGGCATTATAAGTTTGACAAGTTTATCAGATCAAATGGCTACATGGTCAGAGAAACTGATAAGTGTGTGTACACAAAGTTTGCTGGTAATAGCAGTGTCATCGTTTGTCTCTATGTGGACGATATGCTAATCCTAGGCACGGATGTAGAATGTGTCACTAGAACAAAGATATTTCTCTCGTCCAAATTTAGCATGAAGGACATGGGAGATGCGGATGTCATCTCTATCATAAGCTCACTACGTAGAGAAGATGCTCACACGATATGGATATCAGGATCTTCTTGGGATCGATACTCCTTATAGATGTGACAAAAAACTAAAGCCTAATCAAGAAAAAAGCGCCAGACAGTTGGAGTACTCTAGTGTCTTCGGGAGTTTGATGTATGCTACAAATGTCACGTCTCAGTCCCAAAATACGTAGGACTAGGAATACGTAGCATGCCAGTCGTATGTATATAACACTCCAATATATTAAAAGAATTATAACACATACGTACGCTATATATGAATAAATAATTCACAAGTGGAACATATTTTGTCAACACAAGTCATAGGCATGTATATCTCATCGACAGACACAAGTAAAGAAGTACCAAAATAAATAACTGAAAGTCTCAACTATGAAGTAATTAAAGAATAATAGTCGGGTGGAGACAAATCCACTACCAAACGACTATATCAACTAAAATGATAGAGGAGGATGGAACTCCAATAAAATGTAAAATAAGAAACAACAGCTAAAAGATCCATCAGTTGTGAAGTAATCATGGGTACTCAGAGGGTAAGACCTCATCAACAGTAAATAAAGCGTCAGGACCAGGTTCATACTCCTGCAGATAATCTTGATCATCTATACCTGGAAAGGGACCAGGTCCTCAGAGGGACATAACAAGATACATAAAATCATGTCACAATATACTGAAAGTAAACATCCAACTTGGTTGTCTAGCCACTCTTTATGATATGCAATTTAAGAACAGCTTTTTTGCGTTTGGACTATCTGGCTAATTAATGGGATTGGCATAATTTTTCTTGGAAATCAATAGCCTACAAAACGTAACATTTTCAATCGTTAGAGGCCACATATACATAATATAAGGGTTATTTTACTGCGCATCTCCGATGGAGCGTATGAGTTACAGAAAGAAAAAGTATAAAGGAGTCACATACGCTTACTCATTGTTCTCCCCACCCAATGCTACTAACGCATCACATCCATAACACGCAAAACCTCTAGTAACTGCTAAGTCCGGTAAATCATGATATTTCTATTAGCAGTTATTCCTTATCCGTTGTACGACCTATACATAAAGGTGGCCAGCATATTACGCAAGTCTGTGTCCTACATGAGACTCACACTCGTGTAACAAATGTGTCACGGCCAAAAGAAACATAATAATGCGTCAAAATTCATAGGGTGGTCTCGTAAAACTAGGTCAACATGTATAATATAAACAAAAAAAAGACGACACAACCGTCGTTTGCACCCAAGTCTGTCTTGGACACGCAGTTTAATATAGCAAAATAATAAAAATAAATAACAAAAAATAAATATGCAGCAAGGAATGTAACTAAACTGCGGCAAGGTATAATTGTCTAGCAAGCAATAAGTGTAGTATCGACGTCCAAACGACAAGCACAACGAGCCGGAAGGTAGGGACTTTGAATGAAAGTCCCGGATGCTAAAATAAATATCACCAACATCTCCAGAATCAGCGAGATAGTCAAAAAATATTACTCTTTAGTCCATTTTGGATACAGAGACCAAAAGATAATTCTGGATCAAAACGGTATCCATATGTGGCCCACTTTGTACCAAAATATGTGTCAGAGGTAAAGATCTCTAAATGGAATAAATTATTGGTCAAACAAATCCTAATCGACGATACAAACTTAACAGTATATCTAGTTTTGAATTCTGCTGAGCCGATCATAAAATTGTTCATCAAGTCAAACCGTGGGGCCCACAAAAATAGGGTCACAGGACCAGCGTGAAACTAGGGTTACAGGACCAGCGTGATACCATAGAAACAATGGCGCAAGTTTTGCAGCATTCCGACTAGCGGTCACAAACTTCTAGAGTATTTTACAAAACGTCAATACGGGAAACTTTTTACGGATACGGGTTGATTCCGGCATGCACACACGTCCAAATCAACTTTTGCAAAAGTCCACATGTCAGGAAATACCATATGCGCCTTTCAGTACAACTGGTATGTGACGAGGTGGTCTGGTTTGTTGGGACGCACTCCGTATTACAAGTTTTTGAGTTTGAAAAATATAATTTTTTGACAAGTTTAAACAGGTTTAATTCAGCAAATAAAGCAATTAAATAAAAACTAAAAGAACATAATTATTCTTTTATATGTTGTTTAAAAATTTGTTCAAATAAATTTTAAAAATACTACTTGGTTTGGAAGAAACAGACAGTAAACAAGGGTACTTGGATTATTTCTGTCATGTCAGAAAATATAGTTTTTTGAGTTTTGGACTCGATTTTTCTATCAGATTTAAACAAAACTAATGGTTTTAAGTTATATAATCCTAAACTAGGTTAAGTAGACTTTCTATAGGATCAAGAAAATTGATTTTTCATCGAGTGTACAAGAAAATATGGACATAGGAAGATGGGTACCTGAAACTGCTGTTGTCAGGTGTGACCGCGGGTCAGTGGGCTCGGCGGCGGTTCTCTGCGATTGCAGGCGATCGATGACGGCCCAAGGTGTTCGAGGGGCGGCGGCAGAGGCTGGGGTAGGTTAGAGTTTTGTTCTAGAGAAAGAAGCTAGGGTTTATGTTTGATGATATATATAGAGAGAATGAGAGGGGTCGCGAGTGTTGGGTCTGCTCTTAGGCCACGCAGGTGAGGGGGTAGGTTCAGGATTAGTATTTTGTTTAGGTTTTTAGTTAAAGGGTTAATTAAAGTTATTAGCTTATTTATATATTATTAGCTAATGTTTTCTAGAAAATTTATAAAAATTCTCAAAAATTCTAGAAAATTTATCTTTGGGTTCCCCTAAGTCTATACGGTTTTTATTGATATTTACTAATTATTGTTTATATAAATAAAAAAATGAGGAACTTTACAACAAATGCCACTAGGCTTGACATTGCTTTTGTCGTGGGGATGCTGAGTAGATTCACGAGTAACCCAGGTGTTGAACACTGGAAAGCTGTGAAGATGGTAATGAGATACCTCAAGAAGACTCAAAAGTTTGCACTTTACTACAATGGAGATCCAGTAGTGGTAGAAGGCTTCAGTGATGCTAGTTGGTGCTCAAAAGAAGAGAGCGAGAGATCCACAGGAGGATATATTTTTTCTATGCTCTCCCTCGTCAATGGAGTTTGAGTTCTATACACTTGCAACTGTAGTAGATAAAGTACAATGGCTTCGAGAGCTCATGTACGATCTTCCAATGGTTGGTGCGCAGATTCTGGCTATACTGATATACTGCGACACCAAGGCAGCAACAACAGTAGCATCAAACGATCTCTTCAATAGCAAGAAGAGAACTGTGTGGCTTTGGCACAGATCACTGAACAATCTCATCAAGGCTAGTGTCATTGCAGTGGTGGATGTTCGAGGTCAGAAGAACCTAGTGGATTCGTTCACTAAAGGCCTCAAGTGCCAGCTAGTCGAAGATACAGCATGTAAAATGGGCTTGAAGGACCTCTAAAATTATGTCTTCGCAATCCTACCATTAAGTTTTATGTTATTAGTTCAAAGAGAAATCTACTAGGCATCTAGCTTTTGGTTCAAGGGAGGACCACTGACTATAGTCTACTATTTGTGGGATAGTCCCTTGGGACAATGTGGGATACGTACCCGGAACCATTGTAGTATACTATTTATTCTTTATAGAATAATTTCTTTGTAAGGATGGCTTCGACGCCTTAATGAATTCTCGAGCTGAGTGAATGTCCGGCGTGCGTTACAGGAAGCACATGTAGTTCAACACTACAAGGGACTTGTATCTCATGCTACAGTGGTACGACACCACGATGGGATAAAAGATGTAAAGCCTCGACTGTGAGCCATGTCATAGCGGCAATAACACCAGAAATGGCCAGGTAGCCTAATGTTGAAAAGACAGAGAGTTGTAGCACAGCAATATTAAGAGGCCGGTGACCTCATACTACAGTGGGTAAAACCACATGAGGTAGTTAGCCTCGGATGTTAGCCATCTCACAGCGGTGTAGCACCGTACCGTAGTGCAAGGCTTTATACTGGGATGTAGTACAACACTACTAAGAGGCTAGTAACCTCATGCTACTGTGGGTGACACCACAAGAGGTAGTTAACCTCGGTTGTGAGCCATGTCACAGTGGTATAGCACCGCACGGAAGCACAAGCTTCATGCTGGAAAATATTAAACTCTCTTAAAAGAACTCACATAAGTGTATGGACAGAGATATAGGCCGTATCTTGAGGGTAAACTTGTAGACACCCAAGATACATACACTAAAACCAGGTTAGCACAGGGCCTTAAATGTGCGACTGGAGGCATAGCTGATGTCATTGTGCGAGTGAAAAAATAGCAACTATGGTTCAGAATTCAAGGAGTAGTCCATTCTTGTATCCTACTGTTGTTTGACCCATGCGGGAATATTCAAGTCGTGGGCGACATCTATCCTAATGCATGATGGGCAGTCACTGTGAGGAATGCTCGACCATATATTGTGATATATGTGGGAGATTGTTAGTGTTTCCACTTTGCTTTGGGAGGTTTATTCCCATATTAGAGAACCACCAATTTGTAAATCTCAATATATAGCTATGCTTCACTAATAGAATAAGACAAATTAGCGACGTCAGAAAACGTCGCTAAATGGACTAAAAATGTTGCTAAAAAAATTCAGCGACGTAATTAGCGACGTTTCAGTGACGTCGCGTTTAAGCTAGTCATTGACAGGAAAAATTTCGTAAAACGTCGTTGTAGCAACTTTTCTAGCGACATATTTGCATCGCTAATATTTTCATATTAGCGACGTTTAGAGACTTAACGTCGCTAAATTAGCGACGTATTTTGTGTCGCTATCCGTCGCTAAATTTTTTCTATTTAGCGATATTTCGCAACACATTTAGCGATATTATATTGACCTGGCAAATACTGTCATATCAGCAATTTAGCGACATTCAGTGACGTATTTAGGGACGTATTTAGTGACGTATCGACAATCAGCGATGTATTTAGCGACGTATATAAATGTCGCTAAACATCACTAAACGTCGCTAAAGTTTTAGTAATATATATATATATATATATATATATATATATATATATATATAATGGTTTCCAAACAGAAAAAGTAATTACCGAGCTCGTTACATATATGCACAACCAAGAAGGAAAATAATGTCTCATTTTTTTTTCTACTTCTTCGTCTGTTATGTAGGGTCTAACCGACCTCAGCTCATCATTATATGTGCTAAAAATAACGAAGCAACCGCTGATTAGTAGTATAATATTAGCTTATACTATTACATTGAGATGATATAAACATTGACGTATTAATTACTTATCCCTCTAGCTTTTCCACTTCATCCTCATCGCAATTGAGTAATATATACAACTGAGAAGCCCTTAGCTCATCGTCATTTAAATATCTTTTCTTTATTTTTTTGAAGGCTTTTCGGATGCATTGAATACTTTCAGTATTGCATCATTACATTCGTGATATTCGTTGTTGTTTCTCGGAGCTCTCATTCTATTAGTAGCAACATGAGGTTTGAAATACGTCGAGCAAAAGTTTATAATCTTCTTGAGAACATAAGCTTCACAAGTAGAGCCCTAAACCCGTGCCATATTTTTTTACCTTTCTCTTTAGGTGATTCAGATGCCGCTCGAATGGGTACATCCACCGATAACCAACATGACCACCAACACGTGCCTCATAGGAAAGATGAATTGGCAAACGCTCAATGGAGTCAAAGAATCCAGGAGGAAATACCTTCTCGAGTTTGCACAGTATTTCCGCAATGTCCTCTTTCTTTTCTAGACGATCGACGAGCAACTTAGTAGAACAAAGATCTCTGAAGAATATACTGAGCTCTGTCAATGGATCCCAAATGACCTGTGGTAAGAATTCTCAAAATACAATCGAAATTAACCTCTCCATTAATATGTGACAATCGTGGCTCTTCATACCCTCCAGTTTGTTCTTCTTGAGGTCGACGCATCTTCTCAAGTTCATCACGTACCCGTCTAGAAATTTTAGACCCTGAATCCACCTAAAAGTCTCCCTTTATCCTCCTTCTCCAGTGAGAAGATTGACTTAGGCTTCTTTAACTTTTCATTTCCCTCCACTATCAAATGCAACGCAGCACGTCTACATATTACTTCTAAGTCCAACCTGGCCTTCGTAATGTCTTTCATCTTCCCCTTTACCTCAATTACAGTATTAATTATGTTATCAAACACATTCTTCTCGATATGCATGACATCAAGGTTACGTCTGATCAGATTGGTGCTCCATTATGGCAGATCCGAGAATATACTCCTCTTCGTCCAGTTATGGGTGCGACCAAATTCGTCACACTTGTATCCCTTAGCAGGCTCTTCGATAGCACTTAGTAAATCTTTTACCTTTTTCCATATCGTGTATCCGGGCCACCTTGACGGTGGATTGGCCTTTTCCACAACGCCCGCACAAAAAGCATTCATGTTCCTCCGGTATGGATGATCCTTCGACAGAAATTGTCGATGACAATCGAAGAAGCACGGTTTGCCTCCATGTTTTAAACGGAAAGCCTTAGTGCGGTCCATGCAATACGGATATGAGAGACGACCATGAGTACTTTATTTCGATAATATTCTATAGCCCGAAAAGTCGTTGATGGTCCACATAAGTGCTGTCCTCATCTGGAAATTATGCTTACTAGAAACATCGTATATGTTGGCACCTACTTTCCACAACCGATTCAACTCATCTATCAATGGCTGTAAATACACATCGATGTTCCTCTTCAAATTGTTCGGACCCGGGATAATAAAAGTTAGGAATATATACGGAGTCTTCATGCACATCCAAGGCGGTAGATTATACGGAGTGACGATCATAGGCCAACATGAATACTGGGAGCCCAAAAATCCGAATAGGGTAAAACCATCGGAGGAGAGCCCCAATCTGACATTACGCGAATCCAAAGCAAAATCTGGATACTCTCGATCAAAGTGCTTTCATGTTTCTCCATCGAATGGATGATCCAATACTCCTTCGATCTGTTCCTGCCTGTGCCAACATATATTTTCTGCAGTCTCCTTCACCATAAACAACCTCTGCAACCGCGGCGTCAAAGGCAAGTAGTGCATCGAATCGGTAGGCTTTCTTGCACCGGCAGACTTTCCTCTACCAGTGGCCTTATAGCGATCAGCATCACAGAATCTGCATACGTCTTTATCCTTGTCGTCTTTGTAGTACAACATGCAACTGTTGTGACATGCATCGATTTTCTCGTATCCCATCCAGAGCGATCTCACCATCCTCTTAGATCGGTAGAAGTCTTTAGGAAACTTTGTACCCTCTGGCAAGATCTTTATAATTAAATCTATCAGTCGGTTATAGCATTCTTGCGACATGTTAAAATCGAACTTGATGCTCAATAATCTTGTAACCACCTCCAATGGTGAATAATCCTCATAACCAGGATATAATAGAGTCCTTGCATTCTCCAGCAACTCCATGAACTTCACAGCATCGGCATTCGGTGCCTCCTCAGCTACATCATTATTGTCCGGATCGATACTAGGCCCCGTCGCATCAAAAACTATGTTCACCCACCCATCATCGTAAGCAGCATAGTCGTGGACATCCATATACGGCCCCACATAAGGCTCCGACTATGATACCAAAGACACAAGTTCTCCGTGCGCGGTCCACTGATAGTAATTCGGCATAAAACCCTTCGAGTACAAATAATATGTGACTTTCACTTATGGATGATATTTTAAGTTGCGATATCTCACACACGAAAACTTAATTTTGGTACCTTCTACGTACTGAGGGAACGTCTTGGCTAACTGCAGGAACTGCTGTACACCCTCTATGAATTCATCCCGCACACCGCATATGTCATCAGGATGACGGTTGTACATCCACGAACAATGACACAGATAGTAATTTATATCCATTTCTAGATACTTCTATAAATGAATAGACATCATTCAAGTATATACTCATATGAATATTTGGTAATGTATACTATCCAAATGACACTCACTCCAGATATGCAAAGATGAATAGACATCATTTAAAAAAATAGTTAAATTATAGTACATGTCACAAGTCTACTCGTCTACACACACATAAGAATACTCAGGAATACAGTACATGCACTGATACACCTAGTCCTAGCAATGATACTTCTTCATTCAACTCTGTATCCTGGATACTCATATTGCAGTGTATCAGTGAGTGTCAACTCTGTATCCTGGATGTCCACACTTGATATTTGTTTAGGCCATAACTTTCTAATTGAAAAGTCAAGTCATGGATATTCAGTGTCAATTTTTTTTGGTCCAGGATACATAGTTGACACTCACTGATACACTATTTGATATCCACACTTGACATGTATACGTGTGTCCGTGTTTGATAAAATGCTTACAACCTTATTCTCGATATCGTGTTCTAACCTTTCATATTTATGTGTCCAATAATTTTACCATGCGTATCATGAGATGACATGATATAAACATGTGTGTATGTTTGTGTCTATGTTAGGGTTACTGTATGTGTGTTAGTGTGTCCGCGTGTACGAGTTTGGGTTAGTGTTAGTGCATGTACGTGTGTGTGTGTCCGAGTTAGGATTAGGATAGGGTTAGTGTCCGCAGCACCGAGATATCCACACATACACACAACCTCACTGCACTATGCACAAGTGTGCACTGCACAACACCTTACTTGATACCCAAAACTATGTCTAATTAACTCAGATAGGGTTAGGGACTGTGTCGTGTCTCGGCTTTGGGTTAGGGTCTGTGTCATATCCTGTGTTGTGTCAGTGAAGAGAGATAGGGTTAGGGTCTGTGTCATATCCTGTGTCATGTCAGTGACATGTCGTATTAGTATATATGTCTGTGTCGTATCCCATGTCATGTCTATGTCGGTGTATGTGTCATGTCCACTATCAAATATCGTATCCATATATGAGAGAGAGAGAGAGATAGGGTTAGGTTTAGGGTTTATACCCCATATGAATTTATCCCGTACACTGTATTAATGCATAAGTAAAATCTCTGACTTAATTTCTCGATGCATATATAGAAACCCTATTTAGGATGGTCACACATATCCTTTATCAATTAAGTTAAATACACAAATATAATACAATTTTACAACAAAAATATGTGTTAATATGGTAAATTACTTAATTACATGGATATATATCGTGTTGTGTCTGTGTGTGTGTGTCGTGTCTGTCTCAGTGTATGTGTCTGTGACAGTGTGTCATGTCTGTGTCAGTGTATGTGTGTCTTATCTGTGTCAGTATCATATCGTGTTTGTATCTGTGTGTGTGAGAGAGAGAGAGAGATAGGGTTAGGGTTTACCTAGAGGAGGAGGAGGAGGAGGAGGAGGAGGAGGAGGAGAAGACCGAGGTCGTCGGAAGGGAGGAGCCATGCCGGAAGGGAGGAGCCGTACGGGAGGGGGGCGATCGGGGGGTAGAGAGCCAGAGTAGGGGGATGTACGGGAGCCAGTTGGGGCGGTAGGGACGGGGGGAGGAGGAGGACGCTGGAGGGGGGTACTTCATCGGAGGAGGGGAAGAGGGGGGTTTCGAATTTTTTGGGATCTACAGAATAGGGAGAAATGAAATCCTGAACCCTATATTAAAAAGTTTAGCGACATCATCAATAAACGTCGCTAAACGTCGCCAATTAAAAAATTAGCGACATTATAAATAGACTTCTCTAAATGTCATAAATTAAAATGTTTGCAACGTTAGAGACGTCGCTAAAAAGTCGCTAAAAATCGAAAAAAGCAATGTCGGTAAATACGTCGCTAAATCAAAAAACTCAGCGACTTTTAGCGACGTTAAAGAAGCTTATAGCGAATATTCTTTAAAAAATCAAAGTGCAGTCGCTAAACGTCGCTATGTGTCGCCAACAGCGACGTATAGCGACGTTTATTTTTGGATTCGCTTAAGTCTTTAATATTAGCGACATTTTATTAAGACGTCGCTAAAAATGTCACTATTTTATGATATTTTAGTAGTGCTTATTATTGGTATATGCACATGGGATGATGGCCCATGTGGGTTGACTTTCCTAGAGGGATTAAGTGTGAAGCCCTTTATGACAATCTTAAATTTTATCACCACCTTTGAAAAAGTTTCCTTTATGAACTAATCTCCGAAGGGGCTTAGCGACTCAGACTCGGGCTCAAGGGCATAAAATGGCGCTTTGTTGGCGCACTTTGTACATAGCACGTCAGCATCGTCGTATGGCGCTCATGCTCTAATTTTATGCCCGACTTGTATGCACGGTTGCTAGATCGGGGCATGCTCGATCGCTTTATGTCGAGTCTGTTGGCCCAATGTTTATGTTAAGTTTTTGAATATGGCTAATCGATTAAGTTTAGCATTATGGTAATCGATCAATCACATAGTATCTTCTACTTAACCTCAGCATTGTCCAGATATGTAATATTTGCTTCTGTATATTTTTTTGTTCGTCTAACATGTACTTGTAGAAAGCAACAAGCAAGATCAGCAATGGAAATATGCTATATGACGATGAGCCGAAGACGGTGTTATACCAAAAGATTTCGTCCAACCGCCTACGACTTATTTGGAGTGTCGCACCAGGGGGTTCCACTGACCGGTCAGCAGACGGGGGTCGAGGGGGAAGTGCCCCTCGTGGGGGTTCGGGGGTGAAGCCCCTGAAAGGTATTCAGATTTTCAGATATGGTTATCTTTGGACAACTGTTGTCAAGGAAAAAAGTAACTTCAAGTCAGCTGATGTTTCAGAAGTTTGGCGTCATCAGTACTCTTGGTTTTCATATGTAATCTTATATTTTATTTGATTCTAGGATTGATGTAAGCTGAGTCACATTAGCAAATCAAATTACCTATACCCAGAAACTTAGTCCACTCAAATAAACCAAAGAACCTATCCACCAAATCAGACCACATTCATTAACAAAGTCTACCATACTTAAAAATCGAACTTGGGCCGAAATTATGCCGAACTCGGTTACCCTTTTGGTATAAAATCAACTAGTTCAATTAGCTCCTGATTTCTTGGACCAACGGTTGGAAATTTGAATTAAACCCCATCCGAATTCGGGCCGAATTTTGTTTGCCTACACACTATAAATAGAGTTGGATTTTCATATTCTTACACTCTCATCCATTCTCTATCTTTCTATCCTATAGTAAATAAACCCTCAAAGCCTAAACTTTCTTATCTCCAAGATCAACTCCCTAGCCTTATAAGTGCCAAGTGCGGTCTCGGTCTAGAAGTCTATAAGAGTTGTAAAGAGCTTAGCTCCATCAGTTTCCTCTCTTCTTCTGTGTGAAGTTTGTGTGCCCTTCGTATCAAATGCACGTGTGTGAAGTTGTGAGACTACGGATCAAACCTCGTGGTGTAAGAAGTGGCAAGCCATCGGATCAAAGCTTATGATTCACTATTGGTGATTATAGTGGATAAAACTTCGAGCAAAAGTTCTCGGGACTGGACTAGTCTTCTCAGAGGAAAACTAGTATACATCACGGTGTTTACGTTTGCTCTCTCTTTCTCTTACTTTATTATATTGCATATACACTGCTAGTTATGTACTTCCTTCACTCTGCTTAATTTTTAATTGGGTAGATTATTCTACTGCACTTTATTCACCCTCCCTCTAGAGTTGCCATACACGGTCCTTCAATTGGTATCAGAGCAGGTGCTCTTTATATAGGAACTATTGCTCATACCAATTGCTTCTTCAATTGGTATCAGAGCTAGTTCTCTTGATATTGGCTTAACATCATAAGATACTTACGGCAACTGTTAGATCTATCCACACCAACAATGGTGAAGGCCAGTCCACGAATAGGCCACCCCTATTTGATGGTACTAACTACACGTACTGGAAGACACGTATGAGTTTCTATTTGAAATTACTTGATTTTGATCTTTGGTATGTTATAATAGATGGATACAAGAAGCCACCTAGAATAGTTGTAGATGGCAACCTTGTAGAGAAACCCCATGATAAGTTCACAAACACTGAAAATAAATAAGATAGTCTTGATGCTAAAGCTATTAACGCTCTATTTTGTGCTGTAGACATAATTGAATTTAACAGGGTCTCCACTTGCGGCACTTCACACGAAGTATGAAAACTTCTTGAGGTCACTCATGAAGGAACCTCCCAAGTGAAGTAATTAAAAATAAGTCATCTAACACAAGAGTATGAAGCATTCAAGATGAAGTAAGATGAGACAATCACTCAAATATTTACGAGATTCCTGTCACGCCCCAGTCCCAAAATACCTTGGGACTAGACACGTGGCAATGGCCAGCAGTACGCACCGATGGACCAACCCAATATAATGGATCCATCCGGGCATACTTAAGCTGTAAAACAAGTCTACGACAATCATGGCACAACTAATCCCATCCACACAAGATATAAAATATGATCCACAGAATAAATAAGGAATGTAAATCATCAGCAAGTCTCACAAAGTACTTCGGGAACAACCCGATAAATATCTAGTACAATGGTTCCACAGACCAGAAAATAAAAGACTGAAATAATAAATAAAACTGAGCATGAACATGGATGCTCAAGAGAAGTCTTCAGCTAAGACCTCGTCCTCAGATGGTGGTACGGCTCCTGGATCGGCTCCTCCTGCTGCGGTCCCGTAAACCTCGGGGTAAACCTGGTCTGCAAAATCTGGGGACAAAATCCATATCCAGGTCCTCAGGGGACATAGCAAGGTACAGAAAATAATACAAGCCAGAATATAAACAGTGCAGCAAATAATGAGATAAGCAGGTAAGTATGTAACATCTGTATAAATGCAAGATATATCAATAGTACTCAGGTTGAAACAACTACAAGCCCTGTGTAGGGGAGCCGGTAGTAGTGGTGTCAAGAGGTGGTCTAGCTCAGCGGGATACTGAGTAGCCGGCTTAACATAATCAACCTGTAGCCTGTGAAACTATCCAGCAATAGATGGAACAATAAGGGAATACTAGAATAACTAGCTAAGTGATATGCAAGATGAGAGCAGCACTAGAACTCAGGCTGAAGCATACTACCAGCTCTGTGTCGGGGAGCCGGTAGCAGCAGTAATAATAAGTAATGGGCCAAGCTCGGGCTTCAGAGTCTTGGCCTCACAATAGTAGGGGTGTATATATATAATCAGCCTGTAGTCTGTGTGTCTCTCCCCACCCAATGTAACCACGCAAATCATGAACATAACGTCTCACGTCTATGTCAGCGGGGTCATAACTAATGCATAAGTCATAATGTATCTAGAATATAGAATCTATGCCAAGTCCTATACAGAATCACCTCGAACATCTCGGGAAGATCCTGTCCGTCCACTTTGGACGCTGTTTTTCACCTAGGGGCACACGTTTTCTTGGTTGGCTATAAAACGAATATTGGAGAGGGTTAAGGGATGATCATACCTATAAAAACGGAACAGCGTTTGGTCGAGCGAGTCGACGGAAAATCATTCCGGAGCGAAGGTGCCTCGAGTGGGAAACTGCAGTTCGCGATGTCGGCGTCGACGGGATGGTTGGATGGCTTGGGGAGGCTTCTCTGGCTGCGGTAACGTCTCTAGATGGGAAGAGGAAGTCTGGAGTTCTAGGTTAGGATTTTAGAGAGCTATTATATATATATATACTATATATATTAGGAGAGAGAGGTGGAGAAGGAGCGGTCCGCGGGTTGTGGGTCCGCATGAAGAAGAGTCTGGGAAGTGGGCGGTCGGGTGAAAAGGGCTGAAGGGTCGGTGAAACAAATAGCTGCAGGTTGCTAGGGAATTCCTAAGTAAGCATAAGTAGATTACTAATATTATAATATTATTATTAGTATTATTAAATTAATTCTTTTCATTTCTTTTCCTTTCTTTAAATATATATATATATACCTATATATATTTGAATATATATATATATATATATATATATATATATATATATATATATATATATATATTCACACATAAGAAAATTTATAGAATAGGGTATTGCACATCGTTAGGCTAGCAACTGCTCAAGGGGTCCCCTACATGGAATAAATTCCGAAAAATTTCTGATGGTCCTTTAAGTCCTCTAAGTGCCCAAACACCTAACATAAAAATTATTAAAAATATATTTCTCCTATTTGGACCTAATTACTATAATTTAATTAATAATTAATGAAAAGTAAGGTATATACGATTTTTTTGGAAGGGGGTTTTACATTCTACCCAACTTGTAAAAATTTTGTCCTCGAAATTAAAATTAAGCCACGATAGAATGCAAGGATGGTATAAGATATAAATTAACAATGTAAATTCATACCTTGGTCTGCGAATAGGTTCGGAAAATGCTTGCGCATGTCGTCCTCGCGCTCCCAAGTTGATTCTCCTGGCTTGCCATGCCTCCATGCTACGCGAACCAAGGGAATAGACTGGTTCCTCAATACCTTATCTCGACGATCAAGGATTCCCACGGGTTGCTCTTGGTATGACAAGCTCGGCCCAATGGTGATCTCTGAATGGTCGAGGACATGACTGCTGTCTGCCACATATCGCCTGAGCTGTGACACATGGAATACGTCATGTACTCCCTCCAGTGAAGGTGGTAGCACAAGTCGATATGCCACCTCTCCAACTCTCTCGAGCACGTCAAATGGTCCAATATACCTTGGACTCAACTTGCCGCGCCCTCCGAATCGGATGGTGCCTCTGGTCGGTGATATCCTCAAGAAGACGCGATCGCCCTCTTTGAACTCCAAGGGTCGACGATGAAGGTCTGCCCACTGTTTCTGCCTATCTTGCGCTGCTCGCAAGTGTCCCTGAATCTTCTTGACTGTCTCTACGGTGTTGACCACCAACTCGGGTCCCCGAATCTGACGTTCTCCCATATCACTCCAACACACAGGAGACCTACATTTTCTCCCATACAATGCTTCAAACGGAGCCATCTGAATACTCGCTTGATAGCTATTATTGTAAGAAAACTCTACAAGATGTAGGTGGTCCTCCCATGATCCTCCAAAGTCTAACATGCAAGCCCTCAACATGTCCTCCAAGGTCTGAATAGTACGCTCTGACTGCCCATCTGTCTGCGGGTGGTAAGATGTACTGAACTTCAGACGAGTACCAAGACTCTCTTGCATGCTCCTCCAAAAGTGCGATGTGAAGCGCGAATCTCTGTCCGATACAATGCTGACTGGTATGCCGTACAATCTCACGATCTGCCTCATATATAAATCAGCTAAAGCTTCTGTAGACTGACCCACTCTAAAGGGTATAAAATGGGCTGACTTGGTGAGTCGGTCCACTATTACCCACACTGCATCTCTCCCACTTGGACTCTTGGGAAAACCCGTGACGAAGTCCATAGTGATGTGCTCCCACTTCCACTCTGGAATCGGAAGTGGTTGTAATAATCCTGCTGTCCTCTGGTGCTCCGCCTTCACTTGTTGACATACCAGACATTTGGCTACAAAGCGAGCTATCTCTTTCTTCATTCCATGCCACCAGTAATACTGTCTCAAGTCCTGATACATCTTGGTTCCTCCTGGGTGAACAGAGTACATAGAGCTATGTGCTTCGGTCATTAACTCCTGTCTCAATTCTCCATTTGGAACATACAAGCGGTTTCCAAACCTCAATGTCCCGTCTTCGTGGATGCGAAGTCCTATCTGCATGCCGGCTTCTGTCCTTTCTTTGAGTCTTCGGAATCTAGCATCGGTGGGCAATGCCTCTTTAATCTTCTCTACGAGTGATGACTAAATCTCAAGATTAGCCATCAATCCAGTCTGTCCCGGTAAGACGACCTCTATCTGTAGCTCCTGTAAATCTCTCAATAACTCGGGCTGCATCATCAAGAAATAAGCTGTAGGCTTCCTGCTGAGTGCGTTTGCAACAACATTCGTCTTTCCCGGATGATACTGCAGATCGATGTCAAAATCCACCATCAGTTCCAGCCAGCGTCTCTGTCTCATGTTAAGCTCCTTCTGAGTATACACATACTTCAGACTCTTGTGATCAGTAAAGATTTCTACCCTTTCTCCATAAAGATAGTGCCTCCAGATCTTTAATGCAAATATAACTACTGCTAGCTCCAGATCATGTGTTGGGTAGTTCTTCTCGTGGACCTTCAACTGTCTCGACGCATAAGCAATGACTTTGCCATGTTGCATCAAAACACATCCCAGTCCACTACCCGATGCATCACTGTAAACAACAAAACCTCCTGACCATGAAGGAAGAGTCAAGATAGGTGCTGTTGTTAATCTTCTCTTCAGTTCTTCAAAAGCCTTCTGGCAGTCTTTTGTCCATATAAACTCCTGGTCCTTACGTGTCAGTTTCGTCATCGGTTCTGCAATCCTCGAGAAATTCTCTACAAACCTTCGATAATATCCCGCAAGTCCGAGAAAATTTCTCACATCTGCAACTGATGTGGGTGTAGGCCAAGTCTCTATTGCCGCAACTTTCTCTGGATCTACTGAAAGTCCTTCTCCTGATATGATGTGTCCCAAGAAAGGCACTTTGTCCATACAGAACTCACACTTACTAAGTTTAGCATATAACTTTCCTGCCTCAAGGTCTCCAGCACGATTCTGAGATGCTCCTCGTGCTCTTCAGGGCTCTTGGAATATATGAGAATGTCGTCTATGAACACCACTACGAATTTATCCAAGAACTGATGGAAGACTCTGTTCATTAAGCTCATAAACACTGCTGGCGCGTTGGTTAAACCAAACGGCATCACCAAGAACTCATAATGCCCATACTTCGTCCTGAAAGCTGTCTTCGGGATGTCTTCCTTCCTTACTTTGATCTGATGATAGCCGGATCTAAGGTCAATCTTTGAGAATACCCTTGCACCACTCAATTGATCGAATAGATCATCAATGCGTGGTAGGGGATACCTGTTCTTGATGGTTACAGCATTCAGTGCCCTGTAATCAATGCACAATCGTACTGTTCTATCCTTCTTCGGCACAAATAATATGGGTGCTCCCCAAGGTGAAACACTGGGCCGAATGAAACCCTTCTCCAAAAGATCATCAACCTGTGCTTTCAACTCCACTAACTCCTTGGGCGCTAGCCGATAAACTGTTGAAGTGATTGGCTCTGCTCCTGGAGTTAAGTCTATTGTGAATTCTATTTCCCGATCAGGCGGTAAACCTGGAAGATCATCGGGAAATACATCCACAAATTCTGATATGACTCTTGGGTAACCTGTCTCCCCTTCTACAGATAGTACCCTAAGAGTAGGCTGAGCTCCTTGCTCTACTGCTCCTCGGAGAAACTCAAATTTCGGATATCCAGGCGGTCTAAATATAACCCGCCCAAGTCGGCAATCAAGAGTCGCATGGTACTGACTTAACCAGTCCATACCAAGTACGACATCATAATCCGGCATAGAAAATATCAGAAACTGCGCTCGCATTTCTCGGCCACAAACGACTACAGAACATGATCTACAGATGTCACTAACCGGAATAATTCTACCTCCCGTAAGAATTCTCTTCATCTTCGAAAGGGGTACGGTAGCTACTCTATGGGTGGCTACAAAGCTAGCTGCTATAAATGAATGCGATGCTCCAGAATCAAATAATGCTACAGCTGGTAATGAAGCTACTAAAATAGTACCTGCGATGACCTCGCCTGCTGTAGCCTCCTCCTCAACAGCTAAAGTGAATGCCTATCCTCGCCCCTGTGCTTGGCCTCGCTGCTGCTGAGCCTGCTGGAATAAAGCTGCCTGTGGTGCCAGGGGTGGTCTCTGCTGGTTCCCTCCTGGGGCTGGTGGCCTGACGCCTCCAACTCCTGCCTGCTGTGCTCCTGCTGCCGGGTAAACTGGTCATGGTGCAGGCAAAGCTAATCTCGGGGCTCCCTCTCTGCGTTCGGTGCACTCTCTGGTCTGATGCTGGTTGGAACCGCAAGCTAGGCAGAGTCCCAACTTGCGTCTGCATTCTCTCTCAATATGACCTATCTTACCGCAGTGATGACAAGTAGGAAGAGATATGGCTCTGTGCGCTGTCCTCTCAGGCATACTCCTCTAGGTCCGTTTTACTGCTTCCCCATGTCCTGTCCTCGATGGTGCTGATGTGATATGTCTCTTCAGGGTTGACTCCCTTCTGGTGACGCGCTCCATGCGTCGGGCTGCTGCGAGAACGTCGGTATAAGATGTAGGTGCGACTGAGCCAATCAATCTCTGAAGCTCGAACTTTAGCCCATCAAAGAACTTCTCAGCCTTCTCTTCCTTGGTCGAAATCAAGGTTGGGGCAAAGCGACTGAGGCGTATAAACTCCGTGTTGTATTCCTCCACTGTCATGCTGCCTTGGATAAGGCGGTGGAACTTGTCTCTGAGCTCTGACCGTGCAACTGCCGGAATGTACATTTCTTTGAAGAGTCTGGAGAACTCTTCCCAGGTGACTCGGTCCTGCCCGAGCCTCATCTCCTCTACTAACCACCAGTGATGTGCATTCTCCGTTAACTGCATTCTGACTGCAGTCATCCACTTCTCTCTCGGAAGTTCTGCGGCTTCCAACTGATGCTGAATGTTTGTGAGCCATTCATGAACTTCTGTTGGTCCCTCTTTACCAGAAAAGGTACGAGACTTGAGCTGACGGAAGTCGGTGATAGATCCCATCGCCGATCGCCTTGCTGGTGGATTTGCCTGCTCCAATGCGGATACCAGGCTGGTTCTCAGATTCTCGGCCTCCTGACGTTGTGCTTCTTGCTGAATCTGTTGCTGTGCTTGCATCATAGCATACATCATCTGGAACATCTGTTGCCCGTCCATGGCTTGTCCTAGCGGGAAAGCTGGCATCTGGGGAGTGAACTGTGGTGGAGGTGGGATGTCATCTCTCAGGAACCTTGGATTAGGCTGACCGGTTTGATCGCTCTGCGATGCTTGTCCTCCTCTTCCAGGAGTCACTCCATCTCCATAAGTAACCACAGCGTCGTGTGGTGTATCCAAAGGAATCTCGTCTCCGTTCCTGGGATCCATTTCTCTGCAACCAAAAGATAAACTATAAGAACGCTCATAGGAGTCAACACAGGATGCAAATCAAGTAACAATTTCGAGTTCGATATAGAGTTCAAGAATGGTTCAATTAATGGATGAGATCCTATAACTTACCCTATCCTCAGGGCAGGCTGGTTCAGTCCCTAAGTTGAAACTGAACAATTTAGTAGTAGACCTGCATGGGCCACCACAAAAACCATGTCACGCCCCAGTCCCAAAATACCTTGGGACTAGACAAGTGGCAATGGCCAGCAGTACGCACCGATGGACCAACCCAATATAATGGATCCATCCGGGCATACTTAAGCTGTAAAACAAGTCTACGACAATCATGGCACAACTAATCCCATCCACACAAGATATAAAATATGATCCACAGAATAAATAAGGAATGTAAATCATCAGCAAGTCTCACAAAGTACTTCGGGAACAACCCGATAAATATCTATTACAATGGTTCCACAGACCAGAAAATAAAAGACTGAAATAATAAATAAAACTGAGCATGAACATGGATGCTCAAGAGAAGTCTTCAGCTAAGACCTCGTCCTCAGATGGTGGTACGGCTCCTGGATCGGCTCCTCCTGCTGCGGTCCCGTAAACCTCGGGGTAAACCTGGTCTGCAAAATCTGGGAACAAAATCCATATCCAGGTCCTCAGGGGACATAGCAAGGTACAGAAAATAATACAAGCCAGAATATAAATAGTGCAGCAAATAATGAGATAAGCAGGGTAAGTATGTAACATCTGTATAAATGCAAGATATATCAATAGTACTCAGGTTGAAACAACTACAAGCCCTGTGTAGGGGAGCCGGTAGAAGTGGTGTCAAGAGGTGGTCTAGCTCAGCGGGATACTGAGTAGCCGGCTTAACATAATCAACCTGTAGCCTGTGAAACTATCCAGCAATAGATGGAACAATAAGGGAATACTAGAATAACCAGCTAAGTGATATGCAAGATGAGAGCAGCACTAGAACTCAGGCTGAAGCATACTACCAGCTCTGTGTCGGGGAGCCGGTAGCAGCAGTAATAATGAGTAATGGGCCAAGCTCGGGCTTCAGAGTCTTGGCCTCACAATAGTAGGGGTGTATATATATAATCAGCCTGTAGTCTGTGTGTCTCTCCCCACCCAATGTAACCACGCAAATCATGAACATAACGTCTCACGTCCATGTCAGCGGGGTCATAACTAATGCACAAGTCATAATGTATCTAGAATATAGAATCTATGCCAAGTCCTATACAGAATCACCTCGAACATCTCGGGAAGATTCTGTCCCATGATCAGTGTCCAGTGTCCTGGGTCAAAGTGTACTTGGTAAGACAAGTACGAGAAGATAAAGTGTCACGTATGTCCATATCTAGATGACATTACCCAACACAGCGTACGATGTTGGCACCCGACTGATAATCGAATGCTAAGTATGTCAAACGGTCCTAGGTTAAGCATGCACAGTAATATAATGAGATAAGAAAATAGGTAACAATACTGCAGAGATGGCAAGGTACACTTGCCTGATGTTTGAATATCAACTGTCGTCCTGGTATCGGTGGATCCGGTAGGTGCTACTCCAAAAGCTGTAATAAATATCACCAACAGTCTCAGAAGATGTCAAACTGCTAGAAATGCCTGACCTTACGTCCATTTTGGACACAGGGGCAAAAAGGTCATTTCCGGGCCAAAGCGAGTTCCACGTGTGGCCCACTTTACACCGAAAAGCGTGCCGAGGGTAACAGTCTCTAAATGGGACAAACTATGGGTCAAACAATTCTAAATGTCAATACGATCCCAACGGTATGTCCAAATTTGGATTCCGATGAGCCGAACATAATTTGGTCCAAAAGTCAACTGTGGAGCCCGCCAATTGGCGATCTGGTCAACCGTCTCAGAAATGCGTAAAAATTGGGTCACAGGACCAGCGTGTTACCACGAGTCCAGTGGCACAAGTTTTGTCACAATCTGACTAGCGTGCACAAAATACGCGCAAGTTCCACAAAAGTGGCGACACGGAACGTGTTCGCGGATACGGCCTGATTCCGACGCGCACACGCGTCCAAATCAGTCCCCACGAATTTTTACGGGTCCGATTATGCTGCGTGCAGTATTCAGTACACTTGGCACACGGTGGGGTGGTCCCATTTGTCGGGGCGCGCTCCGATCTCCAACTTTTAAAAAACCGGAAAAAGTGGGTGCGCGCAGTTTTGTGACGAATACAATTTTGTCCACAGCAACTAATAGCACAAAGTTATTATACAGAAAATAAACTAGGTCATGTAATCTACAGGTATCAAAAAGAATTACCAAATTCGGATCTCTGTGGTGGGAGATACGAACTCGGCAATATGGATGGTCATTCTGGAATTCTGCGATTGCAGAATTCTGTCTGTCCGTCCACTTTGGACGCTATTTTTCACCTAGGGGCACACGTTTTCTGAGGTTGGCTATAAAACGAATATTGGAGAGGGTTAAGGGATGATCATACCTATGAAAACGGAACAGCGTTTGGTCGAGCGAGTCGACGGAAAATCACGCCGGAGCGAAGGTGCCTCGAGTGGGAAACTGCAGTTCGCGATGTCGGCGTCGACGGGATGGTTGGATGGCTTGGGGAGGCTTCTCTGGCTGCGGTGACGGATCTAAATGGGAAGAGGAAGTCTGGATTTCTAGGTTAGGGTTTTAGAGAGCTATTATATATATATATATACTATATATATTAGGAGAGAGAGGTGGAGAAGGAGCGGTCCGCGGGTTGTGGGTCCGCATGAAGAAGAGTCTGGGAAGTGGGCGGTCGGGTGAAAAGGGCTGAAGGGTCGGTGAAACAAATGGCTGCTGGTTGCTAGGGAATTCCTAAGTAAGCATAAGTAGATTACTAATATTATTAGTATTATTAAATTAATTCTTTTCATTTCTTTTCCTTTCTTTAAATATATATATATACCTATATATATTTGAATATATATATATATATATATATATATATATATATATATATATATATATATATATATATATTCACACATAAGAAAATTTATAGAATAGGGTATTGCACATCGTTAGGCTAGCAACTGCTCAAGGGGTCCCCTATATGGAATAAATTCCGAAAAATTCCTGATGGTCCCATAAGTCCTCTAAGTGCCCGAACACCTAACATAAAAATTATTAAAAATCTATTTCTCCTATTTGTACCTAATTACTACAATTTAATTAATAATTAATGAAAAGAAAGGTATATACGATTTTCTAGGAAGGGGGTTTTACAATTCCTCGACATCATCAACCCTCTATCATCTCTTGGCAAGGAATAAAGTAATCATGAAAAGATTCATAAAGTTGTCACGCCCCGAGGCGTCCCTCGAGTCGTGACCGCCGTGCGGGCCTGGAGTTGCGCCCGCACAAGGCTTTAATGATTTGCATAGCAAGCACATATTCAGAGTACGCAGATAAATTGAAACACAGATTTGAAACATGGAAAAGTTCTCTTTATTGATAATGAACATCTATTACAAACTCTTGAACGAGTTAGCTAATATGCCGAACGGCTTACAAAAGGGTTGACTCAAAATGAGATAGCAGTCCTGTACATTACATCCTTTTATAAACTCAAAACGATAAAGACCTCCAGGCTGGAGGATCGCTTTGCCACGGAGCTGCATTTGTGTATGAAGAGTTGCAGCTTCGAACTTCAAAAGGCTTCGAGGCGCGGTGAAGATGTGCTAACAGCTGGACTGGATCGGGAAGACGACTTCGGCTCCTCGCTCGGTTCGCCTTAGTGCGGAGAACCTGTTTCAACGAGGGTCAGCATATCGAAACATGCTGGTGAAGACGAGCTAGCCTGACTATACCAATCAACACATTATTTAGTGAAGCATGCATATTTTGTGGGTTTCTATCTTGCCTTAGTTCATTTACAAGTAAGCAGCATATTGAATTTACTGAAATGAATGCGCCACCGTTAGGTAGATTTTACCTGACCGTCTGAATTACCTGCACAATACTTACCATGCCTTCCCTGCCACGGAGACACAAGTTAGTATGCAACAGGTTTAAATATACACGATGATCACTGGCATGATTGCCATAGTGGACTAGTCCGAGGCAAGGATAGCATGCAACGATAGTACACGAGGCACTGCAAGCCACCTTGTCCCGTACACGATGACTATTACACGAGTTCCGCCCGGATCGGATCGGTGCCAGTGCCCCAGCGACCGTCCGCAGAACTATACCTTGTGCACAAGTTGTCCATGATCGTACACGATTAACACGTTAACAATTTATGCAGTTGAGGCAACACGATTGCAAGAACACGAGTGCAAGTACACGAGTGCACGACAAGTAGTAATGCATGATTTATTTAGCATAGCCTCCCTGAACAATTATGCATATACAAGATGTGTTCTATACTTAGCACATTTTATAGAACATTTGCACGAACAAGCATACGATAAGGCAACAGTTCACAGGTTTGATTGACAAGCATAATAACCAAGTATATTTGTCTTTTATCTTGGTTTCTTTTATTATTATTTGGTATCGTTTGATCGGGGCAAAGGAGAGTGCAGATTGATTAGCTGTGAAGCTTGGAAGCAGGACTAGCTAATCGGGTTGGTAGCCACTCACTTAGATTTTGGAAAGAAGAAGGAAAGAGGCGCTTCACGACTCCGTTCGTAAGCCGCCTACTGCTCGTTCACCTGCACACGAACAGCTCGATTAATACTTCTTCCTCTCTTTCCATTCTCGGAATAGAAGTGCAAGTCAATGAACGAAAACAATGAAAACTATCAAAACCGTTCAAGGAAAACAAGCAAATCCCAAAACCAACTCAAAGCACGAAAGTAACAAGCGACATCGAAAACCGAGGCAATAAAAGATAGCAGCGGAGAGGTCCCTCCTGACTCTGCCGCTAAGCCGATCCTGGGGGCGCAGTCCACTGAATATGGGAATCGATTCCGAAGAAACAAATCCATAACGAGGACGAGTTCTTAATTCAATCTATCCCGATCGAACGATACCGTCTTGTGTTTCTTAGCCGCGATCTCTGCACCGGGAGAACGGGGCACTACATCCTACCCAACTAATTGGAAGTTTTGTCCCGAAACTTAGGGTAAAACTTACCGTTAGGGATTATTTCGTTGGGGACGACGATCAGGAAGGTTCGGACAGGAATTAATGGCATGGCCTAATTGTCCACACGCTAGGCATAACCCAAGTCTCAAACGACAATTGTTGGCAGTGTGCCCACGCTTTTTACAGAAATTACACGATGGCCCTGGGTTTCCTCTTTGGTGCCCTCCGTTATTAGTGTATTTTGCAGCAGTATTTCCTCTATCGTTGCTTTGGCGTTTGTGACTGGATGTATGCACAGCGCCGGCAGGAACGTGAGGATAGTGTGGTTCGAGCGACAGGGCGTGATTTATGACTTCACGCATTGTCCGATACTGAGGAACGGATACGTGCGAATGGATGACAGGGCGTAGTCCACCTTCAAACCTTCTAGCTCGACTCGCTGCATCAGGTAAATAGGCCCTAGCAAATTTGGAGAGTCGGTTGAACTCGGCGGAGTACTCTTTAACTGTCATGCTGCCTTGCCGCAGCTGCACGAACTCGTTCTCCATCTGGCGTTGGACTGGAGGGGGTACATACTCCTCTTCAAACGCGGCACGAAAAGTCATCCACGAGATCGCCTCCTCTCCGTGATCAAATTGGAGAGATCGTCGATGCACGTCCCACCAATCGTGTGCGTTGAGGCGGAGCTGTAGTTGCGCGCAGGAGACGCGCTTCTCTTCGGGGACCTTTAGCAAAGCGAAGTGATCTTCAAGTTCGGCCAACCAATCTAGAGCTACGACTGGTTCCTCAGTCCCGTTGAATGGGGTATTGCAGACTTTCTTGAAGTGGCCAAAGTCGAAGGCAGTCACGTCCCTCGCTCTTGGAATTTGCGGTATCTCTACTTCAAGCACGGGCTGTTCCACCGGAGTCGTTGCTGTTGCGGCGGAATGGTTGGCAGCCAAAGTCTGAACGATCTGATGCAGGGTATCTACCTGCTTCTGTTGGACTGAGAATCGTGCTTCTATATTGTCTTAAAACTTGAGCTGACTCTCTTTCGCTCGCTTCTCGACCCGTTCATGGCGAGCCTCGTCCCTTTGTTGGTTTTCCCCCAACATCTGCAATATTTTCTGAACGGGATCGATGCTTGGCGTGGCTCGCTGGCTTCTTGAACTTCCCGAAGTGCCCGAACTACTCCCTTGGCCTTGCGTTTTGTCCGGGACTTGCGCTACAGATTGTGCAGGACCATTCCTTCAAAAGAAGGTAAATTACATTAGGATCATAATGTATTATGGACTTATTGCATGAACGTATCTTATTTTGACCTAGCGAGTTCAAGAGTTCGCACAGGGATTTGATCGTTAAAGGAACTTTTCCAGCACGAAGTCTAAGGAACTTTGAATCTGTGCTCTGATACCACTATGTCACGCCCCGAGGCGTCCCCCGAGTCGTGACCGCCGTGCGGGCCTGGAGTTGCGCCCGCACAAGGCTTTAATGATTTGCATAGCAAGCACATATTCAGAGTACGCAGATAAATTGAAACACAGATTTGAAACATGGAAAAGTTTTCTTTATTGATAATGAACATCTATTACAAACTCTTGAACGAGTTAGCTAATATGCCGAACGGCTTACAAAAGGGTTGACTCAAAATGAGATAGCAGTCCTGTACATTACATCCTTTTATAAACTCAAAACGATAAAGACCTCCAGGCTGGAGGATCGCTTTGCCACGGAGCTGCATTTGTGTATGAAGAGTTGCAGCTTCGGACTTCAAAAGGCTTCGAGGCGCGGTGAAGATGCACTAACAGCTGGACTGGATCGGGAAGACGACTTCGGCTCCTCGCTCGGTTCGCCTTAGTGCGGAGAACCTGTTTCAACGAGGGTCAGCATATCGAAACATGCTGGTGAAGGCGAGCTAGCCTGACTATACCAATCAACACGTTGTTTAGTGAAGCATGCATATTTTATGGGTTTCTATCTTGCCTTAGTTCATTTACAAGTAAGCAGCATATTGAATTTACTGAAATGAACGCGCCACCTTTAGGTGGATTTTACCTGACCGTCTGAATTACCTGCACAATACTTACCATGCCTTCCCTGCCACGGAGACACAAGTTAGTATGCAACAGGTTTAAATATACACGATGATCACTGGCATGATTGCCATAGTGGACTAGTCCGAGGCAAGGATAGCATGCAACGATAGTACACGAGGTGCTGCAAGCCACCTTGTCCCGTACACGATGACTATTACACGAGTTCCGCCCGGATCGGATCGGTGCCAGTGCCCCAGCGACCGTCCGCAGAACTATACCTTGTGCACAAGTTGTCCATGATCGTACACGATTAACACGTTAACAATTTATGCAGTTGAGGCAACACGATTGCAAGAACACGAGTGCAAGTACACGAGTGCACGACAAGTAGTAATGCATGATTTATTTAGCATAGCCTCCCTGAACAATTATGTATATACAAGATGTATTCTATACTTAGCACGTTTTATAGAACATTTGCACGAACAAGCATACGATAAGGCAACAGTTCACATGTTTGATTGACAAGCATAATAACCAAGTATATTTGTCTTTTATCTTGATTTCTTTTATTATTATTTGGTATCGTTTGATCGGGGCAAAGGAGAGTGCAGATTGATTAGCTGTGAAGCTTGGAAGCAGGACTAGCTAATCGGGTTGGTAGCCACTCACTTAGATTTTGGAAAGAAGAAGGAAAGAGGCGCTTCACGACTCCGTTCGCAAGCCGCCTACTGCTCGTTCACCTGCACACGAACAGCTCGATTAATACTTCTTTCTCTCTTTCCATTCTCGGAATAGAAGTGCAAGTCAATGAACGAAAATAATGAAAACCATCGAAACCGTTCAAGAAAAACAAGCAAATCCCAAAACCAACTCAAAGCACAAAAGCAACAAACGACATCAAAAACCGAGGCAATAAAAGATAGCAGCGGAGAGGTCCCTCCTGACTCTGCCGCTAAGCCGATCCTTGGGGCGCAGTCCACTGAATATGGAAATCGATTCCGAAGAAACAAATCCATAACGAGGACGAGTTCTTAATTCAATCTATCCCGATCGAACGATACCGTCTTGTGTTTCTTAGCCGCGATCTCCGCACCGGGAGAACGGGGCGCTACAAAAGTACTCAGGGGACTCACCAAGAACTGGAATCCCAAGGCCACTGCAATCATAGAAGAGAATGATCTCACCATGATGACCCTCGAGACGCTCATGGGTAAGCTGATAACTCACGAGCTGGTTCTCAAGGAATTTGAAGAACCCACTCAAAAGGAGAAGATAATTTCTCTCAAGGCGCATCACAAGAAGGTCACAAATTATGAATCCGACGACAATAAATCTCAAGATGAGGAAGTTGACATGATCACTCAAAACTTCAAGAAATTTTTAAAGCTTGAGAGATCAAAGAAGAAGGAGCTTAATGACAACAGTGATGAAGAGCCTATATGTTACAACTGCAAAAGGCCAGGCCACATGATGAAAGATTGCTTCAAAGAAAAAAAAATCGATATGAACGATCAAAAAAAGGAGAATCTTCATCACACAAATATACAAATACAAGCATCTGATGTGAAAGTGAAGCTAGTAATTCGAAAGAAGAAAGCCCTCGACATGCTGCAAATATATGCTTAACGGCATTCACTAACGAGGTAAAAGATAATCCTTTACTTAAAGAGTTTTCTTATAATAAATTATCTGATGCTTTTAATTATTTATTTGAAGATCACAAGAAGCTTATGGATAAGTATAAGCAAGCCAGAAAAGATATTAAATCTTATCAGCTTGAGAATGAAAATGAAGCTAGAGACTATTCCTCTTCTGATGATTCTGTATATATCTCCAAACTTAAGCTTAACTTACAAGAAGCAATTGACTGCTTTAATGAAAGTAATCAAGAAAATGCTAAATTTAAGGAGTACTTAAAACAGGAGAAGGAGAAGTACTATAATGCCTCACTTAGAATTACTGCTCTTACTGTTAAATATGATAATTTATATGCCACCTCTAAAAAGTTAGAGATTAGATTGGAAAAGCAGGTTGTACGACCTACTACTCAGTCTAACACGAGACATATGGCTAAATAAAAGAGCACTCACAATAAGACACCAGCAAGCAAACCAAATGCTCCACACTATCATGCATGTAGAACACAACATACTATACATAACCATGTATTTTATTATAAATATCCACGCAAGACGCGTCACACAAATTCACATACCCATCATTCTATAACCAACACAAATGCCTATGCTACATGTCATTATTGTGGTTTAAAAGGACACATTACATATCAGTGTAAGGCTAGAAAATTGGTTGATATGAATATGTATAAGTGGGTTCCCAAAGATAACAAATATGGATCCAAATCTTGGATACCAAAGTCTCTGCCTAATGATGTAGGTAGAACACTATGTGTCAGGATTTAGCACTAAGGAGGATGTTGGTGATTGTAAAGCTACAAAGGTCACCTACCAAGCAATTGTACCAACATAAGTATGGCCACTTGATCCACTTTGGCAACATGCTAATTGATTTTTTGAATTGCTATAATTACAGAATCTAGCACATCTCGTATTAATATCTTTTAGTTGGTATTTATTTAAATTAATGAGATATGTGATACTGGTATGCTTAGTTAATTTTCTTATAATTACTTCTATTCAGCATGACTAGTTGATTAGCCTCAGTGATTAGTTCACACTATGGAGCTATCTACTTTCTATTAGTATGACATAATTGTCTGTGCAAGCTTTATATCTTTTAGTGAACTTTATTCGTCAAGAATTAGGATTCTAGATTTTGATGTTGTATGATGTTATAATTAGCTTATATACCTATTAAATTTAAGTTCTTTAAAGTTAAGATTACTTTTGGTTATAATCCGAAAGAGCCTTTCTGTCAAAAAGGTGTAAATAGCCTAAGCAACACGGCACTTAAGTGTCTTCAGACCACCGCTAGCTGGGATCCGGCCCCTACAGCTAACCCAAGATGATCAACACTTTATTGAATAATGATTTGTTAAGGTATATTTGCAATTATTTCCATAATACAGCAGTGAATCTAAGTCCTACTTTTGATTTAAAGTTGACAACTTTTAGTATAGACTGTGACACTATGACTTTTAGTAAGCACTACTGGGTTTTTCTAATTATTTCAAAACTATTCCATTTAGTTTTAATTTGAGTTTAGACTTTCATTAGTTGCAAGGATATGCATTTTTTATTTTCTACTACATGATTGGATGCTAGACTATGATTAGGATATCTGAGAGAAGTTATTTTATTATCTCTTGTATATGACTAAATATGAATATTTATTTATGCTTCTCTTATATTATTGTTACCCAATAATTTTATATTAATGTACTGCATCTAGTTTCCTATAATTGGTATCTAGTTTTCAATTGGTAAGTATATGGTTATGATATGGATGTCATTATTCTACATATGGTGATATTCTAGCTACTTACTCCTAATTTACCATATGATCATTATTCTACATATGGTGATATTCTAGCTACTTACTCCTACGTTTGCGGGGGAGCCGTAAATAATATATTTTGACAAAGGATGAGAAATATGTCAAATATGTGCATATTCACCAACGTCGTACTACGGGGGAGCTTATGCATATGTAGAAGCTTCGGTAAAGATTTGTATCAATATCTCCTATTTCAGGGGAGCTTCTTTTTTATCATGTCAACGGGGAAGAAGTAAGTTTAAGTATGTAAGTATATATTTAATTAATATATTTATAGTGATTTATGCTTATTATTTTTGATATATGCAACGATTATATTTGTCTTAAACTTAACTGGTTTGAATAATCAAAAAGGGGGAGATTGTTGGCCCAATGTTTATGTTAAGTTTTTGAATATGGCTAATCGATTAAGTTTAGCATTATGGTAATCGATCAATCACTATAGTATCTTCTACTTAAACTCAGTATTGTCCAGATATGTAATATTTGCTTCTGTATATTTTCTTGTTCGTCTAACATGTACTTGTAGAAAGCAATAAGCAAGATTAGCAATGGACATATGCCATATGACGATGAGCCAAAGACGACGTTATATCAGAAGATTTTGTCCAACCTCCTACGACTTATCTAGAGCCTCGCACCTGGGGGTTCCGCTGACCGGTTAGCGGCCGGGGGTCGAGGGGACAGTGCCCCTCGTAGGGGTTCGGGGGCGAAGCCCCTGAAATGTATTCAGATTCCCAGATTTGGTTATCTTTGGACAACTACCGTCAAGTGAAAAAGTAACTTCAAGTCAACAGATGTGAGTCCACTCAAATAAACCAAAGAACATATCCACCAAATCATGCCACATTTATTAACAAAGTCTACCATAGTTAAAAACTGAACTCAGGCTGAACTCATGTCGAACTCGGACCGAACTCGGTTACCCTTTTGGTATAAAATCATCCAGTTCAATTAGCTCCTGATTTCTTAGTCCAACAGTTAAAAATTTGAATTAAACCCCATCCGAATTCTGACTGAATTTTGTTTGCCTACACACTATAAATAGAGTTGGATTTTCACATTCTTACACACTCAACCATTCTTTATCTTTCTATCTGTCACTACCACATTCCGAAAACAGGGGTATTTTTGACTTTTTACAATATTTAATATTATGCTAGTTACAATTAATTAATTGCCTGATAGTATATTTGATTTAAATAAATGTGTGATGTGTAAATTAAATATATTATTATATTTACAGTGTTCAATTGTTTTGAGCTAGCAGACTTGACCTAGAAGCCCAGTAGAGGAACACCTGTCCAAATTATGGAATTCTGTAATTAATTGTTTTATTTATAATTTATTTATTGGAGATTGTAATTAATTACCGTATTTTATTTAATTATTGCGCATTGCCTTTGCTTCGATATTTGGAGCACTATCCTGACTTTTGTTTTCCAGCAAATTTTATAATCTTATCCTAGACATGCCCGCCTTCCATTCTGCTATTTTCGTAACTCATAATTATGCTCTCTGTGCATTAATTCTAGCCGCACAAAAAAATCGTCGCGGACGTTATTTAATAAATTCCTATTTTTATCGTTGTGCGTTCCAATCAAAAATTGGAGGCAATCTTGACCTATTTTTCGTGCAGCCTAAATTAGGGTAATATCCTGTTCTGAGTCTTCTTCATTATTGGTATTGATGACCTGACCTGATTTTGATCCCATGTACTCCTAATTAATTGTTGAACACAACTTGCATTTATTTTCTATTTAAATTGAGGATACTATTTAAACCAATTCTGAAATTCCAATTTAATTCCAGTGCCCTGCTATTTTAGCCCACACCGATCATACAGCGTCCCCTGACCCTACAAAATATCGGACACCGAATCGCCCGCCAAATTTTTGTCATTTTATGTGTTTGTGCAATTTCCCAAATTTAAGGGGGTTAAATTGCAAATTGGCATTTTTGGTGTCAACACCTCATTGTTTAAACAATGAGGGAACCTAATATTATTTTTAGCCCTCACCCCCATTCCTACATGAATTAATTTCCTTCATGAACAATCTGGATCACCCATTTAATTGGGTGCATCCTCACCCTCCATCAACACCCTCTCTCCCTATATAATATCATGTCACCATCAAACCCTAATCCCTAGACAACCTAGGAAACACCACCCTCCTCACAAGCCTCCTCCCTCTCTCCTACGTATGTAAACTACTCCTTTTTCTTCTTCTCTTTCCTTTCTTCTTCTCCTTCTTCCTCTTTATTGTTTTCTTCTTTTTTTCATTTGAAGATTTAAATCTTCATAGGTGGGAGGGAACACTGTTCCCTACTGTGCTTCCCGGCCGAGCACAGTTCCTCCGGCGGCCCCCTCTGCATCTCCGGCGGCCGACTCCTCTGACCCCGACTTCCCACCGTGTTTCTCCTCCATCCTCGCTCCTCCAGCCCGGCGGCCGAGCCCCCGTGCCCTCCCTCTACTCTTCCCCGCGGTGACTGTCCGACCGAGCGGATCACCTCACGGCGGCCCGCTGAACCCGCTGGCAGCCAGCCTCGATCCCCCTCGGCCTCTGCTGCTCCGACTCCAGTCCGGCCCAACCCCGCTGCTCCAGGCCGACATCTCCCCGCCGGACATCCCCCACGGCGGCTGCTCCTCCCCTTCACGATCTCCCTCCGGTCCGGCGGCCAGTCGGCTGAGTTCCCCGCTGCACCACTCCCCTGCACAGCCCGCTGTTCAGCTGACCCCGACTTCCTCTCTGTGCTCCGACTGAACCTGATCCCGCTGGCCTACTCCTCCGGCCGGCCAGCAAGCTCCGACCACCCCTTTGACGCTGTAAGTTTCTCCTTCTTCTCCCTCTTCCTTCTCTCTCTCTCTCTCTATATATATATATATATATATATATATATATATATATATATATATATATATATATATATATATATATACATATGTATATACACATGAGTATATATATAAGATATGTATATGTATTGTAGGTATTTAATTAATGTGAATGTATTGGTATATATATATTAATCAATGTGTAGGTGTAGGTATAGTATTATTTTTATTTTAATGTTTAATACATGCATAATGTATAGTATAACTATAATTTGGTGAATTAATTATAGTATGTATAATAAATGGAATAAGTATGTATCTAAATTAATGCACATGTATATATATGTAAATTGGTATATATTCAAATAAACGTATTTTGGGTGTATAGTACGTGTATTTCAATTAATATATATATGTATGTATTCTGGTATAAAAATATGTAATGGTTGGTATATGTATATATATTTGTATATATATATATATATACTTAATACATTTTCAAATATGTATTATTAGCATAAATGTATATATATATATATACATATATATATATTGTACATACAATTAATATATTTTCTATATATATATATATTCTAAAAAAAAAATGCACTTTTGCACATATATGATATGTACGCTTTTTGACATATGTTAATATATAAATGAACGTATTTTGATAAATATACAGCTATAGCAGTGTATTTATATTGGTATATAGTTTAGATATATATATTATATTAAATTTCTTTTGTATGTATACAATATAAATACGTATTGTATTCTTTCCATGAACTATACACATACAAGTATTATTTATTATGTTTATATATATACAAGTATTATTTATTTTAAAGTATATATTTTTACATATATTTATTATTATAATGGATGGAAATTATATATATTAGTTAATGAGATGTTATTTAAATATGTATCCCTACTAGATGACCCTAGTTGACTAGTGCCCTGCCTGGCATGGCCCTGAGGCCAGTGTTTATAGACTGTGTGTTAGGGTAGCATCTGATACAAGTGTTGTATTTGTGATATGTTTATAGGACTGTTGCTTCGCCCAGGGGATACTCTGGAACAGGACACCAATAATTACCAGCTAAGGACCCAAGGCGAGTACATTCTCTGATTAGTTTCTAATTTATGATATCTCCTATGTTCACTGTATCTAGTGTAAATATCCATGTTCTTGACACATTGGTTACACGGAGTGGTATACACGGATCTCGTCATGAGATGTTATTCTTTATTCATGGTGTAGCTTGTACAAGACTTGTTTCCATGATATCTTGTGCATGTACAGACACTGATTCCCGGGGAGATTTGCTACCTTCCTAGGGAATCCCGTGCCATAGCGTACCATGATTGGATCTACTATACCAGTCGGGGGTTTGGGGAGTACTTTAGTGTAGATATGTGATCATACCCAACTTTATATGCACCATAGCTCACCCCACATCTCACGTCGGGTGCGGCCTGACCATTTACATGCTCCATAGCTGTTACGTGTGATTAGCCTGACCTCTACATGCATCATAGCTAACCAACGGTTAGCCTGACTTTATATGAACCATAGCTAATCACATGTAACCAGCCTGATCAAGTTCCCAAGCCGATCACATGTTAAAGCTAGTACTCACACACTTAGTCATAGGTTTCTTGCTCATTGACATATTGTTCTTTTCCTGTATTTACTTACAGTATTTTCAGTATTTCTCTTATTGTACATTTCTCGTATCTATATATGCATCTGGTATGTTTCCATCTAGAACTGCTACATAGTTTATGTCATTTATATAGAACTGCTATTTAGAGATGTACTTTGCTCCTTCCTGACTGGAAAATATTTTTCCAGACTGTGACCTTAGTAGACTGGGTTCCGATACACTTGGGGATTGGAAGTTAATGACTGCAGGTATGATTATTTTGTCGTTAGACTTGTCTTGTATTTCTTGTTTGCCTTGATATCTCATCGTGCTTTAGTTTATGTGATTGAGTATTTCTAGCATTATTTTATGATATCCACGTCTCCTTATGGAGTTGGGTATTCACGTGAGTTTGATTAGATAGTTACATGACCTAGACAGTGTTCTACCGCCGATGCTGCGGCGTAGGCTGGACGTACCCACGCACTTGTGCCCCTAAACCGGGTGCGGGTCGTGACACGTTTTTAGTGGTGGCCCATGCAGGTCAGACTTCGCAAGTTGTGCGATGTCGTAGTAGTGTGGCATCTTTGTTACACTATTGCGTGCCTGCGATAGGATCTAGGACATAGGATACTAGGACGAAAGCGAATACTCAATCACAATTCCTTGAGAGATTCCTGGGACGACCCCTTGAGAATCTTATTATAATTTCCAATTTAAATCTTTTTCCTTGTTTTCGTCCGCTCTCGCTTGTTGATTTCTGAACTTGATTCTTGTTGAGCAGTTATTAAATTAAATTCTTGGTATCATTGTTGAGTTTGATTCTTGTTGACCAGTTGTTAACTTTAATTCTTGGTATCGTTGTTGAGTTGATTTCAAATTGAGATGAATTTTACGGACTAGAATTTATGGTATCATCTGATGACATATATTGATGAGGACAGTGAGAAAGGTAAAACGTCTACTTTGGTTATGGAACCTAGAGTTTATCGCAGCCATATTAGCTGTCGTGACAAGAACGTAGGAACCTAACTTGGATGTACATACTTTAGTTATGAGATTTAGAGTTTCTCGCAGCCATACCGGTTGGCGTGGCGAGTATTCTAGATGACATGATTATAGGGTTGCATACCTTAGTTACGGAACCTGTCGTTTATCGCATCTATGCTTACTGGCGTGGCGAGGATTCTGTGTGTCATAATTTCTGACAGACGTGTATGATTATCAGGTTGTATCTTAAATTGGTTCTTAAAGTATCATCTCAAGACTTATCTATTTCTGTTATTCAGGACTTTGTTCCATCGATTCTTTTCTTTACTAGCAGTAGAGATACCTTCAGTCCTTATCCAGTTTTCTTTTGAGTTTTTTGAGGATTCCTTGTTAGTATGATAATTAGTGACTTGAAATTTTATTTGTGTCTTGTATTAGTATTGACTGTGTTGCTAGTGAGTTGTAAGTATTTCCTAGTTGGACATGTGAGCAGTAGGTTTTATCTAGAGTTAGCCCTTATCATAGTACCTTGTACCAATGGTCCTGGGATAAGTGTCATTAGAGTGGAAGGAGAGTATAGAGTATCAGTGATAGTTCTCAGAGTTAGTATCAGAGCCAATTACCGTCCTAGAAAATTATGGTTATGTAATTGAGTGATCTATGTAAACAATTAGGTATCAAGGAATTGTGTTAAGGATTAATGGAGCATAACGTTCAATCTGATGATTGATATCGGGCATGTTAAAGGTAAAGAAATTTATATGTATGAGGAGTTATAATGAGGTGTCATGAGTAGAGAAATATCAGAATGGGTAATGAAGATGGTGAAGCGTATCACAGATCAGTTTAACAGGCTGAAAAAGGTTAAAAGGAAATACCTATACAACCATCGAGATGAGGAACCATATACATGCCCATGAGAGTAAAGAAACATGAGTGTTATAGTAGATACATGTAATCATGAGTTATAATGAGCTTGATGAATGATCCATTAATAAAGCTAGTGATATAATACCAAGAGTGCTAATGATTCTATATCAAGGATTAGTCGAGGATGACATTAATAACAGTAAGCACTCTGTGTGATGATAATTAGATAATATAGCAGTTGACATAAATTGAAATCATGAAAGAAAATACAGGGATGATAACTTTGATCATTGGAGGTAATAGCACAAGTGATTCAGGCAGTACAATTTTATTACACAGTTATAGACACTAGATGCATTGAGTGCACCTTGAGTATCAGAGACCGTGAGCAATGATATGTACATTTGTGGAATTATAAATTTAAAAGGTGGAAAAAAAAATTATTTTTAGAATAATTGAGGAGTTGAGATTATGTCATTAAAATTTTTGAGGATTTCAAATATGAACTCAATAAACATGGTTAAGGCTATAAAGATTTTAAAAGTGATTAAATTTTTGATATTTGAGTATCTGATTTTGAGGAAGTATATGCAATTATTTTTAAGTTGATCGAGAAGTTAAACCTTGACGATTATTTTGAGGATTAATTTTATGGTAGATAAGAGATGAATATTAATATGTGAGTAGATGATATACATGTGTAAGGATCTGATGACTTGAGTATGATTGAGATCTCACTGCCAACTGACTTGGGTGTCAATCTAGGGTGGTATTAGAGAGAGCAGTACTTAGTATAGTGTGTTGCAATTGATATGCACTTGAGTGATAAGAATAACTAGTATCAACTATTGCAGTAGGTAAGGAAGCTAGCAGTGAGTATGCTTGTAGTAGAGTGTGGTACCTAAAGAGATAGAGGTATCAAACTTTACATGCATCATTTGACCTAGGATTATGTTAGAGATAGGAGATACTGCAGGTAATGCGTTAGCAGGTTCTTTCTTTTCTTTCCTCGTGTTCCTTTGTGTCTTATGATTGATTGATACCTTAGTACCGTAGCTTGTATGCATGATTTCTTATTATAATGTAGTTAGTAGTACCCCTGATACAGAGAATGAAATACCATGACAAAAGACACCATGATCATACATATTTCCCTTAGGTTACATGCTGTATGATTGTAGGAAGTTTTGACCATGATTATCGAGGTTTAACCATGACAAAGATTAACGAAGAGGTTGTGACTTGACAAAGAGAGACAAGGTGCCCTAAATTTTGAGGAAAAATATTAAAAATTAAATAAAGAGTTAGGAATTTAATATGGCATAATTGAAGTTTTGTTAAATCATCAATTTTTAAGAAGATTATGAAATAATTGAATTTATCATTAAATTTGAGGAATTTAAGAAGGCCATCGATATATTTATTGGACTGCAAGTTACGAACTTATATCTTGAATATTGTATTGGAGGTTTCATAAGTATTACATCGTTGCATATTATGTGGGGAAAAAAATCGAGGAATAAGAACACAAATGGATTAGTGTTGAATTCAAAATTTTTGGATGAGATTCAATTTTAGAAATATGCATTGATTGGATTTCAATTAGAGGATGGAATATTAAATTCTTGTATTTCGTTACTAACTTAAAAATTTTGGAGGATATTGTGATAAGAATGGGATTTGATTTTATATTTGAAGATAGTTAGGGATATGATATTTATAGAATTTTTGAAAAAAAAAAAATTTATTGTGAAATAACAATATGAAGTAGTTCATGATTATATGATTTGATGAATTTAATTTTGATGGTAGTAAATAAATAAATAAAACAATTGAGGATTTAAAAAAATTCGAGGATAAACATTGATTTAAATAGAGGGTTAAGAATTTAACATGGCAGGATTTATGATGTATTAATTCCAGGAAGGATGTGATATGATTGAGGTTATCATTAGAATTTGAGGAAATTTAGAGAGATTATCACCATAATTATTTGATTGCAAGTTATGGGAATTTTTAAAATGTTATATTTGAATGTCGCATTTGGAAAATTCATAAGTATCGCATTGTTGAGTATTTTGAGGAAGAGGAAATCGAGAAATAAAATTTTGATGGATTAATGTTGAATTCAAACTTTTTGACGGGATTACATTTTATATATGTGCATTGATTAAAATCAAATTTGAGGAGTGGATATTAAATTCTGAGTATTGAATTATTAGCTAAAAAAAAAATTCGAGGAAATTTTTGATAAAAATGGACTTTGATTTTATTTTGAGGATTTTTTTCAGGTTATGCAATAATTTTAGAATTTTAAAATTGTGAAAAGACCTTGTCGATTATTAATTGATTCGTGGTTGATGAATTTAAATTGAGGAAAATAATAATGTGTATGAATAAACGCTACTTTGAGGATTTTAAATTTCGAGGACGAAATTCTTTTAAGGTGGGTAGACTTGTCACTACCACATTCCAAAAACAGGGATATTTTTGACTTTTTATAATATTTAATATTATGCTAGTTACAATTAATTAATTGCCTGATAGTATATTTGATTTAAATAAATGTGTAATGTGTAAATTAAATATATTATTATATTTACAGTGTTCAATTGTTTTGAGCTAGCAGACTTGACCTAGAAGCCCAGTAGAGGAACACCTGTCCAAATTATGGAATTCTGTAATTAATTATTTTATTTATAATTTATTTATTGGAGATTGTAATTAATTACCGTATTTTATTTAATTATTGCGCATTGCCTTTGCTTCGATATTTGGAGCACTATCCTGACTTTTGTCTTCCAGCAAATTTTACAATCTTATCCTAGACATGCCCGCCTTCCATTCTGCTATTTTCGCAACTCATAATTATGCTCTCTGTGCATTAATTCTAGCTGCACAAAAAAATCGTCGCGGACGTTATTTAATAAATTCCTATTTTTATCGTTGTGCGTTCCAATCAAAAATTGGAGGCAATCTTGACCTATTTTCCGTGCGGCCTAAATTAGGGTAATATCCTGTTCTGAGTCTTCTTCATTATTGGTATTGATGACCTGACCTGATTTTGATCCCATGTACTCCTAATTAATTGTTGAACACAACTTGCATTTATTTTCTATTTAAATTGAGGATACTATTTAAACCAATTCTGAAATTCCAATTTAATTCCAGTGCCCTGCTATTTTAGCCCACACCGATCATACAGCGTCCCCTGACCCTACAAAATACCGGACACCGAATCGCCCGCCAAATTTTCGTCATTTTATGTGTTTGTGCAATTTCCCAAATTTAAGGGGGTTAAATTGCAAATTGGCATTTTTGGTGTCAACACCTCATTGTTTAAACAATGAGGGAACCTAATATTATTTTTAGCCCTCACCCCCATTCCTACATGAATTAATTTCCTTCATGAACAATCTGGATCACCCATTTAATTGGGTGCATCCTCACCCTCCATCAACACCCTCTCTCCCTATATAATATCATGTCACCATCAAACCCTAATCCCTAGACAACCTAGAAAACACCACCCTCCTCACATGCCTCCTCCCTCTCTCCTACGTATGTAAACTACTCCTTTTTCTTCTTCTCTTTCCTTTCTTCTTCTCCTTCTTCCTCTTTATTGTTTTCTTCTTTTTTTCATTTGAAGATTTAAATCTTCATAGGGGGGAGGGAACACTGTTCCCTACTGTGCTTCCCGGCCGAGCACAGTTCCTCCGGCGGCCCCTTCTTCATCTCCGACGGCCGACTCCTCTGACCCCGACTTCCCACCGTGTTTCTCCTCCATCCTCGCTCCTCCAGCCCGGCGGCCGAGCCCCCGTGCCCTCCCTCTACTCTTCCCCGCGGCGACTGTCCGACCGAGCGGATCACCTCACGGCGGCCCGCTGAACCCGCTGGCAGCCAGCCTCGATCCTCCTCGGCCTCTGCTGCTCCGACTCCAGTCCGGCCCAACCCCGCTGCTCCATGCCGACATCTCCCCGCCGGACATCCCCCACGGCGGCTGCTCCTCCCCCTCACGATCTCCCTCCGGTCCGGCGGCCAGTCGGCTGAGTTCCCCGCTGCACCACTCCCCTGCACAGCCCGCTGTTCAGCTGACCCCGACTTCCTCTCTGCGCTCCGACTGAACCCGATCCCGCTGGCCTACTCCTCCGACCGGCCAGCAAGCTCCGACCACCCCTTTGACGCTGTAAGTTTCTCCTTCTTCTCCCTCTTCCTTCTCTCTCTCTCTCTCTCTCTCTCTCTCTCTCTCTCTCTCTCTCTCTCTCTATATATATATATATATATATATATATATATATATATATATATATATATATATATATATGTATATACATATGTATATACATATGTATATACACATGAGTATATATATAAGATATGTATATGTATTGTAGGTATTTAATTAATGTGAATGTATTGGTATATATATATTAATCAATGTGTAGGTGTAGGTATAGTATTATTTTTATTTTAATGTTTAATACATGCATAATGTATAGTATAACTATAATTTGGTGAATTAATTATAGTATGTATAATAAATGGAATAAGTATGTATCTAAATTAATGCACATGTATATATATGTAAATTGGTATATATTCAAATAAACGTATTTTGGGTGTATAGTACGTGTATTTCAATTAATATATATATGTATGTATTCTGGTATAAAAATATGTAATGGTTGGTATATGTATATATATTTGTATATATATATATATATATATACTTAATACATTTTCAAATATGTATTATTAGCATAAATGTATATATATAAACATATATATATATTGTACATACAATTAATATATTTTCTATATATATATATATTCTAAAAAAAAAATGCACTTTTGCACATATATGATATGTACGCTTTTTGACATATGTTAATATATAAATGAACGTATTTTGATAAATATACAACTATAGCAGTGTATTTATATTGGTATATAGTTTAGATATATATATTATATTAAATTTCTTTTGTATGTATACAATATAAATACGTATTGTATTCTTTCCATGAACTATACACATACAAGTATTACTTATTATGTTTATATATATACAAGTATTATTTATTTTAAAGTATATATTTTTACATATATCTATTATTGTAATGGATGGAAATTATATATATTAGTTAATGAGATGTTATTTAAATATGTATCCCTACTAGATGACCCTAGTTGACTAGTGCCCTGCCTGGCATGGTCCTGAGGCCAGTGTTTATAGACTGTGTGTTAGGGTAGCATCTGATACAAGTGTTGTATTTGTGATATGTTTATAGGACTGTTGCTTCGCCCAGGGGATACTCTGGAACAGGACACCAATAATTACCAGCTAAGGACCCAAGGCGAGTACATTCTCTGATTAGTTTCTAATTTATGATATCTCCTATGTTCACTGTATCTAGTGTAAATATCCATGTTCTTGACACATTGGTTACACGGAGTGGTATACACGGATCTCGTCATGAGATGTTATTCCTTATTCATGGTGTAGCTTGTACAAGACTTGTTTCCTTGATATCTTGTGCATGTACAGACACTGATTCCTGGGGAGATTTGCTACCTTCCTAGGGAATCCCGTGCCATAGCGTACCATGATTGGATCTACTATACCAGTCGGGGGTTTGGGGAGTACTTTAGTGTAGATATGTGATCATACCCAACTTTATATGCACCATAGCTCACCCCACATCTCACGTCGGGTGCGGCCTGACCATTTACATGCTCCATAGCTGTTACGTGTGATTAGCCTGACCTCTACATGCATCATAGCTAACCAACGGTTAGCCTGACTTTATATGAACCATAGCTAATCACATGTAACCAGCCTGATCAAGTTCCCAAGCCGATCACATGTTAAAGCTAGTACTCACACACTTAGTCATAGGTTTCTTGCTCATTGACATATTGTTCTTTTCCTGTATTTACTTACAGTATTTTCAGTATTTCTCTTATTGTACATTTCTCGTATCTATATATGCATCTGGTATGTTTCCATCTAGAACTGCTACATAGTTTATGTCATTTATATAGAACTGCTATTTAGAGATGTACTTTGCTCCTTCCTGACTGGAAAATATTTTTCCAGACTGTGACCTTAGTAGACTGGGTTCCGATACACTTGGGGATTGGAAGTTAATGACTGCAGGTATGATTATTTTGTCGTTAGACTTGTCTTGTATTTCTTGTTTGCCTTGATATCTCATCGTGCTTTAGTTTATGTGATTGAGTATTTCTAGCATTATTTTATGATATCCACGTCTCCTTATGGAGTTGGGTATTCACGTGAGTTTGATTAGATAGTTACATGACCTAGACAGCGTTCTACCGTCGATGCTGCGGCGTAGGCTGGACGTACCCACGCACTTGTGCCCCTAAACCGGGTGCGGGTCGTGACACTATCCTATAGTGAGTAAACCCTCAGAGCTTAAACTTTCTTATCTCCAAGATCAACTTCCTACCTTCTAAGTGCCAAGTGCAGTCTCGGTCTAGAAGTCTACAACAGTTGTAAAGAGCATGGCTCCATCAGTTTCTTCTCTTCTTCTGTGTGAAGTCTGCGTGCCCTTCGTATCAAACGTACGTGTGTGAAGTTGCGAGACTTTGGATCAAACCTCGTGGTGTAAGAAGTGGCAAGCCTTCGGATCAAAGCTTGTGATTCACTATTGGTGATTATAGTGGATAAAACTCCGAGCAAGAGTTCTCGGGACTGGAATAGTCCTCTCAGAGGAAAACCAGTATACATCGCTGTGTTTGTGTTTGCTCTATCTTTCTCTTACTTTATTATATTGCATATACACTGCTAGTTATTTACTGCCTTCATTCTGCTTGATTTTTAATTGGATAAATTATTTTGATGCACTATATTCAACCCCCTCTAGAGTTGCCATACACGGTCCTTCAGAGTCGCCATGCATCCAAGAGTGCATGCGGCCAGGTGCCCATGCATCCAGGTGCCCATGCGGCCAGGTGCACCTGAGGCCAAGTGCCCATGCGGCCAGGAGCGCATGCGGCTATGTGCCCATACGGCCAGGAGCCCAAGCAGCCTAGTGTCGTATGCAGCCTGGTGCCTATACGGCCATGAGCGCATACGAATAGGTGCCCATTCGTCCAGGAGCCCAAGCAGCCTGGTGCCATATGAGGCCTGGTGCCATGTGACCTGGTACCATATGAAGCCAATGCTCATGCGGCCAGGGCCACGCGGTTAGGTCGACATGAGGCAAGGTGCTATGAGTTGAGTCTGATGTGGAGGAGACAGAATCGGTTGTTGGCGGCATAGTGAGATGCTAGCGGCGCGTGGTTCTCTGTTCCACCTGGCGGCAGCTTTCGGCGTCTGACGGCGCTGTCTACTCTGTGTAGTACAGGATACATGCGGTGCATGCGGCACGGTGCAGCATTGCAACCCAAATTTTGGGGGATTTGGTCGGTCATCTTGTAAACCCCCTAAAATTTTAAAATTTTATTTTAAGTAATTTTATTAAATTATTAAAAAAGTTTAGAGTATTTTTATAGTTAATTAGAAAATAAATTTTATTGATTTAATTACTTAGATAAATACGCATTTAGAATTATTCCACAAATCGATTTTTTATTATTTTTGGAGTCTTGTTAAAGGGTGATAGATTTCTAAAATTTATTTTGTGTGCAAATATTATTTTTGGGTTTTTAACCCCATCTATATATGTAAATATATATATGTTAATAAATATAAAGTTATTATTATTAATAATAATAATTAATAATAATAGTAATAATAATAATAATGTTGTTAATAATAAATAAAAAGGAAATGAAAAAGAAAAGAAAAGAAATAAAAAAAAGAAAAAGAAAAAAGAAAAAGAAAAGAAAATATAAATATAAATATAAAATATAAAAAAAAACCTAAACTAATAATTCCTAAACACTAACCCCTAAACCTAAGTCCTAAACCTAACCCACCCTCACCCGCAGCAGCTAATTCCCCCCCCCCCCCCCCCCCCCCCCCCCGCGCGGCCCAGGCACCAGCCTATCTCTCTCTCGTTCCTTCTATATATATATATATATATATATATATATATATATATATATATATATATATATATATATATATATATATACAGACCTTGATATAAACCCTAATCCTAATCTCCTTCCTCCTCCGGCCGACCGCCGCAGCCGCCGCCCCGCGCCGCTAACCTAACCCTCTAGGATTTCCTTCAAGCGGGACGAGTTTTCGGGCCCTGGATTGGTCGAAAAATTGACCGAAAGTTGACCGAAAAACTGACCAAAAACTGTCCAGAATTTTAACCCAAACCCCCATGTTCATGCCAAATTTGCTACCAACATGTTTAATATTTTCAAAATCTAATTGAAGGATTTTCTTCTCTATATAACCGAGAATTTTACTGTTCTTATAATTTTTATTAATTTATTTTAATTGTTAAATTATTCGGCCTCCAAAACAACCAAAAACTTGATATTTAAAACTAAATTTTTGTGATACGGAGTGAGCCCCGCCAAACGGGACGGACTCGTCATGTACTAATTGCACCAAAAGGCGAGTATGGAATATCCTGACGTGTGGGCTTTCGCGAAAGTTGATTCGAACGTGTGTGCGCGTCGGAATCAACTCGTATCCGTAAAAAGTCCCCATATCTCGCTTTTACAAAATGCCACCCTACTTTGTGTACGATCGTCGGAATGCGACGGAACTTGCGCCATTGGATTTGTGGTATCACGCTGGTCCTGTGATCCAAGTTTTACGCAATTCTGAGATAGTTGACCAAGCTGCCTATTCGCGGCCCCCACGGTTTGACTTGAAGGGCAAATTTGTGATCGGCTTACCGGAATCCAAAATTGGACATATCGTTGAGTTCGTATCGTCATTTAGAATTTGTTTGACCTATAATTTATTCCATTTAGAGACCTTTACCTCTGGCACGTATTTTGATATAAAATGGGCCACATGTGGATCCCGCTTTGACCTGAAATTACCGTTTTGCCCCTGTATCCAAATTGGACGAAAGGGTAGAGATTTCTGACTATCTCGCTTATTCTGGGAACGTTGATAATGTTCATTTCAGCATCTGGAGACATTCATTCTGATGCCATAATTTCTGATTCTTTTGTGCTTGGACGTCTTGACGTTTACACTTTGTAACTTTCTTGTCAGGCAGGTATACCTTGCCAAATTATTTACAGTACTTTGCATACTTATCATATTTTTATATATTCATTATATATGTATTTTCTTTCATTCATAATTATATATTATATATGTTGACACATACTTGACACATAGTATCATGGGAGAGGAGGACAATCAGTAGGCGTATGGGCTACCCACTCTGGTAAACCGTAGTAACTAGCACGCACTATGGTAGTTGTGTCACGATGGTTGCTACCCTCGAGGTATGTCAATTTTTGGTGTCGCGATGGTCGCTACCCTCGAGTTATGACGACTTCTGATGTACATGGACGTGTGTGTAAGTTATAAGATAGATAGAGTAGCCTACACCTACCCATACGTCAAAAATGTTGTTCTCATTATGCATTTATATAGATTATCTAGTACAACGTACTTATATATTTTTTGTCTATTATGCATATTTTACTATATTTAATTTATATGCTTCTATGTATCTTGTTACGTCCCTCTGAGGACCTGGTCCCTTTCCAGGTGTAGACGATCTTGACTATTCGTAGGAGCATAGATCAGGACTTGCTACTTCTTTCTCTTTCGAGGAAGTCTTCCCTTCGAGCCTCATTGATCATTAGATGTACTTATTTTTTTTATTTCTCTTATATTCTAGTTTGGTAGTGGATTTGTCTCCACCAACTACTTGTTCTTATCAAGCATTTTATACTTGATTCAGTTATATAGTTGATTAGTTATTTGATTTTGTGGATGAGATCTAGTTATGCCCTATGACTTATGACATAAATCTATACCACTTATGAACTATTATTCATAATACAGCGTACGTATGTGTTATGGTTTCCATATATTGGAGTTGCCATATACATACGGCTGGCATGCTTACGTATTTCTAGTCCTACATATTTTAGGACTGGGATGTGACATATTTTTGTGGTGGCCCATGCAGGTCGATAGCATATTGTCTCGGTTACGTTACTGTACCGAACAAGCCTACGCATAGGATTAGATAATAGGATCTCATCCACTTATTTAATCACCTCCCTTGATTTTATTTCGCACTCTTATTTGATAGCTTGCATTGCATCTTGCTTGATCCTTTCACAATGTTAATCTTATCTTTTCTTTCGTGCTTTATAGGGGTTAGGATGATGACATGTACTAGGTATATACACTCTATTGTTCAATAACACTATTAGTTAAATTATTGTAAGTTGGGTAGTATGCCTCATAACCTAGTATCACATAGTCCTTTTGACCCATTAATGAAGTATAATTGAATGACACCAACTATAGGCTTGCATAAGAAGATAGTGTTTATCTAGACTACAGAACTTAGAAGCCCATACCCTCATTTGGTCGACTATAGACTTAGACAAGAAGTTAGTATGGCAACTGTAGAGGCACAACACCAGTCTTCTTGGTGGACTTAAATTATTTTGTACCTTCCTTCATCATAATCCAGTGTACTTATATTTTATGGACTACCTCCGCTTATGCTGCTATTTTATAGCCTAGTTTTGCAAGCTTATTCTTTTATCGAGCTTGTTCATGACATATGTGTTATTGGGGACACCTACTATTACATTGTCTAAATCAGAATCAGTGTATTACGGTCTGATCAACCTTAATGCACTTGGTTCGCTCTTCGCATGACTACTTTACGTGGATTGGAATATAGTTGACTCGGCATGTTAGACGAATATACTTACCCTTTAGACATGTCCGAGCATATCTTATCGGTTGCATAATTGTACTGATATGAGCATGCCAATAGGAATTTACCAAAATAAGATTTTAATCCACAACTGCCCTGACAATTTTCTTTTTGAATTCTTTAATCGTCTTGAACCCCGTACTTGTATTCTATCACCTCCTCCTTGAATTCTTTATTATTGTTTTTTCATCTTCCCTTATTTTGGAAAGACGAACATTCGTGCTTGGTATAAGTTTGATACACGGAGAGTACTAGATATACCCCATAGGCCAATCACATCACTTTGTGACTACCTTTTCTATTTGGTGTTAAAACTTTTGAGGATATGTTGATATTTTAACTAGATGGCATACCCACGATGCTAATAGATGACATGAGTGGAAGTAGTATTATTCTCTTTTCTATCACCATCTTGTCCCCTTGGGTTGCCCATCTTCTCTTCCATATCCATTCCTTGTCTCATGCTTAATTCTTCCTATCGTAGTTGCATCTTTTCGTGCCATCATAAATTGTTGATTTACTTCGACCTCACCCTTTATTTTGTTAGTTAAAACATAAATGGTTTAGGAATAATTAATAACTAAAAAAATGAGTTAATGATAACCCTTATGTATATGCACTATAACAATATATGTATTCTCTTATTATTTTTAAACCTTAAGTAGCATCCTTTAGTCTAACATGAATTAGTTGGATTGTTGAAATGGTTCATACTTCTAATAGTTTTATAAAGTTAGTCAAGACCTTAATTGTTGCCCTAAAATATAGACTAAACTTAGGAAAGAGTTGAAGGCACTTGTTACGAACTGATGACTATGACAAATCATTGGCGAGGTAGCGTCAGCTGTAGCTAGACCATTATAGTAGAGTAGTCAAATTATTTGCAAACATACTGGCCAGTAGCGTGGCAGTATTAGACTACGATACTTGACGGTTACGGAGAAAAATCATGGTTATGAGATTCCAGACAAGTATCCTAAAAATTTTGACCCAATGAATAAATTTGTCGTACAACCTAGACAATAGCCTCATAAGACTTTGACTAATAGTAGAATTCTTGTAAGTTAGGTAGTGTAGATGAGTTTGAGGATAAAAGAATAGTGTATAGACAATAAGGAAGAAAAGTGTTAGGGTGGCTGACCATGACCTTTTAGGAAGCACTACTAGCTAGCAATGAGTGTTAATAGCTATAGTGAGTTATTACGAATATGGGTTAGTGTTAATTTCGAGGACAAAATTATTGTAAGTTGGGTAGAATGTAAACCCCTAAAAATTTTACATTTTATTTTAAGTATTTTTATTAAATTATTGAATTTCTTTAGAGTATTTTCATAGTTAATTAGAAAATAAATTATATTAATTTAATTACTTAGATAAATACGCAGTTAGAATTATATCATAAACTGATTTTTTATTATTTTTGGAGTCTTGTTAAAGGGTGATAGATTTTTAGAATTAATTTTGTATGCAAATATTATTTTTGGATTTTTAACCTCATTTATATATATATATATATATATATATATATATATATATATATATATATATATATATATATATAAAGTTATTAATAATAATAATAATAATAATAAGTAATAATAATAATCATAATAATAATAATAATGTTGTTAATAATAAATAAAAAGAAAAAGTAAACAAAAGAAAACAAAAAAAAGATAAAATATAAAAAAAATCCTAAACTAATAATTCCTAAATACTAAACCCTAAACCTAGTCCTAAACCTAACCCACCCCCACCCGCAGCAGCTAATTCCACCCTCCCCACCCCCCGCGCGGCCCAGGCACCGACCCATCTCTCTCTCGTTCCTTATATATATATATATATATATATATATATATATATATATATATATATACAGACCTTGATATAAACCCTAACCCTAATCTTCTTTCTCCTCCGGCCGACCGTCGTAGCCGCCGCCACGAGCCACCGCAGCCGCCGGCGACCGCACCGCCGTCCGCCCGCCTGCGCGCCCATGCGCGCATGTGCACAGTCTGAACCCATATTCAAGGTATTATATCTCCCTCATCTCTGATTTTTTTTGCGAGCAGTTTGCCCGTGTACGTTCACAACCTAACCCTCTAGGATTTTCTTCAAGCGGGACGAGTTTTCGATTCCGGAAGTTGGCCAAAAAACTGACCAAAAACTGTCCAGAATTTTAACCCAAACCCCCATGTTCATGCCAAATTTGCCACCAACCTGTTTAATATTTTCAAAATCTAATTAAAGAATTTTTTTCTCTATATAATCGAGAATTTTACTGTTCTTTTAGTTTTTATTAATTTGTTTTAATAGTTAAATTATTCAGCCTCCAAAACGACCAAAAATTTGATATTTTAAAACTAAATTTTTGTGATACGGAGTGCGCCCCGCCAAACGGGACTGCCTCGTCGTGCACCAATTATACCGAAAGGCGCGTATGGTATATCATGATGAGTGGACTTTCACGAAAGTTGATTCGGACGTGTGTGCGCGTCGGAATCAACCCGTATCCGTAAAAAGTCCCCGTATCACGACTTTTGCAAAACACCATCCCACTTTGTGTATGCTCGTCGGAATACGAGGAAACTTGCGCCATTGGATTCGTGGTATCACGTTGGTCCTGTGACCCAAGTTTTACGTGATTCTGAGATAGTTGACCAAGCCGCCTATTCGCGGGCCCCATGGTTTGACTTGAAGGGCGAATTTGTGATCCGCTCACCGGAATCCAAAATTGGACATACCGTTGAGTTTATATCATCGTTTAGAATTTATTTGACCTATAATTTGTCTCATTTAGAGACCTTTACCTCTGGCACACATTTCGGTGCAAAGTGGGCCACTTGTGGACACCGCTTTGACCTGAAATTACTGCTTTGACCCTGTGTCCAAATGGGATAAAAGGGTAAACTTTTCTGACTATTTCGCTTATTCTAGGAACGTTGGTGATGTTCATTTCAGCATTCAGAGACATTTATTCTGATGCCATAGTTTTTGATTCCTTTGTGCTTGACGTCTGGACGCTTACACTTTGCAGCTTTCTTGCCAGGTAAGTATACCTTGCCAAATTATTTACAGTACTTTGCATACTTATCATATTTTTATATATTTATTATATATGTATTTTTTAGTCATAATTATATATTATATATGTTGATACACACTTGACACATAGTATCATGGGAGGGGAGGACAATCAGTAGATGTATGGGCTACCCACTCTGGTAAACCGTAGTAACTAGCACGCACTACGGTAGTTGTGTTGCGATGGTCTCAACCCTCGAGGTATATCAATTTCTGGTGTCGCGATGGTCGCTACCCTCGAGGTATGACGGCTTCTGATGTTCATGGACATGTGTGTCAGTTGTGAGATAGATAGAGTAGCCTACACCTACCCATACCTCGAAAAGGTTATCCTCATTATGCATTCATATAGATTGTCTAGTATAGCGTACTTATATATTTTTTGTCTATTATGCATGTTTTACTGTACTCAATTGGCATGCTTATATGTATCTTGTTACGTCCCTCTGAGGACTTGGTCCCTTTCCAGGTGTAGACGATCTTGACTATTCGCAAGAGCACGGATCAGGACTTGCTACTTCTCTCTCTTTCGAGGAGGTCTTCTCTTCGAGCCTCATTGATCATTAGATGTACTTTTTTTTTGTTCCTCTTATATTCTAATTTAGTAGTAGATTTGTCTCCACCCAACTACTTGTTCTTATCAAGCATTTTATACTTGATTCAATTATATAGTTGATTAGTTATTTGATTCTGTGGATGAGATCTAGTTATGCCCTATGACTTATGACATAAATCTATACCACTTGTGAATTATTATTTATAATACAGCGTACGTATGTGTTATAGTTTTCATATATTGGAGTTGCCATATACATATGGCTGGCATGCTTACGTATTCCTAGTCCTACGTAATTTGGTACTGGGACGTGACACATCTGGTTGGTCAGCACATATGCGGCCTCGAGTTTCTTCAGGCCACATAGGTGCAAAAATCCACCTTAAAGAGAGGGTCTCCTCATTTATAAGATAGAGTTGTTATTGGAAAAAACCGAGAGCACCAATGCATATGCGGCCCAAAGAGCTCCCCTCCCAAATATTAATTTTTGAGTGATCCGAAGGTGACTTAGAGCGTTCCAGAAATTCTCGTGTGAACTTGCTGGATCCTGGGGGCAAATCATTGTGTAGGGCAAAACTTGCCTTGAGCATCGATGGTTTTGATCACCCCATCAAGGAGTTCCGTTCTTTCTCATTGTAGCGTTTGTGAACGTAAAGAGAAGAACGTTTTCTGATTCTTGCTATATTTTTATTTTCTTTTTCTCTTTTGTCAGTTTGTAACATGTTCGTGGTTTAGTGCTTCTATGGAGTTGTGTGTCACTGTAGAGGAATACTTGTGTGAATCTCAGTGCACCAACTTTTGTAGAGACGAACTCTTGTATGAGTCTCTACTTTGTGGACCTCCTCTACTTTGATCTGTCTTTAGGACTAACAATGTACCTATTACAAAAAATCTGGTCATTTTGCTACCACATGCTATGCTCGTAAGCGGTCTGATCTGATTTGTTCCCACTACTACATGCATGGTCACTCAATGGATATTTATTTTCTGCTTCATCTATATTTAAAAAATTTATTTTTTAAGCGGATAAAGATAATGGATTCCTCCTCGACTAGCTTGCTGATACCTCAGGTTCACATTGCCGATAGTACACAGACATCGGCAGATATTCAGCACCATCTTACTCAGTTAGATCTCCAGCTCCAGCGCTAGCATATCTTTGCTGGCTCCTCTACATCTTCTTTTTCTGCCTCTACTGGTATGTCTACCTCTTGGATATTAGACTCTGGTACTTCTCACCATATGGCTTTTGACATTGGTCTCTTATATAGTATTACATCTTTACCATCCCATTTTCCCTCTTTACACATAGCTGGTAGTTCTTAGTTGGTCATCACTCAATCTAACAATATTATTTCCAACAATTTGAGTCTTCATTTTTTCTTTACATGTTCTCTATCTTATGTTAAATCTCATATCAGTTATTATCATTTGTGAGAGTGAGTTTATTATTGTTTTTGATCCCCTCACATGTTCTGTGAAGGATCCTCGTACGGAGTAGACGATTGGTTGTGCTCGTAGGAATGAGTGATTGTACCACTTAGAATTTTTTTCCATCTTCTATCATCTCAAACTTTGAGTTCTGATCATGTTGTTATCGTCACATCTACTGTAGACTTATAGCACAAACACTTGGATCATATTTCAGAGCCCCGTTTAAATAATTTACTTTATAGTGGAGCTCTCGGACATGGTTCTTTCTCTTCTCTTTTCACATGTACGGACTATAAGTTGGCAAAATACTTAGTCCTACCTTTTTCTAAGAGTTTATCTAAATCCAGTAGTATTATATATTGAATTAGTTTATTCTCACATATGGGGACCTGTTCATATATCATCAATGACTTTTTCTCTACTACATAAGCTTTATTGATATTACACTCGATATATATAGGGTCTATCTTATGCATCACCGTTCTGATCTCACTACCATTTATATGACCTTTACTACTATGATTCACACTCAATTTAATGGTAGGATTAAAACTTTTTGTTATGATTGTACCCGTGGGTATCTCTCCACTACTATGAGATTTATCTTATAATCTTATGGCACCCTTTTTCGACAGTCATTTCCTCACACTCATGAACAGGATAGAGTAGTCGAGCGCAAATATCGTCATATTCTTGAGACGTCTCG